>JANAVB010040419.1:11134297-11619297 GCA_029216955.1 Iris pallida | reverse complement strand
CACACTTATGTGGACACCCTCACTCACTCACATTGCCTCCTCTAACACACACATGCCTATGACACACACAACCAAATACCTGTGCACTCTTGACACACACACACATTTTTCTTTCACTCTCACACTCTATTTTTTCCTGTCACACACCTAGCTCACACTCATAATTACACACACACACATTCATATCCATATACCCACACATGTTATTTCCCTCACATTGTTATGTATCTCACAACCTCACACCCTCATGCCATTTCTCACACACACACCCACTTGACACACACATACACACACTCACTCTTTATATTCCTATCTTCCTAATGTATATATATATATATATAATGTGATGATTACCTAATGTATATTTATGCATGAATATATATATATATATATATATATATATATATATATATATATATATATATATATATATATATATATATATATATATATATATATATATATATATATATATATATATATATATATATATATATATATATGTATCTAAAATATATATATATATATATATATATATATATATATATATTTAATATATATCTATATATATATATATATATATATATATATATATATATATATATATATATATATATATATATATATATATATATATATATATAGATATATATATATATATATATATATATTATATATATATGTATCTAAACTATATATATATATATATATATATATATATATATATATATATATATATATATGTATGTATCTAATGTATTGACTATATTGTGTATATATTTAAGTATCATATAATATATGTATGTGTGTGTACTATGATTTTTATAATTTATGTATGTGTGGTATACATATAGATAGCATATATGTATACATATATATGTATTATGTGCTTCCATGTATAGGCCTAAAGGTAATGTGTGTCATGGCTTGGTCTAGGCTTGTATAGCTTTGGTAGACCTAGATAGATTAGTATAGTCTAGTATAGTAGTGTATTAACCAATGTAGGCTTGTTAGGACCTAGAATGACTTGTTTGACCTAGTTTAGACTTGTTGGACCTAGTCTGACCATAGTTGACCTAGTTTGACTTCTAGGGTTGACCAGAGTTGACCAAGAGTTGACTTTGGCCTAGATTGACCTAGATTCATGTAGAGTGCACAGTAGAACTTTATTTTACCATTCTGGACTTGTTGTGACTTGTGCTATTCTAAATAGGAGCCAGACACCACTCCTCGGACAGTATTTTTATCTTGGACAATCAGATACCAGGCGAGTACATTCTCTGATAATTTTATATCCTGTTTAGAATTATTTTCCTGCTTTAAATTACTTTACTTGATACTGTCACGTTGGTCACACGGATTAGTACTATATGGATCCCTTCTTGAGATGTTATCCCCTCAGGGAGCATCGTATACTACATGTTCTGTGCGTTTCACTTACATGGCGTATCACTATGCTTTACGGTTCATTGATCACTTGTGACATGTACTCTCATGATCACAGAGTCTTCTTTGAATCACCCATTTATGGGCATTTCCAGATCACCCATTTATGGGCCCTCCATGTATCACCCCTTGTGGGCCTTTGTATGGAATCATAACATAACCTGGTTGGATCCTTGTGTATTGATTGGGGGTACGGGGGAGTAGAAGTAGACATATGAATAATATCCAAGTAGTATCTCATCTGATCACCTCCTTAGTGTCTCATCAGAATCTCCTATGCCATTCACATGTTTATATTGTACTCTGACTCATTAGCCACTGATAGTTCTCTATTTACAGTATGTATTTCTATTACAGCTTTCTCTGTTTACATCATGTACTTCTTTCATATCCTGTATCTTACTTTACTGCATGATTATATATTCTAACCTGCTATGAACTGTTGAGATGTATTGTGCTCGCTCCTGTCCTGACTGGACCTGTTGAAAATATTATAGAGGACGAGGAGGAGGACTGTGTGGATACCTATTACGGTGCTACCTTAGATGAGTGCCTGGACCTGGACCAGCAGCAGGTCCCACTAGCTGTGGATGACACGCCTCTAGACTAGGATGTTTTCATTTACAGTACTCTATGGATGATTGTATATATTGATACTTGGAATTTGTATTTATCTTATACACTTAGACTCTCTGTTTGTACTTAGAGTTTTCCTTTCATTTCAGCAGTATTTATTTATTTATCTTTCTATCTTATTTTCTGCCTTAGTTGTGATTGAGTTTACTTTCTGCTATGTCACCCCCATTCAGGGAGTATAAACTGTTTAGCTTTATATTGTTAGATGTTGTGACCTAGGACAGCGTTCTACCGCCGACACTGCGGCATAGGCTGGACGTACCCACGTCTCGTGCCCTTACTCTAGGGTGCGGGTCGTGACAGCGCGTAATACTCCTTCGTCTGCTGTCATCCAAGGGGGGCCCACTCCCACTTCGGATTCAACGTGCAAGGCTCTTCTTCTCAGCTCTCGGGTGGGGCTCTCCCTTTCACGGAGTTTTACGTGCCAGGTTCACACTCGGGTGGGGCCCTCCCTATCTCAGAGTTTTACGCGCCAGGTACTAGCTCAGGCTTCTATGCCCAGCCCTTTGGTGGGGCCCTCCCTAACAATGTCTATTCTACGCCAAGTTCGTCCATCAGCCTTTACGCGCCTAGCTACCCCTCCGTGTACTCCTACTCTTTAACCCCCTCTCCTTCAGGCGGGCCCTTCCCCTTGGCCGACCCCCACGCTCAGTACTCCCTCTACGCCAACCATCCTCCCGCCCCTTCCTCTGCGCTCTTCGCCCCCCCGCCACTCCGATCCTCCTCTCGCCCCACCCCCTCCACTCTACGAATTTTCTGACACCCATCCCATTTAACCCACCCAGGCCCTCACCCTTCCCACTCCTCGAGCCTCTGGCCTCCCCCCTGAGGCCCTCGGCCTACCTCCAGCCCCGACCCTTATCCCCTCAGTAGCCCCCGGCACCCCTCATGTACCTTCTATTATCCCAACCACCACCCCATTGGCTTCTGCTCCTCCTCCTCCAGTCGACGTTGGTCCACCTGTGGTGCATTCCTCTGAGGGCGGAGCGAGCCCTTCTTCCGGGAGGTTTCCACCGGCCGTTCCCCAATCAGAGCGCATCCACCAGGCAGCCCCCTCAGTCAACCCCCTCCGCCCCGAGCAGATCCCCTCCCAGGTTGTTCCTCCGTCTTCCAGTAGCTCTACCCTGATCCCTTCCTCGGTCGTCCCCTCTCCGCCGTCTTTCGCAGCCATTCTTCGTCCGAACCTGGCGTCTTTCAAGGCGCCTCTCGTCCCTAACATCAATCTTCCGGACATTGAGTACTCTCAGGAGTCTCCGGTGCCCTTGGTTCCATTTTTTGACACGGAGATGTCTTCACTATCGAATTCATTCCCCCACACTTTCATCCTCAAGTATTCCTTCGGATGTCCCAAGCTCCCAAGGGTGTAAGAGACGATAGCCAGCTGGAGACTCACTGCGGAGTACGGGGTAGCTCCCCTTGATCCCAAACACATTCTTCTTCACCTCTCATCTGACTTAGACCATAAGACAGTCTGGTCCAAAGGCACGTACAGGATTGATTCCCATCAGATGAAAATCATCAAGTGGTCAGCTAGCTTTAGCACTAAAGAAGACTCAGCGACAGTCATCGCCTGGATCACTCTGCCTAACCTGCCCATCATTTGCTTCATCCCAGCAGCTCTTAGGTGTATCGCCAACTCTTTCGGCACGTATGTGGCCTCATCCCCAGAGACCAGCAACCTCACCAAAGCCCACTACGCCAAAATCTGCGTGGAGCTCGACCTCACCACCAAACCACCCAATTTTATCAACATCGACCTGGGCAACCGAACCCACACCCAACAAATCCTCTACGATAACCATATCATGTTCTGTAACTACTGCCACTTAAGAGGTCATCTCCCGAAGCACTGCCACCGGCTTCATCCGGAACTAAAAAAGAAACTACCCAGGAAAGACGGCGAGCCAACCGAGAAGAGGACACCAAGGCCACCTCTCATATCTCGCCCAAACTCGCACACTCGATTCGGCTCCGCCGGTACTTCGTCTGACAGAAGCGAATCTTCCAGCAAAGCATTGATCCCCCACAGCACCCAAGCTCTCACCCTATCCAACCAATTCGATGCTCTTGATTCGGAGAAGGCGGAAGTCCCCGAGGAGATAGCCTCTCCCTCTACTGACCGCACGCTCACCAAGATTTCCTCCAATTCGATAGGCGTAGAACAGCTCACCGACATCACCGAAGCCAATCAACAGCTCACCATCGAAGATCCCGTAGTAGAGGCCTTAGCTATTCTAGGGCCAGACCTAGTTCCGAGAGGGCTCCAGGTCCTTGCCGCGGGATTCCCTCTTCAGCAAACCAATCTTCTTACAGGGAGCACCAGTGACTCCATAATCATCCCACTAGAGAATCCTATCATGGACTGCGCCGGAGAATCGGTCAATCAGCAACAGACCCCGCAAGAGCAATCATGCAACGATCAACCCCCTTCGAGGGAGACCACTGCTAACCGCGGACCCGCAGTAACCACCAGATCCGTCGTAAAGCGGAATAAACAACCACCCCACAACATCCTTAATGCTTAACATCCTATCCTGGAATGTCCGCGGTCTGGCGAACAAACCGACGTTAAGGAGAATAACCAATCTACGAAAAATCTACAAGATTGATATCCTTATCATCCTTTAACCCAAAATCTCCCCCAAAAGATTAAAATCCAACCAACTGCAACTGGGCCTTCCTATGGCCATAGCTAGCAGACACGATATTTGGATCCTTTGCACGAAGGACGTCAAATTAGAAGTCATCCCGGACTCCCGGCAGGCCCTCTCCTGTTGGTTCGATCACCCAAGACTTCCCAATCGTGCCATCCTTTCAGCGGTCCACGGCAGCTACGATGTTGCGGAGAGGAAACAACTCTGGGATGACCTCCTTGACATCCATCTCCTCCACACCAACTCCCCCTGGCATTGCATTGGGGACTTCAATATGATCACCTGCAGCATGAAGAAAACCGGAGGCCGCCCCCCTCCCCCTACGGCCATGCTAGACTTCAACAACTTCATCTTCAATGTCCACTTAACCACCCTCCAGTTCACTGGCAATGCATTCACCTGGTGTAACATGCAGGATGGCGACCGTCGTCAATACTCAACGCTAGACAGAGCCCTAACGAACGCCCTCTAGCACGGAATAGGGATAACCACCAATCTGTCCCACCTCAACTCCACAGAATCAGACCACACTCCTCTGTTGGTTGAGATCAAAAACAAGACTAACTCATCCAAAAAGAACTTCCAATTCCTCGACTTCTGGACCGGGCACCCCCATTTTATGGGCATCGTAGAGGAAGCTTGAAACCGCAAAGATTTCCCCAACCCCCTTGTTCGGGTGAGCAACAAGCTTAAAGCCACCAGGAAAGCCTTGTCCGTCTGGAGCAAGCTCGCCTACGGAGATATCTTTCAAGCCGTTCGCGTCGCCGAGGACGACGTCACCCGCGCCGAAGCCCTGGTCATCACGGATCGCTCCTTAGCGGCTAGAAGAGCCCTCAACCTCACCAAGGCTATACTTAAATTCAGGATCAAAGTGGAGACCGATTTCTGGAAACAGAAGAAGAGGTTAAAATGGGACAGCGAGGGGGACAAAAACTCGAAGTACTTTCACGCCTGCATTAACGGTCGCAGACAAAAGCTCTCGATTCACAGGACAGCCGATGACAATAGAAACATCATTACCGACCATAAGAGCATCCACGAGGCAGCTACAGATTTCTATTCCAAACTATTCACTAAAGTGACGGTTCACAAAGATAGATCTTTTCTTGACCAAATCCCACTCCTCATTAACGACACCGACAACGCCCAGTTGGACCACCTTCCCTCAGTTCATGAGGTTAAAGATGCCGTGTGGGCCCTGAACGAGCACAGTGCGCCCGGTCCGGACGGGTTTTTGGGGGTATTCTTCCGTACATGCTGGAATATTATCAAGCAAGACATCACCGAAGCGGCGATCGCTTTCTTCGAAGGCGCTATATACCCTAAAGCAATTTCTAGAGCCAACCTAATCCTAATCCCAAAAAAAGACAACCCGGAGTCATTCCATGACTTTCGTCCTATCAGTCTTTACAACTTCACCAACAAGATCATATCCAAGGTCATCGCGACCAGAATGGCTGGTATTCTTCCCAAGATCATTTCGGAGGAGCAAAGCAGATTTGTTCGTGAGAGGAACATCCAAGACAATATTATGCTGGCCTAAGAGTTAATCACCTGCATGAAATTTCCGGTGAGGGGAGGCAACATTGCCGTTAAAATTGACATAGAGAAAGCTTATGACAAACTGGATTGGCAATTCATGATCTGGGTTTTCAGAGCTTTCGAATTTTCAGAAAATTGGACCAATATCGTCTGGAGATCTATCAGCAACTCTTGGTTCTCCACGGTCTTCAATGGCTGCACTGATAGATTTTTTAAATCCTATCGCGGGATGAGACAAGGCGACCCTCTATCCTCCATAGTCTTCATCATAGCTGCTGACGCTCTGAGTAGGAACCTTAACAACATGGTCAACACTTCTAACTTCCAGCACTATCATAGATCCAGTGGCTGCCCTATCATCACCCATCTGGCTTTCGCAGACGACCTTCTCATCTTCTCTTCCGGGGATGAAGGCGCAGTGGCGGTGGTTCACAATACCAAGATGAGATACTCTAGATGCTTTGGCCAAAAAATCAATCATTCTAAGAGCGTTATCTATGCCCACCACAACACCAAGAGAGACCATGCCAACAACCTCTCCAAATTAACTTCCTTCTCAGTTGCTAAGCCCACGTTCAATTATCTCGGATGCCCTTTAGTATACAGGGAATCCAATGTTGGCATTTTCGAGGACTTAATCACCAGAATCAGGAAGAAACTGGAAGGGTGGCACAATGCCACATTATCCCCAGGTGGCAAAATGATCCTCATCAATCACGTGCTATCCTCCATCCCCATCTACACCCTAGCGGCGTGTTCGCTGCCCATTAAGGTTCTTTCTTCGATCGAACAGATCTTTTGTAATTTCTTCTGGGGGCATAGCAACGGCCAGGATAAGCACCACTGGGCTAGCTAGGATTCTATGGCTCACCCGACAGGCGAGGGGGGATTGGGTTTCACCAAAATTTCTCACATTGTTAAAGCATTCTCGATGAAACTGTGGTGGAAACTCCGTACGAGCAATAACTTATGGAGCAGGTTTTTGAATGCTAGATACTTCAAACACATCTACCCCAATATGGCTACACAAAACTACAGATCCTCAGCGGCTTGGCGCCGCATCCTTATCGGCCGCCACCTTGCCAAGCCAGTGATGCGTCTCCAGCTGGGAGTGGGCGACTCGAACCCATTCCTTGATAGATGGGTTGGAGACAGCATGATCCCGAGTCTTACGGAGACCCCGAGAGATTGTAGGATCGGAGACTTGTGGAACCCCTCTATCGACGACTGGAACTGGAACCAGGTTCTCCGGTGGTCCGGTAACGATGCTGCTGATGGCATCCGCGAGTGAGGGTTATGCATCAGTGACGAGGAGGATGCGTTGAGATGGTCCTTCGAGGCGTCTGGGGCATTCTCGGTGAGGTCGGCGAGGATCGCTGTCCAGGGCGCCGGTCAGCTGTACCTCCCCATAGAACACTATTGGCACTCCTGCATCCCTAAGAAGTGGTCCTTCCTCGTGTGGAGAATCATTAGAAAAAAACTACCGACAGACGACATCCTTAACACCATCGGGATTAGCTTAGCATCGGCTTGCTCTTGCTGCTCCGAGCGTCAGACGAAGACTATCGATCACATCTTCCGCCAGGGGACACTGCCAGACAGGACTTAGACAACCCTCAACCAGCTATTCAGCATCGAGCAGGATGGTGGACGCTTCCACGATCTTTTGGACTCCTGGGGTTCTGCCTTCCATGGCCACCACATCGTCGCAGCGGCTGCTACTTGGGTCATTTGGAAGAATTGCAACAAGGCAAGATTCGAAGGTGACTTATACTCGGCAGACCAGATCCTGCGGGAAGTTACCCGCCAATGTCCTAAGTGGAGCACCCTGTGTTCCCACAGTTCGAGAGCATTCTGGTCAGTGCTCCCGTAGGCCCTGGCGATCGTTTCACCTTCCTCCCCCTTCTTTTTGTGGTATACCTATATAGGCTTCGAAATTTTGTGCCTTGTATGCAATTTTGTCTGCGGTTTTTGAGCCGCCTTTAATAAATGAGGGGGTTTTCTCTTAATATATATATATATATATATATATATATATATATATGGGGTAAGTGTTGGAGTATATGTGTGCATGTGTTATACCAAGACTCTGTGTATGGTAGATGAGAAGCAGGAAGGTAGGCAGTACATCAGTCCTAGAGCACTGTATGTACAGCAGGTGTGGGAGGGTACACCCTAAGTATAGGCAGTCTAAGTGGCAAGTAAGGTACAGGATTTGCAGAAAATAAAGGCAGGTAGGGGGGAATACAGGCAATTAGGCATTGGCCTGTGTGTAGAAGTATGGGGACATCCCTGGTAAAGGCAGGGTTTAAGGGCAGCCACAGGCAGTGCACAAGATAGGGGGAGGGAATCCATGCAGTGCACAAGTAAATCGGTAGCCTGTGGTGGACTTTCAGATCGGCTATGTATGAAGGTTCAATAGAAGTCTGGGGTGGAGATCCCTATACAGGGGTTAGGAGTGGAGGAGTTATCAACCACAACAACCATGGCAGTTGTTATTACTGCTTGCTTGCCAACAGCAAGCAGTGGCAGTAGTAGCATGTGCCGACAGCCAATGGGGGCTTCACAGGATTGGAGGCTCGGGTACAGTAGGTTAGTAAAGTGTAGTGGCAAGCAACCAATGTGAGGGTGCAAATATTGAACTGATACACCTGTAGGGGGGTTTAGTTGGGGGTTGCAAGTTTAGGCAGTGAAGGGGTGTATCATAGATTCAGTAGGATCTAGGAAATGAGCTAGTCGGTGTATAATTGTGAGTGTAGGTGTCTTAGTATAGGTGTGTAGACGAAAATATCAGGAGACTTAACCACCATGTGCACATGTGTACACAGGTTAGGATCAGTAGACAGCAGCAGTAGGAACATGCAGTACTTGGTAGCAGGTTTGGGATTAGGGATTTCACGAACAGTGGGGGGCAGGATAATCCATGTGAGTGTTGGAGAAAAGGAGTTTCAACAGCAGCTATGTGCCCAGGTGTGTATCAGTCTATGTGAGAGAGTGTGTGTGTGTGTTGTAAGGGTCTGTCCTAGGTGTAGGTGTTTGTGTATGTTGTGTTAGTATCAGTTTAGGTAAGGGTTGGGTTACCTGTGTTGGATGTTTGGAGTAGATAATGGATACATAGTTAAAGAGTTAGTTAGGATAAGGGTAAAGGTAAAAGATGGGGTAAGGTTATTTGTTAAGGTAACACCCTATAGATAATGGTTAGGGTATTAATTCATGAGTAGAGTCTAGCTAGGATAATGGGCATAGGACTTTTAGGATAGGTAATTGGGTAGTATAGGGTTTGTCTAGGTAAGTCCAAATAGAAGGATACTATGCATGGGTAATATCACAACCCGTACCGGGTATAGGGGCACGAGTGCGTGACAGCGCCCAGCCTACACCGCAACATCGACGGTAGAACGTTGTCTATCACTAACTATCAACTCATATAGTAATATAATGTACCTGTCACCTGTCATAGATCTCAACTCCAAATGGAGGAAAAGTACAAAGATATGGTAAATACTCAATCACAAAGCTAAAGCATGATAAGATATCAAAGAAGTCTAAATAACTACAAAATCTCAAACAATAACTCTGATAAAATATCAAAATCCAATCTCAACTACAATAACAAAATCTTCATTTTAATTACATGCCAAGAGTTCTAACAATGAATCTAATATAAGCCAAAACTAAAACTAAGTCTCTCGAAAGTCACTCCGGAGATTCCGGACCCATGGTAGCCATCCCATCCTCGGATCCGTAGTATGTGGGGCACAGATCCTCTGAGCAAACATCTAAAAAATATATCCAGTTAGGATGGAACGAGCACATCTCCTCTAGAAGTTCCAAATAAATGACAAAGACTATAAAATAGTTATAAAAAGTAATTCCATATAAACATGGAAAGAGTGAGTCGGGAAATGAAATATAACAGCAGTTAACTAAGTTCAAGGGAAGTAAATACAGTGAATCAGAAGAGCATGGCAATGAAGACTGTAAATAGAGATATCCGAACTAGAACAAATGTGATTTTAGTCCAGACAGTACAATGTGAGTCCGGCGTGAAACCAGTAAAAGACACTAAACCAGTGTGTTATGAAATACTGCTTTCGACATGTAAATAGCTAGGAGGTAAATAGGGCACATCGTACGCTTGGCAAGCATGCGACGGCTATCTTTTCAGATTAGACCGTTAGTGAATACGGCACGTCGCCCGCTTGGCCTAGCGGCGATGACTATCTTTCCAGTAGGGATGGTTCCAGTTTGATTAGAAATTTTTACATCTCTACTCGAGTATTTCTCCGCCAGACAAGTACTAGTGAATCCATATCCCGACATATAAATAGAGTACAAGTCTAGCCAAAAAGTACATGATGCCCGTAGGCGTTTCCAGTAGGTGATTCTAGTAGGTCATTCCAGAAATAGAGGCCAGACAAGTATAATATGTGTGTCACATGTAATGGATACAGAAATACAAATCTATATTGTGCTCGAGAATCAAATAATACTATACTAGAAGCTGAATCATAATAATCATCAAATAAAAGAAAACTATCAGAGAATATACTTACTTGTCATCCAAAGCAATAAATGTGGATCGATGCTCAAAGTGGTGTCACACAAACCTATAAATGAGATATACAGGGTTATTTCGTGTTCTAGAGTATACAGTATATTTAAATGCATTAATTACATGCTTCTGGGTCCTTTCTAAGTCGTGGAAGTCAAACAAGGTCAAAGTTAGCCAAACTAAGTCAAACCTAGTCGATCTAAGTCACATCTAGGTTTTCTAGTGTATACTAGGCCATACCAAGTTGTATCCTTCTGTACCTATCTATATTGTGTATGTATAGGCTCTATGACATAATACCCTATTACCCTATGCACTACACATAGGCACAACGCATACATTTTGTATTCTCTATGTTCCTGTCATTATCTATTTGTGTTATCTTAACATGAAACCTTTACCTATTCATATCACTATGATTACTCATATTCTTATATTACCCATGCCTATATACCCATCTCTAATACCTACTCAAATCCTTAACCAAGGTAACCCAAACTATTTACTACTTCCATGTATCCATCCCATAGCCTATGTGATACAATTAAGTCACTACCTACATCCAACTTTATGCCCTATTTCTTTTCCCACACATGTTTTCCTTCACCCTAACATTACTCATGATCATGGTACTTCCTAACTCATCAATGTATCACTCATATATAGCCCAAAGCTAAATCCCTAATACTCAACCATCACTAATTGTGTGTGTATATATATATATATATATATATATATATATATATATATATATATATATATATTTATATATATATATATATATATATATATATATATATATATATATATATATAACCCTTCATATCCATCTAATACAACTTGTATAACACTCACATCCACTGTCACACTCCTCATCTTACACCTTCACAACATATCAAGCACTCTCACTTACCACTGTCCACTACTACAACAAATAGCTAATAGGCTTGCACACAAGGCAACTCACAAGGTACTGCCCTACTGTCTGACAAGAAAACAGTAGCCAATTGGCCCTGTCTCCCCTTACAGTACAACTAATGCACCTGTAGGGAGCCACCTTCCCTGCATGCCTCAAACCCAGGTCCAACTGGACCTGCCTACCCCTTTAGAGCAGTGCAATAAGGCAAAGTCCCCTGCTCCCTCAACAGTGAACAATAAGTAAATAGGTATGGACTGAACTATTACATTTATTTGATTGATATAGGCAAACCCCTATATTCCTAATGCAAAAAATCCCATATCAGTTTCCCCTTCCCTTAACATATGCCATACACCATAATGGGCTGATAACCATAAGCTATAGGACTACAATTAAAAAGGGGACTAAATAAAAGGAAGTGAGGGACTGACCAAGATGAACTCTCCTCATATACAAGCACTGACTGCTAAGAGTGTGTAGTAAAGGAATTGACTGATATCTTACAAGAATAAGACTGAACCAAAGACTCCCCTCTAAAAACTGATACACTATAAGAAATGGGGACTGATACATAGTGAAGACTGAAATAATATCAAAATAGAGACCGAACAAATGATCACTGAAAATTAGAGATGTAGGAAGGTTCATGTAATAAGGGACTGCACTTCAAGAATGCAGTACAAAAGGGACTGAAGCATTAAGTATATAATATGGATTACAATCACTGCTAATCAAGGACTGATATCATCAAGGTATCAAGGGACAGAACACTAAGATAGGGTCTGCTACAATTATGAAGCAAGGGGATCTAAAATATCCAGGTGATATGGCAAAGCCAGATGTGGTCTGTTAGAAAGGTTATACCGGGACTGAACAAAAGGATATAATATGGATTGCACATTGAGGTGAACTAGACCCAATTTAATGACACCAACATAATTAGCTGATGTTAAGAGGACATCAAGTGGACTGAGCAAAATATAGTAAAGACTGAACTATAGCATCCCAGGACTGGACAAAGTGTTCATAGGGCCTGATCTTATATTCGTGTGGAGTGACATCAAGGTAAGGTCGAGCAATAGGACTGAATCCTATACTAAAGTGGGACTGAATAAATAAATACCAAGGGACTGAATTATTAAATGGAATGGGACAATATATGAAATGGATACAACGCCAATTGGGAACTGAAACAATAACAGGGGACTGAAGTATAATGCAGGATAAACCTCATGTAGGGGGTGACTGAACTTGAGGTTCAGGTACTGACTGAACTAACATCCTAATATCTGAACTCACTATGAACGATCCGAACCAATATATCAATAGGGACTGAATAACAGGGGGGTTGTCTAAACTAAACATGAACTGTATCATTGAGTGACCATGTGGATTACTACCAAGCTAACCAGGACTGATACTCAATGATATGGACTGCACAGTGGACTGAATCACATAGGAAACTAATAGATTAATGGACTGAACGATATCTCATTAGACAGTGGACTGAACAACTAACCTAGCACTTGAACTTTAAGATGAAAGGTCTGAACATTAAGGTGTGGACTGATGCAATATGTTAGCATAGGATTTAGTTTCAAAAGAGGACTGAACGATAAATTACTGACCAATTGCATTCTAAGTACGATAGGACATGGAAGGGACTGAACATAAAGATATTAGACTGAAACAATTGAGTGAGAAAATGGAATTATCTTCCTTGGAACTGGTTAGTATACAAGAAGTAGGGGCTAAACTCATAGATGAAAGTGGACTAATATATACCCAATGGACTGGACAGGTAAATGCAATGGGATTGAACTACTGTAGCAAGGCATGACCAGTGGGCTGAACATAATGACATATAGGGACTATACAGTCCAAATCAGAACTGAACAAAGTAGTGGTAGGACACATCAACCAAGGGTTGGGCGTTGTAATTAAGGACTGGACATGCCAAATGAACTGAACCTTAAAGAAATTTTGGGACTGCTAACTATAGGACCGATCATTCATGTAGGACTGAATAAGGCAATAGAATGATACAAATACAAACAAGGTTAAACATGCTAATAAGGGGCTGATGCAAACAATATATATCCTAGTGAATACAACAGTCCCCCAATGATACAAAATAGTCCACTCCTAACTGAATGCAAACAGTGTCTATAACCCACCAAGCCCCCAATCAAATAAAAATACCTCAAACTAAGTCTTAATCACTAGATAGGCTCACAAAGGATATCCCATATCATTTCACAACCAATACAAGGATTAAAACTGAATTTAGAGCACTTAGTGCCCTTTGGGTCATTTTGTCAAACACTTGGCGTGCGTATCGGACACGTCCATGATACGCACTCCAAATGGATTCAAACTTGAGCCCAAGCTCACCCACATGTTCTAAATCACTATTAGAGCCTAACAAACCTATTTCGTAAACCCTTGAAATCCTATTCTCGGATTTTCTCCAAAATGAGTCAAATACAAAGAAAAAAGTCTCTAATTGAGAGGAGGAAGAGTCAAAACTCCTCTCCATGGCAAACATAATGCATAGGTGTCCCTAATGAATGTATGTACACTAATTTGATGAAAATTAATGGGTTAGAAGGCTCATACCAATTGGAAGATGGATTTCTAATGAAAATGGATCCAAAATTCAAAAGTCCTTCAAGCTCCAATGCTCCAATCCCTCCAAGCTTGCCAATAGAGCATTCTCCTCTTCAAAAGAAAGAGAATGAGACCAATTTGGGTCAATTTAGAGAAAATTTGGTGGTAGAAGGAATTGGGGAAGAAGTTTGGGATAAAAGAGGGAGGAAGATGATGAAGTGGGGTTATTTAAGGAGAATAGGCTTCCATATAGGTTTAGTTTAGGGTTTTGGGCTAGAATGGAATGTCTATTAAGCCCCTCTCTAATGTCATGACAAGTTAAGGATTAAACCTCTCTTCCTAATTCGGTGTTTAGTCAATCCTTCTAGCTAATTCTTCTAATCTAGCTAGAGAGTAACTAAAGTTCAATTAGGCTAGTCCTAATCATCTAGTTGGGTGGTTATGACTAGTTGGTTTGGGTCTTCTAGGATCACTAACTATTATTCTAGCCAATGGCTAACTATTATCCACATTCAAAAATATCACATACACTATTTTAATTATCTAGATAATCAACCAAAAATATAACGTTTAGTTTTGAAAATTAATTTACCACTCAAGATATAATATGTAATCGCACTAATAACAACAATTAGGAAAAGTCAAAAATATCCCTGTCCAGGACAGTGGTGGTTACAAACCTACCCCCTTTAGAAAAATTTTGTCCTCGAAATTTAAAGTTGGTCATACTCCTTCTAGGTCAAACCACCAACAATCAAAGTCAAGAAATTTCTGTCTAACAACATGCATGATCATGGTTCTACTGGTCATGATTTTACAGTCTCAAACAGGGTCACTACACTAATAGAATCGCACAGTAACATAGAAAAGAAGAACAGAAAAAGACAGACTCGCTAACCCGTCACCTGTAGCATCGGCCTCATCGACCGTCAACGCAAAAACATTTCTCCTCTGTGGTATATACCTCTGATGGTGCGGGGCATGATGCTGCACCACAGGTGGCCTAGCTCCCTCTCTCTACTTTATGATACTTAAGTAACATCTACACTGATATTTCACTCCATTATACTATGCCACCATCTACGCAATCTGATAACCATACCTGTCTATCCAGAATCATGTAACCAGAATCCTCGTCACGACAGTAAGTATGGCTGCGATAAACCATAGGGTCCGCAACTAAGACATATACCTCTAGAATTATGGTATCTAAAATTTTCGTATTGCCGCATGCTTGGCTGCAAAAACTTTAAATTCTCACAATCCGAGAAATACATCCAAAATCAGACTCTATGTCTTTGCCATGCCAGCTAATATGGCTGTTGTAAACTCTAGATTCCATAACTGAGGCAACTTAGTCTATAAGGTTTATCTTGGTAGAAAATCAAGTCAACAATGAACACCAAGAATCAAATTCAACAACGGACAAGGGAGAGTAGACAGAATCAGTTGGAATTGAATTCCAAGATAGTTTATAATAAGATTCTCAAGAGTCATCCCAGGAATCTTCTCACGAAGTCCTAACTGTGATTGGGTATCCTCTCACTTTATAGCCTATTCCATATTTTCTATCGTAGGCTCACAGCAGTACAACTAATCCGTTGCACTACCACGACATCACACCAATGCAAATCTCGACCTACATGGGCAGCCACTAAAAACGTGTCACAATCTGCACCCGGTATAGGGGCACGAGTGCGTGACAGCGTCCAGCCTACGCTGCAACACCGGCGGTATAATGTTGTCTATGACTCACTATCAACTCATACAGTAATATAATGTACCTGTCATAGATCTCAACTCCAAATGGAGGACAAGTAGAAAGATATGGTAAATACTCAATCACAAAGCTAAAGCTTGATAACATACCAAAGAAGTCTAAATAACTACAAAATCACAAACAACAACAACTCTAATAAAATATCAAAACCCAATCTAAACTAAAATAACAAAATCTTCATTTTAATTATATGCCAAGAGTTCTAACAATGAATCTAACATAAGCCAAAACTAGAACTAAGTCTTTCGAAAGTCACTCCTGAGATTCTGGACCCATAGTTGTATCCTCGGATCCGTAGTACGTGGGACATAGACCCTCTGAGCAAACATCTAAAAAATATATCCAGTTAGGATAGAACGAGCACATCTCCTCTAGAAGTTCCAAATAAATGACAAAGACTATAAAATAGTTATAGAAAGTAATACCTTATGAACATGGAAAGAGTGAGTCGGGAAATAAAATAGAACAACAGTTAACTAAGTAAAAGGGAAGTAAATACAGTGAATCAGAAGAGCATGACAATGAAGACTGTAAATAGAGATATCCGAACTAGAACAAATGTGATGTGAGTCCAAACAGTACAATGTGAGTCCAGTGTAAAACTAGTACAAGATACTAAACCAGTGTGTTTTGAAATATCGCTTTCGACATGTAAATGGCTAGAGGTAAATACGGCACATCGCACGCTTGGAAAACATGCGACGGCTATCTTTCCAGATTAGACCATTAGAGAATACGGCACGTCGCACGCTTGACCTAGCGGCGATGGCTATCTTTCTAGTCGGGATGGTTCTACTATGATTGGAAATGTCTACATGTCTACTCGAGTATTTCTCCGCCTGACAAGTACTAGTGAATCTATATCCCGACACGTAAATAGAGTACAAGTCTAGCCAGAAAGTACATGATGCCCATAGGTGTTTCTAGTAGGTGGTTCCAGTAGGTAATTCCAGAAATAGAGGCCAGACAAGTATAATATATATGTGTGTCGCATGCAATGGATCCAGAAATACAAATCCGTGTTGTGCCATAGAATCAAATAATAATATACTAGAAGCTGAATCATAATGATCATTAAATAAATAAAAAAAATATCAGAGAATGTACTCGCCTGTCGTCCAGAGCAATAAATAAGAATTGATGCTCAAATTTGTGTCACACAAACCTATAAATGAGATATACAGGGTTATTTAGTGTTCTCGAGTATACAGAATATTTAAATACATTAATTACATGCTTCTAGGTCCTTTTTAAGTCATAAAAGTCAAACTAGGTCAAAGTTAGCCAAACTAAGTCAATCCTAGTCAATCTAAGTCACATTTAGGTTTTCTAGTCTATACTAGGCCACAACAAGTTGTGTCCTTCTGTACCTGTCTATATGGTGCATGTGTAAGCTCTATGATACAATACCTCATTACCCTATGCACTACACATAGGCACAACTTATACATTTTGCATTCTCTATGTTCCTGTCATTATCTATTTGTGTTATCTTAACATGTAACCTTTACCTATTCATATCCCTATGATTACTCATATTCTTATATTACCCATGCATATATACCCATCTCTAATACCTACTCAAATCCTTAACAAAGGTAACCCAAACTATTTACTACTTCCATGTATCCTTCCCATAGCCTATGTGATTCACTTAAATCACTAGCTACATTCTACTTTATGCCCTATTTGTTTTTCCACACAAGTTTTAGTTCATCCTAACATTGCTCATGCTCATAGTACTTCCTAACTCATCAATGTATCACTCATATATAGCCCAAAGCTAAACCCCTAATACTCAACCATCACTAATTGAGTGAAAATATATATATATATATATATATATATATATATATATATATATATATATATAACCCTTCATATCCATCTAATATAATTTGTATAGAACTTACATCCCCTGTCACACTCCTCATATTACACCCTAACAACACATCAATCACTCGTACTTACCACTGTCCACTACTTTAACAAATAGCTAATAGGCTCACACACACAAGGCAGCTCACAGGGTACTACCCTGCTATCTGAAAAGAAGACAGTGGCCAATTGGCCCCGTCTCCCCCTGTAGTGCAACTAACTTCTCCTATAGGGATTCACCTTCCCTGCATGCCTCAAACCCAGGTCCAACAGGACCTGCCTACCCCTTTAGAGTAGTGCAATAAGGCAAAGTCCCCTGCTCCTTCAATAGTGAACAATATATATATATATATATTTTCAATAAGGCAAAGTCCCCTGCTCCTTCAATAGTGAACAATATATATATTTTTTCAATAGTGAACAATATATATATATATATATATATATATATATAACCCTTCATATCCATCTAATACAATTTGTATAAAACTCACATCCACTGTCACACTCCTCATCTTACACCCTAACAACACATCAAGCACTTGCACTTACCACTGTCCACTACTTTAACAAATAGCTAATAGGCTCACACACACAAGGCAGCTCACAGGGTACTGCCCTGCTATCTGAAAAGAAGACAGTGGCCAATTGGCCCCGTCTCCCCCTGCAGTACAACTAACTGCCCCTATAGGATTCACCTTCCCTGAATGCCTCAAACCCAGGTCCAACAGGACCTGCCTACCCCTTTAGAGCATTGCAATAAGGCAAAGTCCCCTGCTCCTTCAATAGTGAACAATAAGTAAATGGGTATGGACTGTTATTACATCTTATTCGATTGATATAGGCAAACCCCTATATTCCTAATACTAAAAATCCCATATCAGTTTCCCCTTCCCTTAACATATGCCATACCCCATAATGGGCTGATAAACATAAGCCTTAGGACTACAATTAAAAAAGAGACTGAATAAAAGGAAGTAAGGGACTTATCAAGATGATCTCTCTTCGTATACAAGCACTGACTGCTAAGAGTGTACAGTAAAGGAATAGACTGATATCTTAATGGAATAAGACTGAACCAAAGACTCCCCTCTAAAAACTGATACACTATGAGAAATGGGGACTGATACATAGTGAAGACTGAAATAATATCAAAATAGAGACTGAACATTAGACATGTAGGAAGGTTCATGTAATAAGGGACTCCACTTCAAGAATGCAGTACAAGAGGGACTGAAACATTAAGTATACAATATGGATTACAATCAAGGACTGATATCATCAAGCTATCAAGGGACAGAACACTAAGATGGTGTATGCTGCAATTATGAAGCAGAGAGAACTGTAATATCTAGGTGATATGGCATGACCAGATGTGGTCTGTTACAAAGGTTAAACAAGGACTGACCAAAAGGATATAATATGGATTACACAGTTAACTGGACCCAATGAATGACACTAACATAATTAGCTGATGTTAAGAGGACATCAAGTGGATTGAGCAAAATATTGTAAAGACTAAACTATAGCATCCCAGGATTGGAAAAAGTATTCATAGGGACTGATCTCATATTCATGTGGACTGACATCAAGGTAAGGTCGAGCAATAGGACTGGATCCAATACTAAAGTGTGACTGAATAAATAAATACCAAAGGACTGAATGACTAAATGGAATGAGACAATATATAAAATGTATACAACGCCAATTGGAAACTGAAACAATAACATGGGACTGAAGTGTGATGCAGGACAACCCACATGTAGGGGGGTGACTGAACTTGATGTTCAGGTACTCACTGAACTAACATCCTAATATCTGAACTCACTATGAAAGATTCGAACCAATATATGCAATGGGGACTGAATAATAGGGGGGTTGTCTAAACTAAACATGGACTGCATCATTGAGTTACCATGTGGATTACTACCAAGCTAACTAGGACTGATACTCAATGATATAGACTGCACAGTGGACTGAATCACATAGTAAACTAATAGAATAATGGACTGAATGATATCTCATTAGACAGTGGACTGAACAACTAACCTAGCACTTGACCTTTAGGATGAAAGGTCTGAACATTAAGGTGTGGACTGACGCAATGTGTTAGAATAGGATTTTGGTTCAAAAGAGGACTGAACTATAAATTTTTGACCAATTGCATTCTAAGTAGGATAGGAAATGTAAGGGACTGAACATTAAAGATATGAGACTGAAATAATTAAATGCTGAAATGGAATTATCTTCCTTGGAACTGGTCAGTGTACAAGCAGTAGGGGCTGAACTCATAGATGAAAGTGGACTAATATATACCGAATGGACTGGACAGGTAAATACAATGGGATTGAACTACTGTAGCAAGGCATGACCAATGGGTTGAACTTAATGACATATAGGGACTGTACAGTCCAAATCAAGATTGAATAAAGTGGTGGCAGGACACATCAAACAAGGGTTAGGCATTGCAATTAAGGACTGGTATCACGACCCGCACCCAGTGTAGGACACGAGAAGTGTAGTGTCCCGACCTGCAAGATGCCTTATGATGGATGGTTTGTTCGATGAAGCCTTGTTGGACTTGGGATTATGCGAAGGATCGCTTGGAAGGCTATGCGATCGTGGCGGGAATCGTCCTATGAATGTGAGTAGTGTTGAACCCTTCAAAGATCCTTTAGCTGCACGCTTAAAATAAGGATAGTATGCTATGTTCTTATCGAGTTGTTCAATAACACCTTGCATGGAATTTGGAAAGATAATGAAAGATAATAATTACCTGAACGTAAACTCTTGTGGCTAAATGAATTGTATGCTTGTATGCTGTTGCGATAAAATACATGACAGGTGAAGGCATAGTCCCAAATACTTGGGCGGTGAGTATATCGAGCTTTGGCTCAATGAATAGATGGCAAAACAGATGTTAAGACCCAAGAACTGGACAGTAAGTATGCTTGATTTGCATTCGAATGAATGTATGATAAACAGGTGCTAAGTCCCAGGAATTGGGCGGTGAGTACACTGAGTTTTGTTGGAAAGGGGTATGGTATCAAAGATGTGGCAAGGCATTGGGTAACAACATTCTATTATCCTGTCGCCGATGTAGAATGTTGATTACGCCAAGACCCTGGATTTGGCAGATGATAATGTGAGCATTGGCTCAAGGCAAGATGGCAATATGAATGAGAATGGTGGCTAAATTACTTAGTTTTTCTTATCATGCATTATATGTTTTCTTCTTAGATAAGTTGCATATAGTTGCATGGTCATGGACAACTTGTCGACAAGGTGGTTTCTCGAACGGTATTCCTGGGCCATGGAACCCGGTTCGTCCTAGGGAAAACCAATACTGAAGTAGTAGCAGTGCTGAAGTAGTAGCACGGTATACAGGACTTGCAGTGGGGCTAGCTACCTGCACTGGCAAGGGCGCTGTATACCTGTAAGACGGTCCAGAATGGCGTGTAGCCAGTGACCTTCATATAGATAGGTCAGGTGCTAATGATGTCTTATACAGGCAGAGTAAGTTATTACTCAAATACAGGAAAGGATGTCGGCTGTTGGTAAGAATCACCTGAACGGTGATATTTATATTGAATCATGATATTGTTCCTAACAATGTCTTGTGCAGGCAGAGTAAGTACTATAAATGTACAGGGATGGCTACACGACCGTGGGTAAGAATCACCAAAGGGTGATAACAGTATGCTTTAAATTATGTTGGCTATGAGATTTGCATGCTTTACTTCTTGTCGGCTATAACATAAAATTGACCCTAAGGCAACGAGAAAGACCACTGTTAATAATGTTCTGTAACATGATTACTTAGTGTTGTCTTCTTAAGTGAGTTGGGCCAGCACCGCTCGCCAGTACATTGATGATGCACTGACACACGTTGTGGGCAATATTACAGGTGTTTGCTTGGGGGAAATCATGTGAATCAGTGCTTGGCATCGATGAATCGGATGGGTGTGCAGAAGCTCTTCTTTCAAGATGATGTCTTCTGCTATACGGGACATAATGTATGGAATAGTGGAACTCAGTTATACTAGTGAAATTGTAGCCATATTGGCAAGTTCATTGTAAAGAAGTCGATATATTCAGTTGTAGCCTAAAGGGCAAGTGTATATATTCTGTTGGCTATTCAAGAGTCTTGTAATCAATTGTAAACTCTGTATTCCGCTGCAAGTCTTGTAACCCATTTTGATTATCAATAAAGAGATACATTTCTTCATAAATTGTGTGACTTCAATTTATCTGCTTGGTTCCGCTGCGTTGTCGATATTTTCTGAGAATTACCAGGAACTGTAATGGTTTTGCCTTGTACAAGTACAATCTAGACTTGTACGACATCACGTCCAGTGGCTAGTTTTCGATCCTCCGGGATCGGGGCGTGACATAATGGTATCAGAGCACGGCTTTACGTCCTTGGATTCCTATTCGATTTGTTTTGAATCAATGTTGCTACTAAGATGATTCTAAGCTGCTTCCGCGATGATTCAAAGATTGCTTCCGCGAATACTCAAAGTTGCTTCCGCAATGAAATCAAAGTTGCCTCTATGATGACTTATAGTGCTTCTGCGATTATTCCGTGTTGCTTCCAAACTATTCTAAGTTGATCCCTTGACTGAAAGTCCGTTGATCATTCTAACCTCTCACTGGGTGTTCCATACAATAAGTCTAAATATGTGGGCTGTGATATGTGTGCTTTGTTAAATTTCTAAAAGATACCAAAAAGAATAACAATGATGCGATGCGTTAATAAGTTGTGATGTATGCTGGATGTCTCTTGTGTGGGATTCATTGAGTCGATTGTTATGCAGCAATCGACAGTGGGTGATGGCATAGAATGTTAGAACAGAATGTGCATAGATTTCAGTGAATAGGAATCGACAGAATCTTGAAGTCGATATTTGTGGTCAGCATAACCACTGCGGGATAGATAGTCCATGTTGGACGTTGGTTTGATCCAAAGGAATATTATGTCGGAATGGCTTGAGCTCTGAGTGGTATATTACATATACCCTCGTCGTGATAAGATGTCCCTTGACCTTTGATGTGTTTATGATTTTGTGACTGCTTTACCTATAAGGTATTAGGTGGTATCGAATCGTAGCTGAGCTTACGATTGATACATGACGGCTAGGAATGTCCCTTGATGATTAAGTTCGGATGACCCATTGTGAGATTTTTTGATGTGTTCAGATGAACCATCGCTAGACCTTGTCGGTTAGCAGTATGTTGGGTAATAAGAGAATTGAGAATATGAAATGAATGCCTTAGTTGGAAAGGAAACAAATTTTAGATTCAGGCGAAGTACTTGAATCAGTTGGGTAAAAATAAGGATTGTAGGCTTGGTATGATGGTGTGATGTTGCTATTGAAAGATTTTGTGAGAACAACTATGGACCGAATATTGAACGATGTTGGAATTGAGTGAAAGAAATTGCATGCTAGATATCGACAGAATTGATGGTAATGTTAGGCGCTTATCGGAATGTGCGAATGATTTAGAAGATGCAGAGTTGCATCAACGACCGAAAAGATTGAGAAAGGGATTGAGGAATAGATGATCTTAGCACGTGGTGCAGTTGTGTATGAGAAAATTTGATGTGTCCCGAATTAACAAGTTACGACCCTTGATTATTTTGAGGCATAAAGAATGGGTACTTGTTCCTTGATGCATGAAAGAGTAGATGTCCCTTATGCGAGTCGAATGGCTGGAATACAAATAAGTATCAAGGTACAGCGATATGTAATAGACCATGTCGGTAGATGATGTTGTCGCATGAATAACAAGTTTGGTGGAATATAGAATTGTTGGATTATGACTTAGCTAATGAGTTATGTTATATCCATTAAAATGACCGAAATACGAATGCTAGATGATTGGTGCCATAAAGATTAGATTGATGCATGGATAGTAAATCTTCTTATAGAATCATATGGAGATGATGCAAAACGAATATTGATGGTTAACGTGAATTGCTAAGAGATGATCGTGTTGGTGCTAGAAAATTTATAAATGATGCCTCGGAAGAAAT
Organism: Iris pallida; assembly: GCA_029216955.1. Taxonomy (NCBI): domain Eukaryota; kingdom Viridiplantae; phylum Streptophyta; class Magnoliopsida; order Asparagales; family Iridaceae; genus Iris; species Iris pallida. Next base: position 11,595,240 of record JANAVB010040419.1, on the reverse strand, counting down.
ATGATTTTTATAGTTGCCTATGTTGTTGGTTAAGGAGTACGGACCGTATCGATGATCTAAGAATGTGGGAAAACGAATATGTCGCGAAGAGACCGTAGGAAGAGATCGTAAGTGATAAACTATTGAGATAGCAATGTTGGATGATGACTCGGAATAGTTGACCCGATTGAATAGACAATTTGAGTACGATATGAAGATACAAGTCGGATTGAATAATTGATGCTATGTCTATGCAAAGTGGAAATTGAAAGTTTAGATATTCGATTGATAAGTTTTATATGATAGCTTAGAGATTGACCCATAAGAATTGTTGGATAGAATTGGTCGATTGCGGGTAAGTCTAGAATGAGACTTCGTTGGGTATGACCCGAGTATGAGTACGGGTAGAAAGACTTGACCCTAGATTGTTGGTTGGGTGCCTAGATTGTCGATTGGTTGCCTAGATTGTTGGCTGGTTGCCTAGATTGTCGTTTGGTTGCCTAGAGTGTTGGTTGGTTGCCTAGATTGTCGATTGGTTGCCTAGATTGTTGGCTGGTTGCCTAGATTATCGTTTGGTTGCCTAGAGTATTGGTTGGTTGCCTAGATTATCGATTGGTCGCCTAGAGTGTCGGTTGGTTGCCTAGAATGTTGTTGGTTGCTTAAGTTTCGGATTGGTTGGCTATGTTCTTCAGTTGTTCGTGTTGGGAATAAGTTAATAAGATTGGGGTGGTGTCCCATGTCCCTAAGTTGGTCAGACCATAGAGTTGCCCTATGATGAGAATTGGTTGCCTCTAAGATAAGAGATAAGTATATCCCTGATAGCTACTCATCTCACATGAGTTAGCTGAATGTTTGGTTTAGCTTAGATTAGCTAACCATAGAGACTTGACTGTATGCTAAGTTGACTGTTGGAAAACCATAGGATGTCCCTATTGATATTGCGTGAGTATAGTCGGAATGAGTTAGATGTGTCGGAAGGTAACTTTGGAATGAAATGGATATTTGGGAAATTTGATGTTATAATATTGGATGGGGTGACGGATCATGTTGGTTTCAAAAACTTGGTTGCCTTTGTTGAAATGCTGGAAATTGCTAAAGCTGGTTGGATTGGTTGATTAATATTGAGCTGCGTAAAATTGATGGTAGTGCTTCGAGACAGTTGGAATAATTTCATGAATCGGATAAAAATCGAGGATAATTGTAACGACGGAACTGGATAATGTATGTAGCCGAGATCGACGAGAGCGAATGTGAATAAGAATGACCCTCAGGATTAATGTTGCTGGAATATGAGAGTTGCTTATGCAAGAGGATAATATGTTGGCTTGATCAATAAGAGAATATATTTGGGTACAATGATAAATGTTACTAGAGTGAAATGGTGGTACAATTTGATGGATGAATTATGACCAAAAAGTTACGAGTTGCAAAAACAAAGTGTATGGATGCGAACGATGACGAGTACAAGATTCAATCGATGAGAATCGGGGTATTGAAATGAAATGTGGCAATGGGATTTATCAACTTTGGTGGCATGGATGACAATGAACTTGAAAGGAATACTTGATATATCTAAGTCTGAATACTTTGGAAAATGTTGGGATCGATTGTGGAAAATTTATCGAGTTGGATTTGGCAACATCTATTGTGTTATTAGTTGGTTGGGATATTGAATAAACAAGTGGGATTATACGAGATGCTCAAAAAGAATTACTGATGTTCGGAAAGGAAGTTATACCGTAGCTCGTTCGCTTTCTCTATCACTGAACTTTGCTGAAATACATGTATTTCGGGAACACCTAAAATATGTGTATGATTCCAACTAAGTGATATGCTGAATTCAAACGAAGCCACGGGGAGGATTATTATGTGCTAAGAATTGCGCGAGTGTTGGAGGAAAGATCAAAGATGGTAAACTATGTTGAATCAATTGGGATACTGTAACGAGATGGTACATTACTTGAAATCAATCGAAAGATTGCGGAGAATTACTAAATGGTGCAAGTTGATCGTTGAGAAGTTTTATGAAGAGTCGGTTGAATTTTTGGGGATAAGTTTTATTTTAAGTTTCGAGGACGAAACTTTTCTGGGTGGTATTATATTGTAGTGCCCCGACCCGCAAGATGCCTTATGATGGATGGTTGGTTCGATGAAGCCTTGTTGGACTTGGGATTATGCGAAGGATTGCTTGGAAGGCTATGCGATCGTAGCGGGAATTGTCCTATGAATGTGAGTAGTGTTGAACCCTTCAAAGATCCTTTAGCTGCACGCTTAAAATAAGGATAGTATGCTATGTTCTTATCGAGTTGTTCAATAACACCTTGCATGAAATTTGGAAAGATAATGAAATATAATAATTACCTGAACGTAAACTGTTGTGGCTAAATGAATTGTATGCTTGTACGCTGTTGCGATGAAATACATGACAGGTGAAGGCAAAGTCCCAAATACTTGGGCGGTGAGTATATCGAGCTTTGGCTCAATGAATAGATGGCAAAACAGAAGTTAAGACCCAAGAACTTGGCAGTGAGTATGCTTGATTTGCATTTGAATGAATGTATGATAAACAGGTGCTAAGTCCCAGGAATTGGGCGGTGAGTACAATGAGTTTTGTTGGAAAGGGGTATGGTATCAAAGATGTGGCAAGGCATTGGGTAACAACATTCTATTATCCTGTCGCCGATATAGAATATTGATTATGCCAAGACCCTGGATTTGGCAGATGATAATGTGAGCATTGGCTCAAGGCAAGATGGCAATATGAATGAGAATGGTGGCTAAATTACTTAGTTTTCCTTATCATGCATTATATGTTTTCTTCTTAGATAAGTTGCATATAGTTGCATAGTCATGGACAACTTGTCGACAAGGTGGTTTCTCGAATGGTATTCCTGGGCCATGGAACTCGGTTCATCCTAGGGGAAACCAATGCTGAAGTAGTAGCAGTGCTGAAGTAGTACATGGTATACAGGACTTGCAGTGGGGCTAGCTACCTGCACTGGCAAGGGCGCTGTATACCTGTAAGACGGTCCAGAATGGCGTGTAGCCAGTGACCTTCATATAGATAGGTCAGGTGCTAATGATGTCTTATGCAGGCAGAGTAAGTTATTACTCAAATACAGGGAAGGATGTCGGCTGTTGGTAAGAATCACCTGAACGGTGATATTTATATTGAATCATGATATTGTTCCTAACATTGTCTTGTGCAGGCAGAGTAAGTACTATAAATGTACAGGGATGGCTACACGACCGTGGGTAAGAATCACTAAAGGGTGATAACAGTATGCTTTAAATTATGTTGGCTATGAGATTTGCATGCTTTACTTCTTGTCGGCTATAACATGAAATTGACCCTAAGGCAACGAGAAAGTCCACTGTTAATAATGTTCTATAACATGATTACTTAGTGTTGTCTTCTTAGGTGAGTTGGGCCAGCACCGCTCGCCAGTACATTGATGATGTACTGACCCACGTTGTGGGCAATATTACAGGTGTTTGCTTGGGAGAAATCATGTGAATCAGTGCTTGGAATCGATGAATCGGATGGGTGTGCAGAAGCTCTTCTTTCAAGATGATGTCTTCTGCTATACGGGACATAATGTATGGAACAGTGGAACTCAGTTTTACCAGTGAGATTGTAGCCATATTGGCAAGTTCATTGTAAAGAAGTCGGTATATTCAGTTGTAGCCTAAAGGGCAAGTGTATACATTCGGTTGGCTATTCAAGAGTCTTGTAATCAATTGTAAACTCTGTATTCCGCTGCAAGTCTTGTAACCCATTTTGATTATCAATAAAGAGATACATTTCTTCATAAATTGTGTGACTTTAATTTATCTGCTTGGTTCTGCTGCGTTGTCGATGTTTTCTGAGAATTACCAGGAACTGTAATGGTTTTGCCTTGTACAAGTGCAATCTAGACTTGTACGGCATCACGCCCAGTGGCTAGTTTTCGATCCTCCGGGATCGGGGCGTGACAAGAAGTGGATACGTCCAGCCTACACCGCAGTGTCGACGGTAGAACGTTGTTCTAGGTCACAATTAAAACTAAATACAACATGATATACTCTCCGTACGGAGGACAATCACAGCAGGATACAACTCAATCACCAAAACTAGAAGTAGCACGATAAGATAACTATGAATCCACAAGAGAAGTACAACAGAGAGAAATAAATCTTGGTGTTAATGTTATCAACACTAACTCAAACAAGCATAAAATAAATACAACTCAAGACAACTGAAAATAAAATAAGAAAAACTCTAGCCATCTACTCCAACCTTTACTGTGTCTCCTCTAGGCTAGCAGGTAACCTCCAAACTATCTGTAAAATTTATCAACAGGTCCAGTCAGGATGGGAGTGAGCACAATACATCTCATACAGTTCATAATATGACAGAATATGTAAATATGCTATAGAGTAAGATACATGAAACAATGGAAAATATATGAAGTAAAAGAGATGAATGTAAAGAAATATCTACTATAAGTAAAGAACTAACAGTGGCTAGTGATACAGAGTACAAAATAGACATGTAAATAGCTTGAATTTGCACATGAGTAATCTAAGAGTTTGCACATGAGTACACTACTTAGAATTGTTCACATGACCATTTATACTCCCCCGTACCCCAATCATTACACAAGGATTCAGACATGTTATGTTATTGCACATGATATCACATGAAGGCCCATAAATGGGTGCACATAAATGTATACATGGGGGCTCTGTGAACATGAGAGTACATGAATCACAAGAGTGCACATGAATGGTGAAAGCACCGGAGTACATGATGAAAGTGAAACGCACATGACATACTGTAACCCGATGCTCCCGAGGGGGATAACATCTCATGAAGGGATCCATATAGTACCAATCCGTGCTAACAACGTGACAGCATCAAGTAAAGTAATCTAGAGCATAAATGCAAATCCTATCAAGTATGAAACGGTCAGAGAATGTACTCGCCGGATACCCTGAACAGCTGATATGAAAAGATGACCAACTGGAGTCACAGAGTCCTAGTTAGAGCGACATAGGTTATAAAGAGTTCAATTTATATGGTAATTGAAATTATAATGCAATCTACATGAGTCTAAGTCAATCTAGGTCAAAATCAACTCTTGGTCAACTCTGGTCAACAATAAATTCAAACTAGGTCAACTCTAGTCAACTGTGGTCAAACTAGCTAGGGTTGGGTCAACAATGGTCAACTAGTCTAGGTTAGTCAATTCTAGGTCTAAACAAACTAAGTTTATGCAAATCACGTATCCAAGATAGCTACTCACTCATAGCCTAAGTCACTTTCTAAACAAAGCACAAAACTAAACCATAAGCTAACAAAGCACACAAATTTAGTTATATAATGTATATATATTATTCACATTCACATAATCATATACATAGATATATATAGGAAAGCTATATATATAGGCACATACATATATATATATAGGAGAGGTAAAAGAGTAAGTGAGTGTGTGTGTGTGTGTGTGTGTGTGTGTGTGTGTGTGTGTGTGTGTGTGTTTGGCATGTGTGTGAAAGGATATGTGTTAATGTTCTCAGATTTAGTGATAGGTAGGTGTATGTGACATGGGATACGTGGTGTCAAAGGGTGTATTAATGCATGTGTGTAAAAGGCTATAGGTTAACTCAGTTTATAGAAATGCATACATACATACTTACATTGCATACATGCATACATATATATCATGTATACATATATACATTGCATACATGCCTACATACATATCATATCATATATGCATACTTGCATTCATTCATGCACCTATACATACATACATAGATGCATATATACATATTTGAATACATTAGATACTTGCATACATTATATTCATATATGCATACTCTACATTATATTACATTCATTCCTGCATACATGCATACATATAATATATGCATACAAACTCATATTTTTAACTAAAAATGTATGTGAATACATACATTACATTACCTTAACACATATATATCATTCATTCATATCCCATATACATGCATACTTCAGTTCAGACATTATATCCATTCACATATCATTAAGTTGCATACATATACTTATTTTCATTACATACATGTCATTCATCCATATTACATACTTACATGCATCTATACATTATATACATTGTATACAACATGTAAAAATAGAAGAGCGAAAAAAGGGGAAAACAGAAATGGAAAGGGAAGGGAAGGAAAAATGTAAGGAAAAGGAAAAACAGTAGACATATACATGCTTGCATCATATATTATACATTACCATACATGCTATCATTATATATTGCATTACATTATGTATACATTATGCATTCATATCTATCATTACATGTATACCTTGCATTCATATCTAGCATTCATTATATACTTTCATGCATACATTGTATATTATTTTTTCATTCATGTATTTATGTATTGCTTACATACATTACATTGATTGCATTCCTACATGCTTGCATTCAACCATATATATACATTAATGTAAATAGGATACATATTATATATATATCATTTCATTCATCTAACATATCATGCATTACATACTCTACATTCATTTAATATCCATACTACATAGGCTCATAGGTTACACAAAATGCTTATGTCGTATAGTCAACCTTCTACTTAAAACCAATACTATACCAAATAGGCCTTCATTAAATTCTAGGATTAAAGTATGTCGTAGTCATTCGTTTTAGCTCTCCAAAACATTAAACGGATCACATTTTCGTGTCCGAAAGCTCCCGGAATCACAAAAATACCGAAACTCATTTGTCTTTCGGACAGCTGACACTCAAATTATTTTACAGAAAGTTCCAGAACGATTTTGGCTTATTAAAATATATATTTGGAAAGCTAACTTCGATTCGGTTCTTTTAAAAAATGGGAGATTAATCGGAGTTCTAAGCTAAAAGTTATGACATTTCTAAGTTGCTTTGGTTAATAAAAACGTGGATGAATATTATGACGAATTTGAGTTGTTTTGGACAAAAGAAACACATGTACGCCAAGATACTTGGATACCAACATAGGTATCTAAATGAAACTCATTCTAACCATCCTAACTAAGATGAATCCACTCTATAACCATTCTAAAACTGAATTTAAATATCTATTTAAACTATTATCATACATACATACACATGGGGTATCCAAATTTGGGATCTATCAAGTAGGACACAAGACACATATCTAAAATTCTCAAGAGAGCTCCAAATAGCCTCAAATTTGAATCTAAATGGGGTACATGTATGGGGGTGGATCCTATGGATTCAAAACTAACTAAAAATGCATAGAAAATCAATTTAGAGGGTTGGTTTTACCTATTGGGAGTGGAATCCCAATGATACTCCCAAGGACACGGCTCCGACACGAAAATCTTCCAAAAAGGACACTCCTCCTTGCACTTTGCTCCAAATCTTTGCTAGCACCCTCCTTTGGTAGTATGAGAAGGTTGGATAGAAGTTATGGTGGAGAGATGTAAGGATTTGGAGATCAAATCAAAGAGGAAAGCTCTCTAGTTTGGGGAAGAACAATTTGTGAAGGAAAAGCGGCAAGATGGAATAAAATGAAAGGAAGGGAGGCTAACCTAATTATAAGGCTGCCATTAAACCCTATTTGGGCCTTGGGGGAAATCCAATAAGGCCTCAACTAGTCCTCTTCGTTAATTTTAAGTGAGGTTCAAGTTTGGGATCAAAAGGGTTAAATTTATGCCTCTAACTTAACCAATCTAACAAGTGGAATTAGTCTAAACTCACTAACTTAATTAGTGGGGTTTGTGGGCCATAACTAACTAATCTTGGGATCCCGTCTACAGTCTAAGCTACCCGGGTCACTAACACAAGTCGAAACGAAACGAAACTCAAACCCGACTAAACAAATCCCGTAAAATCAATATTAAAATATAAAAATTCCAAAAATATTAAAATATAAAAAATAACCAAAATCATAATACATCAATTTAAATATTATTAAAATAATCTAAAATTCACCAATTAATCAAAATTCTAAATAATTCAAAAGTCACAAAATGACCAAAATACCCTTAGCCTAAAAAGTTATAAATAGTCATTATAATCACATGGTTAAGTCCCCATGGTCATGGTTAGCCTCTAGGCTCAACAGTTCTAGGGTTCACTAGCTAACACATCAAAATTATAATTCACCAATTTTAAATAGTATTAAATTAATTAAAAATTTCCATAAATATTAAATCCTATTATTAAATAATAAACTTTTACAAAAGTTCAAAATTATCCTCATTTTAGAAAAGTGGGTGTTACAACTGGACAAGCCAAATGAACTAAACCTTAAAGAAATTTGGGGACTGCTAACTACAGGACTGATCATTCATGTAGGACTGAACAAGGAAATGGAATGATACAAATGCAAACAAGGTTGATCATGCTAATAAGGGGCTGATGCAAACATTATATATCCTAGTGAATACAACAGTCCCCCAATGATATAAAATAGTCCACTCCTAACTGAATACAAATAGTGTGTATAACCCACCAAGCTCCCAATCAAATAAAAATACCTCAAGCTAAGTCATAATCAATAGATAGGCTCACAAAGCCTATCCCATATCATTTCACAACCAATACAAGGATTAAAACTGAATTTATAGCACTTGGTGCTCTTTGGGTCATTTTGTCAAACACTTGGCATACGTATCGGACACGTCCATGATACGCACTCCAAGTAGATTCAAACTTGACCCCAAGCTCACCCATATGTTCTAAATCACTATTAGAGCCTAACAAACCTATTTCACAAATACTACAAATTCTATTCTTGGATTTCCCCCAAAATATGTCAAAACACAAAGAGAAAAGTCTCCAAAAGAGAGAAGGAAGAGTCAAAACTCCTCTCTATGGTAAAACTAATATATAGGGGTCCCTAATGAATGTATCTAAACTAATTTGATGGAAATTAATGGGTTAGAAGGCTCATACCAATTGGGAGATGGATTTCCAATGAAAATGGATCTAAGATTCAAAGTCCTTCAAGCTCCAATGCTCCAATCCCTCCAAGCTTGCCAATAGAGCCTTCTTCTCTCCAAGAGGAAGAGAATGAGACCAATTTGGGTCAATTTAGAGAAAATTTGGTGGTAGAAGGAATTGGGGAAGAAGCTTCTAATTAGGGTTAGGGTTTGGGATAAAAGAGGGAGAAAGATGATGAAGTGGGGTTATTTAAGGAGAATGGGCTGCCATATAGGTTTAGTTTAAGGTTTTGGGCTAAAATGGAATGTCTATTAAGCCCCTCTCTAATGTTATGACAAGTTAAGGATTAAACCTCTATTCTTAATTAGGTGTTTAGTCAAGCAAACCTTCTAGCTAATTCTTCTAATCTAGCTAGAGAGTAAGTAAAGTTCAATTAGGCTAGTTCTAATTATCTAGTTGGGTGGTCATGACTAGTTGGTTTGGGTCTTCTAGGATCACTAACTATTATTCTAGCCAAAGGCTAACCATTATCCATATTCAAAAGTATCACATACACTATTTTAATTATTTAGATAATTAACTAAAATATAAAGTTTAGTTTTAAAAATTAATTTATCACTCAAGATATAATATGAAATCACACTAATAACAACAATTAGGAAAAGTCAAAAATACCCATGTTCCAGGAAAGTGGTGGTTACAGGTAAGAGTAATAGATAAGGTATTAGACTATTGAGCCTATACATATACAATATAGCTAGTAAAGCCTAAATAAGTGATGTATGGACCCAATCTCCTAGAGATAGACCGAAATAACCTAGAAATAGCTAGTTTGGCCAGGTTTGACTAGTTTAACCAAGAGTTGACCTAGTTTGACAAATTTGACCTAGAAATGACTTTATGGACTAGTTTGACTTATTTTTATTCCAAAACTTGGTATTGATGTAATATTCCATATTTAGGTCTTTGAGGTACTGTATCGAATACTGTTGATATTCTATACCGGATCTCAGGCAAGTACATTCTCTGATAATTTCCATTATCTGATTCTTGTTATGATTTATGTATTTAGTGATGTACTACTTGATTCCTGACACGACGATCACACGGATTAGTTGTTATAGTTTCTGTTTTGATATACATAATGTTCCCAAATCTTATTATATATTTTGACCTCCCTACTCATGTGTTGACACCATATTATGATATTGTGGATAGCCAATCATGCGTTACCCGTGTGATTGAGTCGTACTGTTGTACTATTGTGAATAGCCAATCCTATTGGATTGAGCCGTATGTTAGCCCAATAATTACATCATGTTTTTGAATATGGCTAATCAATTAAGTTTAACATAATGATGTCACTAATATTCTTATACTCACTATCATGTTGCTACTTAAACTTAGCATTGTCCTAATTGTCCTATGTCATATTGCCATGCTTGTGTCGTACTGTAACATATATTTCTCGTCTAATATGTATTTGTAGACATGCAGTAAGCATGATCAAACATGATCAAATCAGGACATAGGCAATGAAGAATTAATGATAGACCAAAGACGGCGTCACACAAAAAGATTTCTCTGAACAGTCTAACGACCTATCGCGGGCCTCGCGTCGGGAGTTCCGCTGCCCGGTCAGCGGACAGGGGTCGAGGGGGCAGCGCCCCCCATCGAGGGTTCGGGGGTGAAGCCCCCGAAAGGTTTTTATATTTCTAGATCTGTTTATCTTTGGACGACTGTTATCAAGGAAAAAACATCTTCAGGTCTGTTCAAATATCATAAGAAAAGCGTCATCAAAGGGCTCTTGGTTTTTCTATTTGTTCTAAGTCTGTAATCTTCAATTTATTGAGTCTAGGAGAATGTGTACGTTGAGTCGCACTGTGTCATCTCAATCCCTGGACATATCTCTCCAAGCTCTACCATACAAACAGACCAATTCCTGAACCAAGCCCAAGCTCCACCAAGCCAAACAAAGCCCAAAGGCCCAAAGGCTATTCTGCCACCTAGGAGGCAGAGTTCGGGTCGAACTCTGCCCCTACACAGAGTTCGGGCCGAACTCTGTCTCCTGATTTTCATCACCCTGATTTTTAGTGCCTGCTTGGTACAAGTTGTCCAACGTTCAAAAATTTGAATTCTTGTGGCAGAATTCGGGCCGAACTCTGCCTCCCCAGAGTAGTATAAATAAGGATTGATTTCTCTCATTTCAAATCATCTTTCTATCTCTCACACTTAATCATCTAAGCCTTATACTACCTAAGCCTTGCTCTTCCAATCTTCTAGCCACAAAACTTTCTAAGCCCCAAGGTGCTCATGTGCAATTCAGCTAGAAGTTGTGTACAAGAGTGAAAGAAAAGTCACTTAGACAATTTCAAGTTTTGCCACCTACGAATCTGTAAGAAGATCGCGTGCTCTTCTGAGTAAAGGCACGTGGTTGTACACTATTTCACAAATAGTGGATTTTAATCCTGAACTAGAGTTCTCAGGCCTGGACTAGTCCTCCATGAGGAAAACCAGGTTAAAACTTCTATGCTTGCGTATGCTCTTATGATCTTTATTTGCTTCCATATTTCTCTCTGATTTATTTACTATCTTGATAGTTGTTTTGTGAAGGTGATATAGAGTTAATTTTTTTTGGTGATTATTGACACAAACTCTATTCACCCCCCTCTAGAGTTGCCTACACGTTATTTTATCGTACTCTTGTATTATTGTGGACAGCCAATCCTGTTGGATTGAGTCGTACTATTATGATATTGTGGATAGACAATTCTATTGGATTGATTCGTATTATTATGGATAAAAAATCGTATATTACCCATATGAATGAGCCGTACTATTGTGGATATTGTTATTGATAGAACACTTGTTGGAAATGATGTTTCAAATACAGTTAGTTCAGTTTCTTTTCTGTCTAATTCATGCTCAATGCGATGCTCTTACCACTCTGTCTTTTCATCCTTATTACATGATATGCTAGATAGTTATGGTACAGTTTATTATACTATCATATATTGCACTCACTATTACTATTTTATAGCTTTTATTGTTTAATTAGAACTGCTGTTAGAGTTTGTGCTTCGCTCCAATCATGACTGGATATATTTTTCCAGATGAGGGTTGCCCTACCTATTACGACCCATAGAGTGTAGTAGGCATAGATAGGGAGACTTTGATTCAGGAGGGTTTAGTTCTAGCTGGGTAGGCTCATTAGTGACTCAGTTAGGCTAGATTTGTACTGCATATGTCTCCAGCACTATCTGACTTTGGCATGTTTATTATTTTAGACTTGTATTGGAGATTAGTTGACTCTTAGACTTTGGACTTGTATTATTTATATTAGACTTCTGGATATTTCTCTTTATGCCTATATCTCTTTATTGTGACATCTATCTTCCACAAAGACTTGTGATTCAGTTTGAACATATCATTATTGTATCCTCCGATTGGAGTTTGAGATATCTTGAGAGGTTATGATATATATTCTGCTAGTTAGCATAGTGGACCTAGACAGCATTCTACCGTCGATACTGCAGTGTAGGTTGGACGCTGTCACGTACTTGTACCCCTATACAGGGTGCAGATTGTGACACATTTTTGTGGTGGTCCATGCAGGTCAAGCTTCATAATTAATGCAATGTCATGGCAGTGCAACGACTTAGTTGTACTACTGCGAGCCTACGATAGGATATAGGAGATAGGGTACTAGGATAAGTGAGTACTTAATCACAATCAGGATTTCTTGATGGATTCCTAGGATGGCCCCTGAGAATCTCATTATAAACTCTGTCCCAAAATTTATTTTCACTTGATTCCGTCTACTCTTTCTTGTTCGTTGTTGAAATTTATTCTTGATGATCGTTGATGACTTTGAAGTTGTATTAAGGACACGTTTACGGACTATATAAAGGGTATATTCTGATAGTACATACTAGGCGAGGTAGTGAGGATTGTAGCCGTCCTTCTTGGTTGTGGAGTCTAGAGTTTACCGCAATCATTAACTGGCGAGGCAAAATTCTTGATCATATGTTTATGGATATACGTATCTTAGTTACGAAATTTAGGATTTCTCACAGCCATGCTAGATGGCAATGCGGTTATTCTAAACAACATAATTTTAGATCTATATACCATGAAGGTGGGATCAGAGGTTATCACAGCTATGCTGACTGGCGAGGTGAAGATACTGGATAACACAGTTTTTGGACACAACAGTATAATTATCAGATTCTATTCTGGATTGGTTTGCGGATTATCACCTCTAATATCCTAGGATGATGATTGTTGCATTTAGCATAGGACATGTTAGGCCCGAGAGGTCTGCTACTTCACGACCTCCTACTCCAGCTATGGGAGTTGCTCCGACCACCTCTCCCGTCCATGAAGGAGTTTCAGCCACTTTTGGGGGTGCTCCTCCTCTAGTGCAGGGGTCCAGACCCAAGGCTATTGCGGGTGTTCCTCCTCCTCCTCCTTCACAGCGGACTACTCCATCTATTCCAGGAGATCTTCCTTCTCCGTCTCTAGTGCCTACTGATATGAGACAGATGTTTGCCCTATTCAGAGAGATGTTAGAGGCACAGAGGGTCAGTCCGAAGAGCACCAGAGGCAGTAAGACACGATGTGACAGGGCATGGAGAGCGCCCATCAGCTCGCTCTAGCTATAGTAGAGCGGGGAGCTTTGGCCTTGCAGTAGGATGCCCAGCTTAGGCTGGGTAACATCCAGGATTTCAAAAAGCTGAAACTACTGCATGCCCAGCTTAGGATGACTGGCTCGAGGATATCGAGCGATTTATGAGGTTGTCCCGCCTTGCTGATGACGTAAAGGTTGAGGTAGTAAGGCTTCAACTATTGGATATCGCTCGCACCTGGTTCAGGAACGAGCTAACTCTTGCTGGAAAGGGTTGGACATGGACGGTGTTCAAGGATCTCTTCAAGAAGAAGTTCTTCCTGCCTACTTACTGATTGGACATGGCCAGACATTTCTAGAACCACCAGCAAGAAGGTATATCGGTTGAGGAGTATGCTGCAGAGTTCGACAGGCTAAACCGATATACAAAGTATATGGTACGGGACCCGAAGATCAGAGCAAGCCACTTCCGGAAGGGTCTGAACTAGGATGTGAAGATCCTTATTCTTTCTTTCTATGGGACTTATGCAAAGATCCATGCAGAGGTGCGCAAGGTAGAGCAGGAGTTGGGATTGAAGCCTAGAAGGGATCACGACTTCTTTACGGGGGCTAGTACGGGGCCTGCTAAGCACCCCCATGTTCAAAAGGAGTTTTCTTAGCCCCAACTGGAGTACCATCCATCAGCTAGGGTCTCAGTTCAGCCGATTCGGCAGCAACCTCAGCGGACTCCCACTTGTGCCTTCTGTAGGAAGTTTGGACATACATGGAAAAACTGCAAGAAGAGGCTTAGAGTAGGCTTGAACTGTGGAATTATTGGACATCAAGTAAGGGATTGCCTCCTACTCGTCTAGCCCTTGGTGCAGCCCCAGACCGTAGGGGTCCAGGTAGGTATGGCACCATAAATTGCCCCGCATGAGCATAAGGGAGACACCCAACAGGGCAGGGCTCTTGCGATGGCGGTCTAGGAGACCAATACTGCAGGTGATGGGCTAGAAGGTTAGGTTATGTTCTTTTTTTGTTCCTGTTCCTTACCATATATTGATTGCTTGATTGATTTTTTAGTACCTTTGGCTCGCATCTATGATTTTCATGCTAGAGTAGTAGTGAACCCTAGAAGACACTGCAATAACATGAGACTGTAGAGGCTGTAACCATGCATGTTTATTTACATTCCATAGTGTAACACCTCTTCCCAAATTTTTCCCAAATTTTATTTTACATTTTCTTATTTTTTGGAGACAAATATTCTCCAGAACATGTTAATGTTAATTTCTATTTTATTTTAAAAAATATTTTCTTGAAATAAGTTATTAGCTTTACAAAATAGGTTGGTTATTAGCTATTAGTTTCGAAAATGGATTGAAAATAATAATGTATCTTTGAAAACAATATAAAGATTTTATCGAGGTATTTTTAAATTACATTTTTGATATATAAAAAATAATATGTATATTACATTATTTATTATTCATATTAATTATGATAATCAAATTACTCGGTTTTGGTTTTGAATTTATTTTATTTGATATACTTTGTTTGGAAAATATTTATTAGTATCTTAAATGGATAGAGTCATCTATAAACAGATAAATGAATTTATGCTTTTAACTAATTTATATTAATTATTGCAATCATTGATAGACCGTGATTATCACGACCCGCACCCTAGAGTAAGGGTACGAGATGTGGGTACGTCCAGCCTACGCCGTAGTATCGGCGGTAGAACGCTGTCCTAGGTCTCATGCATCTAACAGTATAAGGCTAAGCAGTTTATACTCCCCGAATGGGGGTGACATAGCAGAATCTAAACTCAATCACATCTAAGGTAGAGCATAATGGAAGATAGATAAAACATGAAATCCACAAGGAGATACATCAGATAGAAGTCTAAGTGTCTAAAATACACAACCCAGAAACATCTCAAATCTTAATACAGTAATCCATAAATACAACTCAAGACAACTGAAAATGTCACCCTCATTTTTCCGTATTTCGTATTTATGCTCGTGGTTGGATTTTGGCTTGTATTTTAATTTTCTCGACTTGCAGAATTTTGGGTTCTCTCGTATTTCGGGTTTTGGTTCGGCTTGGTTTTAATTGGTTTGGTTTAGTTGGTTGGTTTAATATGTAGTGGAACACCTTAACCTACACTCCTCCCTCATTTCCACCACAACCACCCTTATTATATCCCCACCTAACTTTCTCTCTCCTCTTTACTCTCCATTAATTTTCTTCTTCTTCTTCCTTCTTCCACACAACACCACACCATAGGCAAGTGCTCCTTGCCACTACATAAGGACCCAATATTATTTGTCCATTAGCTTAAGGAGATGGTTTTGAACAACCTTAGGTCTTGATGTTTTGTGTTTTGAAGCTTCATCTGTTCTAGATCTAACTTTTTCCCATTTTCGGAAATTAGTGGTTTTGATCTATTTTGAGTTGGTTTTGGTGGGTTTTGATGCCTCTATGTTGTAGAGAATCAAATTTCACCCAAGTTAGAACTTTAAAAATCCGAATTTGGAGTTTTATTGGCAAAGTTGTGAGATTTTGAACCTTGGAACCATTGTTAGTGTTCTTCTCAGCCAACTTGGAGAAGAAGAAGGCCACCCGGACCCGTGCCCGCGTCGCGCCGTTGCGCGCGCGTGCCGCCGTGCTGCGCCCTCCCGCGCGCACTCCGTGCCGCCCCCTTGTGCGCGCACTCCGCTGCGCTGCGCCCTTGCGCGCGCACTCCGCTGCGCCGCGCCCTCCCGTGCGCACTCCGCTGCGCTGCGTCCTCCCGCGCGCACTCCGCTGCGCTGCGCCCTTGCGCGCGCACTCCGCTGCGCTGCGCCCTTGCGCGCGCACTCCGCTGCGCTGCGTCCTCCCGCGTGCACTCCGTGCCGCCCCCTTGCGCGCGCACTCCGCTGTGCTGCGCCCTCCCGCGCGCACTTCGTGCCGCGTCCTCCCGCGCGCGCTTCGTGCCGCGTCCTCCCGCGCGCACTCCGCTGCGCTGCGCCCCGCGCGCCTCGTCGGACGCGCCTTCGCGCGTTCTGGCTCCGCGTTGCCCCCGCTCGCGCCTTTGGTGTGTTGTGGTTGTTCCTCGAGCGCGTCTCTTGACGCCGCTCGCGCACCCTAGCCTGAACCTTGCCCGGCGCCCCCCTTGGGTCGCCTTTAGCCCAGCACACCCTGTGCTCTGGTGGACCTTGGTCCTTGGTTTCTGGCTAAATTTTGTTTTCTGAGATTTTCTTGTCCACCACACGACTTGACTTGGTCTAACACGTCTTGACACGATTTTCTATGATTTGACATGATTCGGCTTGCGGCTAGTTTTCTCCTATCTTGTTAATAACTTGGCGTATAACTTCGTAACTTGGTAACTTGAACCTGTAACTTGATAACTCGGCTTGACTTGAAAGTGGCCCGCGGTGGCGCACTCCTGACTTGACATGACTTGACTTGCCCTGATAGCTTGTAACTTGACTTGTCTTGACACCGTGGGTGTACTACTTATTGCTCTGTGCAAATCACTTGTCTTGTCTTGCATCATGTCTAGGACGTGACTTCCTGGGTACCACGGCCAGGGACTCGCGCTAAATTGGATTAGGCTAATTATTAGATCAAACTAGAACATGGAGAATTCCCAGTCACAGGCAATCTCGTTATCTGGGCGCTTTAATGGACTTGTAGCTTGCCGACGAGTAGAGCACATTTCCAGCACACTGTCATGTGTTGCACCCTCTAAGTCACCTAAGGGTACATTTGTCTCCCGGGCAATGTACCCACCTATAACTCTCAACCCGCGGAAGGATAACTGGATGGTCTGCAGGGCTTGGGATTTGGAATTCTCACTTGCATTCTGTTAGTAATTAGGCTTGTGACAACCCTAGTTAGTTAAGTAGTAAGCCGTAGTACTTGTTTGGCCGATTGTAATTGAATGGTGTCTAGCTCTGTCCAAGCCTTGTCCAGCCCCTGTACCTGGAACTCTTGATCATGATTGTTTAACTTATCTCTAACGATAAATGGGTAGAGACAGTAAGCTATTCAGGCGAAGGGGTACAATCCCGGTCCTTGTTTGGTTTAAGGATTGTAACCTGGCTCCCGGAATGGTTCCACGTCCCTAGTCGTTTATCGCCCTGTGTACCTTACTATTTGTATCTTCTTTATTCTTTATTTTCTGATATGCTGGCTTTCGTTCTTATTTGTGGCCTCCTTTGTGGCACTTGCTCTTCTGGGGTTTGACCCAGCTGGTTTTGTGTGGCCAGATTTCGGAGCAGCTCCCGAGGATCTACCAAGCTTCCAGCCCAATGGTGAACACTAGACGGAACCCGGGCTACGAGTGGGTTTTCCCTTTTGTTTCCCCCACTTATATATAAATTTATTCTTTTGAGGCGTTTGCCGACGAGCACCTGTTAGCTCGATGCATTTACTTACTGTATGCCTACGGGCTGTAACATGATGGACACATCCTAGGGTTGATTATGTATGACTGAAACTCTTGCTAGTCCTATCATTTTGTACGACTAGCTTCATGATCATCCAATATGTAATATTTGGGACGCCTTATAATTATGTATTTGATGCTCTAAGATCTTGTACTTACTTTAATTGCTTGAGATTGAGACAATAGGCTTGACCTTAAGAGACTGCTGGCTTGTAGTAAACCCTCATATCTAGACAGCCGTGACCGTATTATTGAGATGTATCCTATTTCAATATACGTAGCTGGCTGTGTCTGTCCCCGCTCTCCAGTATTCTGGTTCTGGGGCGTGACACAGTTTAAGTGGTGGCCCATGCAGGTCTTGTCAATCAAGAAATATGAGGGTTTACCGAATAGATGTCTCAATCAATCTTCGCCCTTGATCTCTGCTCGTATCTTCAAATCCCTGAGAATCTCGACCTGATCACATTGCTTGTATCATTGATCTGTCCTGGTCCTTTTCTTATTGTTCCCTATGTCGTCTTCTTCAGCGGCATTACTCCCGGACCTGCCAACCAGCCAGAGGAAGCTCGACAAGCGCCCTAGCGCCAGGAAGATCAAGCTCAGCACTCTGGAGTAGCCTCCCGAGTTATGCTTCCCGGAGGCTCAGAACCTCCTGTTCAGGCAGCTCCGCCCGTTCAACCAGCTAGACAGGATGAAGGGCCTTTGGTAGGGCTTATCAGAGAACTGCTTGCATCCCAAGATCGTCGAGGCGACGCCTTGCACCAGGAAGTTCATGATGCACTAAACCGAGGAGGTTCCCAAGGAAATCAGGCGGCCAACAGTTTCAAGCGCTTGAACCCTCCCTTCTTTGACGGCAGTGAAGATGCGATTGCCGCGGACGCTTGGCTTCAGGATACCGAGGTGGTTCTAGTAGCAGCTAGGACACCCGAGAATGAGAAGGTGGCGGTGGTACGCCTACAGTTGTTAGACTTGGCTCGCGATTGGTGGGCAGCTCAGGCCATGGGGTTAGTAGCACCAGTCACTTGGGCGACGTTCAGAGAGAGGTTCCAGACGAAGTACTTCGATGCGGTGGCACGGTACTACCTGCAGACCAGGTTCACCAACTTGAAGCAAGGAGGCAGGACAGTCGATGGCTATGCGACCGAGTTTTCTAGGCTGAGTAGGTTCGCCCCCACCTTGGTGGCAACCGAGTTCGATAGGGCTCAGCGGTTCCAGCAAGGGCTGCACTTAGAGATATTATTGGCTGTGGAGCAGTTCGAGCACCAGACGTTCGATGCAGTGTTGAAGGCAGCAAGGAGGCATGAGTATACCTCCCGGAGAATTGTGGACAGGACCGGAGGCAGGAAGCGGTCCCACAACCAGATGCACCAATCTTCAGCTCCAGCCCCGCCAACTAGGGGTATAACTATTGGAACTCCGAGGCGGGCAGCCTCAGTGGCGTCGGTTCAGCATTCGACCCCGACGCACCCGCAGTAGCAGAAGCAGTCTTCCGCAGTGGGATGTTCTCATTGCGGGAAGCCGGGCCATGTAGTGGCAGAGTGTCGTAGGGCACAAGGATTGTGCTTGGCTTGTGGAGGAGCAGACCAC
Source organism: Iris pallida (assembly GCA_029216955.1). Taxonomy (NCBI): domain Eukaryota; kingdom Viridiplantae; phylum Streptophyta; class Magnoliopsida; order Asparagales; family Iridaceae; genus Iris; species Iris pallida. The sequence continues at coordinate 11,575,676 of JANAVB010040419.1, read as the reverse complement.
CATATAGGGACCTGCCCGAATAGGGGAGGTCCATCATCATCCAACCTTTCTAGTTCTTCGGTGAGGGGACCAGTCCCAGTTCCAGTCCAGCAGCAGCAGCAACAGCAGTACCCGAGGCCATTGGCGCCCTAGGCCCAGGCCTTTCAGCAGCATAACCAGCAGCAGTTCACCCAGGCTCCAGCACAGAATCGACAGAGGGGTTTCCAGCAGAGGGGACCCGCAGCTAGAGGTCAGGCTATGATGATGACCATGGAAGAAGAAGTTGCACCAGGTGAGGTAGTGGCAGGTACTATTCTCGTCAACACCTTACCAGCATCTGTATTATTTGATTCTGGTGCATCGCATTCATTCATGTCTGCACGATTCGCGACACGGATAGGATTGGAGCCCGAGTCATTATCAGTGAAGCTCAATATACTTACTGGTAATGGTCTTGTGGGAGTAGATCGAGTGTTTTCCTCGTGTCGGATCGTAGTTAGCGGTAGGGAGTTCCCCGCTAGGCTCATAGAATTCCCTATGGCAGACTATGATGTAGTCCTAGGCATGGATTGATTGAGGAACCATTATGCTAGGATAGACTGCCATATTGGCAGAGTTGTCTTTAGTATTCCCGGAGAGCCAGAGTTTTCATTTTCCAGAGGCACAGTAGAGCCATCTCCTCCAGTATTGCGGATGGCAGTAGCAGCAGTGTAGTTGCCCCGGATAGTTGAAGAGTTTCCAGATGTCTTCCCAGAGGAACTTCCAGGAATGCCACCAGAATGGGAGATTGAGTTCACCATCGACTTGATTCCCGGGACAGCACCAGTATCAGAGCGAGTCTACAGAATGGCGCCTTCAAAGTTGGAGATTTTGTACAAGATGATTGAAGAACTTAGAACCAAGGGATTCATTCGTGCTAGTGGATCGCCTTGGGGAGCCCCGATGCTTCTTGTGAAAAAGAAGGATGGTACGTCCAGGCTACGTGTTGATTATCGTACCTTGAACTCAGTGACAATCAAGAACAGATACCCTCTCCCGAGGATAGATGATTTGTTTGATCAACTCAAAGGGGCTTCAGTTTTCTCGAAGATAGACTTGCGGTCAGGATACCACCAGATCGGAGTTAGAGAGCAGGACATCCCAAAGACGGCATTCAGATCGAGGTACGGGCATTGGGAGTTTCTAGTTATGCCCTTTGGAGCGACCAATGCGCCGGCAGTGTTCATGGACCTCATGAACCGTATTTTCATGCCTTACTTGGACCAGTTTGTGATAGTGTTCTTTGATGACATCCTGGTCTACAGCAAGAGTGAAGCGGAGCATGAGCAGCATCTCCGCGTGGTTCTTCAGATTCTCAGAGAGCACCAGTTGTACGCCAAGTTCAGTAAATGCGAGTTCTGGCTCGATCGCATTTCATACTTGGGTCACATCATTACTCGAGGAGGAGTGGAAGTGGATTCCCAGAAGATTGTGGCTATCGAGGCATGGCCAGTACCCAGCTCAGTGGCAGAAGTTCGCAGCTTTCTTGGATTGGCCGGCTACTACCGGCGATTCGTCTCTGATTTCGCAAGGATTTCAGCGCCGATGACTCAATTGACCCGCAAGGATGTGCCATTTATATGGACAGCAGAATGTCAGGAATCATTTGAGAAGTTGAAGCGAGGTTTGATAACGGCTCCCATTCCCATCCTTCCAGATGGGACCGGAGGATTCACAGTTAATTGTGACGCTTCAGGCAGAGGATTGGGATGTGTTTTGATGCAGCACGGGAAGGTAATCGCTTATGCGTCACGTCAACTCTGTGATCATGAGAAGAATTACCCGACCCACGACTTGGAGCTTGCAGCAGTAGTGTTTGCACTTAAGTTGTGGAGGCACTACTTGTACGGAGACAGAGTAGAGATATTTACTGATCATAAGAGCCTGAAGTATGTTTTCACCCAGAAGGACCTTAATATGCGGCAGAGAAGATGGCTCGAGCTACTGGTGGACTACGATGTAGATTTGCAGTATCATCCAGGGAAGGCCAACGTTGTAGCAGATGCGCTGAGCCGGAGAGCTGGAGTTTATTTTCTGACGGCGCAACCAGAGTTATTGTCAGATCTTCAGAAGATGGGAATTGAAGTGATTCTTCCTTCCAATGTGGCCTTGATGGCCAGCCTACAGATTCAGTCCACCATAGTTGAGAGGATCCGGACAGCACAGTTAACAGATTCCAAGATTCAGCGGCTCAGAGCAGAGTGCGAGGCAGGGAGAAGGCCAGAGTTATGTATTCATGAGGATGGTACACTTCGACACGGTACGCGTCTTTGTGTACCCAGTGGAGATATCAGACAGGAAGTCATGGCATAGGCTCACAGTTCGCAGTATTCCATCCACCCAGGCAGCACGAAGATGTGCAGAGATATTCGTCAACACTTTTGGTGGAATGGTATGAAGAGAGAGATAGCCCGGTATGTCTCTCGATGTTTGGTTTGCCAACAAGTCAAGGCTGAACATCAGAGGCCAGCTGGACTTCTTCAACCTTTGCCGATCCCAGAATGGAAATGGGAACACATAACCATGGATTTCGTGACTGGGTTACCCAGATCTCCGGCAGGCAGAGATGCTATTTGGGTCATTGTGGACAGGCTTACCAAGGTGGCACATTTTCTTTCATTTAGAGTTGGACAGTCGACGGCGCAGCTAGCAGAGATGTATCTCAGGCAGATCGTCAGACTTCGCGGAGTGCCAGTCAGCATAGTATCAGACAGGGATACGAGATTCACATCGCACTTTTGGTGCAGTCTTCATCAAAGTTTGGGGACTCATCTCAAGTTCAGCTCAGCATATCATCCGCAGACAGATGGGCAGTCAGAGCGTACTATACAAACTCTCGAAGATATGTTACGGTCGTGTGCCCTTGACTTTGGTGGTTCGTGGAAGGACCACCTGCACCTGGTGGAGTTCTCGTACAACAATAGTTTCCAGACCAGTATCCAGATGGCACCCTTCGAGGCTCTGTATGGCAGGAAGTGCAGATCCCCGTTAGCATGGGACGATGTCGGAGAGAGGCAGATGCTCGGTCCAGAACTGATTTCTCAGACGGTAGAAGTGGTCAGGAAAGTCAGGGATCACCTCCGAGTTGCTCAGGATCGCCAGCGCCATTGGGCCGATACTCATCGGCGTCCCTTAGAATTTGCTGTCGGCGACCATATATTCCTTAGGATCTCGCCTACCCGTGGCATCATTCGTTTTGGCGTACGGGGAAAGCTTAGTCCTAGGTATATAGGTCCGTTCGATATTCTAGAGCGAGTAGAAGATGTGTCATATCGTCTCGCTCTTCCGCCGTCGCTAAGTGAGGTACATGATGTATTCCATGTATCCCAATTAAGACGGTACATCCTGGACCCGAGCCATATCCTAGTTCATTCGGAATTGGTTGTTGGTACCAACCTTTCGTATGAGGAGAGGCCCGTGTCTATATTGGACCGGAGAGAAAAGACGCTCAAGAACAAGACTATTAACTTAGTCCGTGTTGCTTGGGGTCATCACTCTCTAGGTGAGTCAACGTGGGAGCGTGAGGACGACATCCGATCGCGATATCCCTATCTGTTTGACTCGTGAGGTATAATGTCTTTCTTATGCCTTACGCTTTCCCTTCCTTGCTTGCATTGAATGATTGTATGATTGAACTGCTTAGTGTAGCTTGTCTGTGCTTAGTATGGCTTGTCGTGGCAATCTCTAGCTCCTTGATTAAATTTCGAGGACGGAATTCTTTGAAGGTGGGTAGAGTTGTCACCCTCATTTTTCCGTATTTCGTATTTATGCTCGTGGTTGGATTTTGGCTTGTATTTTAATTTTCTCGACTTGCAGAATTTTGGGTTCTCTCGTATTTCGGGTTTTGGTTCGGCTTGGTTTTAATTGGTTTGGTTTAGTTGGTTGGTTTAATATGTAGTGGAACACCTTAACCTACACTCCTCCCTCATTTCCACCACAACCACCCTCATTATATCCCCACCTAACTTTCTCTCTCCTCTTTACTCTCCATTAATTTTCTTCTTCTTCTTCCTTCTTCCACACAACACCACACCATAGGCAAGTGCTCCTTGCCACTACATAAGGACCCAATATTATTTGTCCATTAGCTTAAGGAGATGGTTTTGAACAACCTTAGGTCTTGATGTTTTGTGTTTTGAAGCTTCATCTGTTCTAGATCTAACTTTTTCCCATTTTCGGAAATTAGTGGTTTTGATCTATTTTGAGTTGGTTTTGGTGGGTTTTGATGCCTTTATGTTGTAGAGAATCAAATTTCACCCAAGTTAGAACTTTAAAAATCCGAATTTGGAGTTTTATTGGCAAAGTTGTGAGATTTTGAACCTTGGAACCATTGTTAGTGTTCTTCTCAGCCAACTTGGAGAAGAAGAAGGCCACCCGGACCCGTGCCCGTGCCGCGCCATTGCGCGCGCGCGCCATCGTGCTGCGCCCTCCCGCGCGCACTCCGTGCCGCCCCCTTGTGCGCGCACTCCGCTGCGCTGCGCCCTTGCGCGCGCACTCCGCTGCGCCGTGCCCTCCCGCGCGCACTCCGCTGCGCTGCGTCCTCCCGCGTGCACTCCGCTGCGCTGCGCCCTTGCGCGCGCACTCCGCTGCGCTGCGTCCTCCCGCGCGCACTCCGCTGCGCTGCGCCCTTGCGCGCGCACTCCGCTGCGCTGCGCCCTTGCGCACGCACTCCGCTGCGCTGCGCCCTTGCGCGCGCACTCCGCTACGCTGCGTCCTCCCGCGCGCACTCCGTGCCGCCCCCTTGCGCGCGCACTCCGCTGCGCTGCGCCCTCCCGTGCGCACTTCGTGCCGCGTCCTCCCGCGCGCGCTTCGTGCCGCGTCCTCCCGCGCGCGCTTCGTGCCGCGTCCTCCCGCGCGCACTCCGCTGCGCTGCGCCCCGTGCGCCTCGTCGGACGCGCCCTCGCACGTTCTGGCTCCGCGTTGCCCCCGCTCGCGCCTTTGGTGTGTTGCGGTTGTTCCTCGAGCGCGTCTCTTGACGCCGCTCGCGCACCCTAGCCCGAGCCTTGCCCGGCGCCCCCCTTGGGTCGCCTTTAGCCCAGCACACCCTGTGCTCTGGTGGATCTTGGTCCTTGGTTTCTGGCTAAATTTTGTTTTCTGAGATTTTCTTGTCCACCACACGACTTGACTTGGTCTAACACGTCTTGACACGATTTTCTATGATTTGACATGATTCGGCTTGCGGCTAGTTTTCTTCTATCTTGTTAATAACTTGGCGTATAACTTCGTAACTTGGTAACTTGAACCTGTAACTTGATAACTCGGCTTGACTTGAAAGTGGCCCGCGGTGGCGCACTCCTGACTTGACATGACTTGACTTGCCCTGATAGCTTGTAACTTGACTTGTTTTGACACCGTGGGTGTACTACTTGTTGCTCTGTGCAAATCACTTGTCTTGTCTTGCATCATGTCTAGGACGTGACTTCCTGGGTACCACGGCCAGGGACTCGCGCTAAATTGGATTAGGCTAATTATTAGATCAAACTAGAATATGGAGAATTCCCAGTCACAGGCAATCTCGTTATCTGGGCGCTTTAATGGACTTGTAGCTTGCCGACGAGTAGAGCACATTTCCAGCACACTGTCATGTGTTGCACCCTCTAAGTCACCTAAGGGTACATTTGTCTTCCGGGCAATGTACCCACCTATAACTCTCAACCCGTGGAAGGATAACTGGATGGTCTGCAGGGCTTGGGATTTGGAATTCTCACTTGCATTCTGTTAGTAATTAGGCTTGTGACAACCCTAGTTAGTTAAGTAGTAAGCCGTAGTACTTGTTTGGCCGATTGTAATTGAATGGTGTCTAGCTCTGTCCAAGTCTTGTCCAGCCCCTCTACTTGGAACTTTTGATCATGATTGTTTAAGTTATCTCTAACGATAAATGGGTAGAGACAGTGAGCTATTCAGGCGAAGGGGTACAATCCCGGTCCTTGTTTGGTTTAAGGATTGTAACCTGGCTCCCGGAATGGTTCCACGTCCCTAGTCGTTTATCGCCCTGTGTACCTTACTATTTGTATCTTCTTTATTCTTTATGTTCTGATATGCTGGCTTTCGTTCTTATTTGTGGCCTCCTTTGTGGCACTTGCTCTTCTGGGGTTTGACCCAGCTGGTTTTGTGTGGCCAGATTTCGGAGCAGCTCCCGAGGATCTACCAAGCTTCCAGCCCAATGGTGAACACTAGACGGAACCCGGGCTACGAGTGGGTTTTCCTTTTTGTTTCCCCCACTTATATGTAAATTTATTCTTTTGAGGCATTTGCCGACGAGCACCTGTTAGCTCGATGCATTTACTTACTGTCTGCCTACGGGCTGTAACATGATGGACACATCCTAGGGTTGATCATGTATGACTGAAACTCTTGCTAGTCCTATCATTTTGTACGACTAGCTTCATGATCATCCAATATGTAATATTTGGGACGCCTTATAATTATGTATTTGATGCTCTAAGATCTTGTACTTACTTTAATTGCTTGAGATTGAGACAATAGGCTTGACCTTAAGAGACTGCTGGCTTGTAGTAAACCCTCATATCTAGACAGCCGTGACCGTATAGTTGAGATGTATCCTATTTCAATATACGTAGCTGGCTGTGTCTGCCCCCGCTCTCTAGTATTCTAGTTCTGGGGCGTGACAGAAAATAAGCTATAAGCAAAACCCTAGCTATCTATACAACCTCTACTGTGTCTCCACTAGGCTAGCAAGCAACCTCCAGGCTATCTGTAAAATTTATCAACAGGTCCAGTCAGGACAAGAGCGAGCACAGTACATCTCAACAGATCATAGCAGGTTAGAAAATATAATCATGCAGTAAAGTAAGATACATAAAACGCTGAAAGAAGATGTATATGAAAAACAGAAGGATATGATAATAGGAAATATCTATATATAATAAGTAAGAACTGTAAGCAATATGTGATTTAGAGTATAATATGGTTATGTAAACGGGTTAGATTATACAATAAAATGTGACTCCATTGTACGTGGGTGTACAATGGACATATACAATTTCTTATACAATAGGATTGATCACATAACCATTTCTACTCTCCCTCCCCAATCAATACACAAGGATCCAATTCAGTTACGTTACCTTATACAATGGCTTGTACAATGGCTTGTACAATAGAGCTCAATGTGATAATGAGAGTATATTATGCATAATGAGTGTACAATGATAAGGGTATTCAAAAAATACAATATGTTAGTAAAACGCATATCATAATATGTATTTAGTGAATATAAGGAAATAACATCGCAAAAGAAGATCCATATAGTACCAATCCGTCTTACCAATGTGTCAGCATCAAGTAAATTAATTTAAAGCAGGAAAATAATTCTAAACAGGATATAAAATGATCAGAGAATGTACTCGCCTGTATCCTGAGTATCTGAAGAATATCTACTGTCCGAGGAGTGGTATCTGTCTACTATAGAACAGTACAAGTCACAACATGTCTAAAATAAGAAAATAGACTGCTACAATGCATCTACATGATGTTTGGGGTCAATCTAGGCTAAAGTCAACCTTGGTCAACTCTAGTCCTCAATACTAGTCAAACTAGGTCAACTAGGTCAAGCCTAATCCCAACAAGTCTCACTAAGCCTAACCAGTCTATCCTAGCAAGCACACAACAACACAAGGCTAAACAAGCCATCACTCACAACCATCTATATATATTTATCATATATATACGTCCAAAATAGGTTAAGGCATCGATAGATATTAGGCTATAACAAGGCAATATATATCATACAACAAGTCATGTATTAAGATGCTAAGAGTTAGAGTGTGATAGTGTTAAGTGTCAAGTGTGCATGTGTTACATCATGTGAAACTAAATCAGCATTAAGACCAATGTATAAGTGTTAATACAAGTATTTGCATTATCTAGATTCACATTTTCAAGAAAGGGTTATAGTGTACAAGTGTGTTCAGATTTTACATCAAGTTAAAGGGGTTGCATGGCTTGTCTAATATACAATCATTCATATCCCATATGCATGCATATTTCAGTTCAGGCATTATATCCATTCACATATCATTAAGTTGCATACATATACTTATTTTTATTATATGCATGTCATTCATGCATATTATATACTTACATGCATCTATACATTATATACATTGCATACAACATGTAAAAATAGAAGAGGGAAAAAGGGGGGAAAAACTGAAAAGGAAAGGGAAGGGAAGGAAAATATAAGAAAAAGGGAAAACAGTGGACATATACATGCTTGCATCATGTATTCTACATTACCATACATGCTATCATTGTATATTGCATTATATTATTTATATATTATGCATTCATATCTATCATTATATGTATACCTTGCATTCATATCTAGCATTCATTATATACTTTCATGCATACATTGTATATCATTCTTTCATTCATGCATTTATGCATTGCTTACATACATTATATTAATTGTATTCCTACATGCTTGCATTCAACCATATATATATACATTAATGTAAAGAGGATATATATCATATATATATCATTTTATTCGTCTAACATATCATGTATTACATACTCTATATTCATTTAATATCCATACTACATAGGCTCATAGGTTACATAAAATGCATATATCGTACATTTACTCTTCTACTTAAAATCAATACTGTACCAATTGGGCCTCTACTAAATTCTAGGATTAAAGTATGTTGTAGCCCTTCATGTTAGCTTTTCGAAACTTCAAACGGATTGCATTTTCGTGTCCGGAAGCTCCCGAAATCGCAAAAATACCGAAACACGTTCGTCTTTCGTACAGCTGACACTCAAATAATTCTACAGAAAGTTACAGAAAGAATTTGGCTTATTAAAATATATATTTGGAAAGCTAACTTCGATACAGTTCTTTCAAAAAAAATAAGAGATAAATCGAAGTTCTAACCTAAAAGTTATGATATTTCTAAGTCGCTTTGGTTAATAAAAACGTGGATGAATATTATGACGAATTTGAGTTATTTTGGACAAAGAACACATATAAGCCAAGATACTTGGATACAAACATAGGTATCCAAATAAAACTCATTCTAACATCCTAACTAAGATCAATCCACTCTCTAACCATTATAAAACTGAATTTAAATATCTATTTAAACTATTATCATACATACTTACACATGGGGTGTCCTAATTTGGGATCTATCAAGTAGGACACAAGACACATATCTAAAATCCTCAAGAGAGCTCCAAATGGCCTCAAATTTGAATCTAAATGGGACACATGCATGAGGATGTATCCTACAGATTCAAAACTAATTTATATGCAAAGAAAATCGATTTAGAGGATGGGTTTTACCTATTGGGAGTGGAATCCCAATAAAATCCTTTAGGACACGGCTCCGATACGAATGTCACTCCCCGTTCCCGGAATGCGTACTCTAATACGTATATTGCCTGAATGTATTTATATAGTATTTATCATGTAGTATCCTGTATTTAAATTCCTATAACTTCATGTTAATTAATTATTTGTATTTTATTTTTCTGCACTTTATTTTTCTGCAATTCTATTATCTGCTCTTTAAATTTTCATGTTAATTAATTAGCTGCTCTTTAATTTTTATGTTAATTTATTTCCTGCAATTTTATTTCTGCAATTTTATTTCCTGTATTTTAATTCCTGCTTTAGTTTTACTTTCGGGTTAGCCTTGTTGGACCCGTGCAACCCGACCCATAGAACCCGGCCCAACTCCCACCTACCACCATCTTCCTATTTAAAGCTTCCATCTCTTTCTCTCTCCTCATTACTTCATTCTCACCATTACTTCTTCTTCCTCTCATTACTTCCCACCACCTACCAGCAGCAGGAGAAGGCAAGTGCAAACTTGCTTCTCAATCACCCATTTTTATGGTTCATTTGCCTTCTTCTCGTGATTCCAAGAGAGATTAGTTCTTAGCATTTTTGATTTCTCCGGCTGGTTTTCTCTAAATCTAAGTTGTAGTATTTCGGGTGTTCATGGGTTCTTAGTCCATCAACTTTGGGTGTATTTCTCTAGCACTGGAACAAGGCTCCATAGGACTTGGAGTTTGGGAGATGTTTCACGCACACGTTCTTACGTGCTCGCGTAAACATCAGCCCAGTCACGCACACGTCTTTACGTGTCTGCGTGTATTTTCAGTCACGCACACGTCTTTACGTGTCTGCGTGTATTTTTAGTCACGCTCGTGTTCTTACATGTTAGCGTGTATTTTTAGTCACGCTCGCATTTGCGTGCATGAATTATTTGTCACGCTCGCGTTGTCTGTGTGTAGTTGAGTCACGCTCCTGTCCTGAGCTTGCGTGCGTGACTTTTCACGATCACATTGTGCGTGACTTTTGGCGTGCGTGACTTTTCACCCTCACGCTGCGCGTGCGTGCGTGAATTATTTGTCACGCTCATACGCTCACGCTTGCCAGCGTGTATCACTTTTCACGCTCACTATTCACGCCCATTTTCCACGCTCACCCCAGCTAGACTTAGCGTGACTTGTTGGTCTTAAGCACAGACTTCTTGCGTGACTTTTGGCCTTAGCATAGATTTGTTGGCGTGACTTCTTGACCTGGGTATTTTAATTGTCTTATAATTATTCATTTAATGATGGCATGATAATTCTTCTATTATATCCTTACGCCTTTTTGCGTTAACTTGATAAAATCATGATATGTTAATATTGTCAAATAACGATTGTTATGAGGAACGTGCTTTGTGTCATGATTGATCCACGGATACCCAGTATGACTGGAACTTGACCTTGAGAGTTGTAGACTCGACCCATGTAATACTAAATGACTTTCATGCCTTGTCACCATTGATAATGATTGTGACATGGACTAAATATTGATCATGCGTTCCTAGTTGGAACTAAGAGACTGGCTAGTCGTCTTATTGAATGAAATGAATGAGACACGTTCATGTTATGAACTATTATAATCGACTGGCTGATCCCGAAATATTGACGTACATGCACATGCAGGCTTCAATCTATTTATTTATTTATTTATTTATTTATTTATTTATTTATTTATTTTCTACAAAAGAAGCATGTGTACTTTATGGTCAAGGCATGATTACCGTGGTTAGATTTGATTGTTGCATTACGCTATGTAAGACCTGCAACCTAACCGCACTGGTATCGTTGTAGAGTTGTGCATATCGTACCCCGTACGAAAGTACTCATTCGAATGACCATGATCCACGGCATGGAACTTCACTCAACGTAGAGACCATTAAGTTAAATAACATAATGATGGCATGGAGAGAATGGATTCCCGAGTTCTTACATGGCAGCCCCCTTGGGACTATTAAGTGCCCGACGGGCCGCCTGGTTCCCACAGATACTGTAGATCTGTCACACGGGCAGGGAACGATATCTGATTATATTATTTTACATGCTATAACGGCGGGCGTCCCGTTGGGACTCGTCTAACTACATGATTGGCGCAATTGATTGATTGGATAGACTAGTCTTGCTTGCACATAGTAAGAACTGAGGAACCCCTAATTGCATAATTACAGGATAACTTGGGACTCATAATAGCAAGCCGTAGAATTTGATTGGCCATTCAAGATGATTTGTTTGTGTACTGTACTACTCTGTTACCTAACTGGGATGATCAGAATGTCAGGACATGACGGGCCAACTTCTGTCCTTGTTTGGTTGGGAGGTTGGTTCGAAGTGTCGTGATGTGATGTGAATCCTAGTAGCAAGCAGAGATCTATTATTATATTCTTTTACTTACTGGTTTATGTCCTTCATATCGTCCTTCCTTGTGGTACTTGCTATTAGAGGTCTAACCTCTCTGGTTTTGCATGGCCAGATTTAGAGCCGGTTCCCGAGGATCCAGCGTACTTCTACCTCCAAGATGGTCAATACTAGAGGCATGATTGCAGGAGGACTCGAGTGGGTTCCATACTTTACCTCTCATTTTGTTATTTACCTTTATACTTAGCCGTTTGGCACCGACATGTTGGTCGGATCGTCTTGTACTTACTTTTGCATGATTGTAATTAAGTCAGACTGCAGCTGATAACAATTGTGTATACTTGCTATATCATCTGGCTATATTTTGTAAAGCCAGATCTCAAGAACATTTTGACTGAGCGTTTGGGACGCCTTACTGCTTTATCTTACATGTTCTCTATTTCTGTTTTCTTGCTTGAATGATTGAGACAATAGATGTGTAATGACCATAGTAAGACCTTTATGTAGTATGCACCCCCTCGTCTGGTTAGACAGCATTGATCGTATTATACGGTATTCATCTACCCGTAATACGTCGCTGGCTGAGTCATTCCCCCGCTCTCCAGTATTCTGGTTCTGGGGCGTGACAACGAAGATCCCTCAAAGTGGACACTCCTCCTTGCACTCCTCTTCCAATCCTTGGTAGCACCCTTCCCTTGGAGAATGAGAATGATTGAGGGAAGGTTTGGTGAAAGAATGATTTGATTTAGAGATCAAATCAATGGAAAGGCTCTCTAAAATTGGGGAAGAACAAAAGGAAAATAAAAGAGGCAAGATTGTAATGAATGAAATGAATCATTCTCCCCTAAAGGTGGCTGCCATAAAGAGTCCATTAGGGCTAATGGGAAATGTCCTAATTGCCCCTCTCTAGTCTCATACGGTTAAGTCTAGACTAGGTTCAAGTTTGGGGTCAAAATGATCTAGTTTTGAGTCTCTAACTTAACCATTCGAACATGATAAAAATTAGTTTAATTAACTAACTTAAATGTTGGATCTTGTGAGCCATGTTTAACTTAATATTGGGTCCCATCTACAGTTTAAGCTACCCGGGTCACAATACAAGTCGGAACGAGACGAAACTCAAACCCGACTAAACAAATCCAATAAAAACAATATTAAAAATATAAAATTTTTCCAAAATATTAAAATATGAAAAATGACCAAAATCATAATACATCAATTTAAATATTATTATAATAATCTAAAATTTACCAATTAATCAAATTCCTAAATAATTCAAAAGTCACAAATGACCAAAATACCCTTAGCCTAAAAAGTTGTAAATAGTCATTCTAATCACATGGTTAGGTCCCCATGGTCATGGTTAGTCTCTAGGCTCAACAGTTTTAGAGTTCACCAGCTAACACATCAAAATTATAATTCACCAATTTTAAACAATATTAAATTAATTAAAAATTCCCATAAATCATAAATCATATTATTAAATAATAAACTTTAATAAAAGTTCAAAATTACCCTCATTTGGAAAACTGGGTGTTACAATCCTACCCCCCTTAGAAAAATTTCGTCCTCGAAATTAAAATGTTCATACTCCTTCTAGGTCAACCCCCACAATCAAAGTCTCAGAACTTATCTAAATTATACAATTTAAAAGAATGGCATACAGGGTCATGGCATACGGTGGTAGTGTAAGTCTCATCTAGGTATACTAGTTACACTAGACCAAAACAATCATAGGGTATCAAAACTTACAATCAATCAGGGGTGTTAAACTGGAAAAGATACAGAAATAACAAATCATCAAGGCTTTAAGGCATAATCAAAATCAAAATTTAAAGCACAAATGTCGAGCATTAAAATCCAATCACAATATATATATATATATATATATATATATATATATATATATTAGAAGGGGAAAAGCTAGCATTATGTAAAGGTTATGTGGTTCGTGTGTGTATGGGTGTATGTGGACATGTTCATATGGTTAGATAGTAGGCATGTGTGTATGTGAAATATACATGAAAGTGTATATGAGGATTTGGGTTTCAAAATAATAGCTATCCAGTTACACTACTCATGGCATATTGGTTAACAATCTACAATGCACAACCTATTTACTCATAGCATGCATGGCTAACCATATATATATATATATATATATATATATATATATATATATATATATATATATATATATATATATATATATATAAAGAGGTAGAGATTTAGTTATGTATCTATATACATTATAACATTTATGCATAAACTCTATATATATCTATACAGATATATGAACATAACATAGAGAGGAAGGGTTAGGTTTACATGGTAGTGTATACTAAGTTAGGGTGTGTGTGTCCTTGTAAAGGGTTATAGCTTTAGTATTGAAAGGTTAAACCCAGTTTTAGTTTAGCATTTACATACAAAATCTGATAATAAGCTAACATTTAAACCAGTGCAATATTAACATAATGCAGTTTCAGATTTTAGGGGTTTGAAACATCACAACCAACTCAATGCTCCCAACACATCCTAACATGATAGAGATGAAACCTAACATACTATCCATACATTTAGCTATACATACAGTTCAATATTACATATTAAATCTGAAATTGAACTAAACATTTGAAATCAATGTGAAAATGTTAACATGTATTCAGTTTTAGGATTTTGGAGAATTTCGAACATCAAACCAACCCAATGTTTATCACAACCTAACATGTAAAAATATAAAACCTAACATTATATCCCTGCATACAACAAAGTATATAGCTCAAAATATTACATTTAAAAATAGCAAATTGAACTATTCACTTAGAATCCAGTATTAAGGGTTAATATGCACACAGTCTCAGATTTGACAAATTCAAACACAAAACTTAACCAATTTCCTTAAGAATTGAAACCCTGTATATAACATACATGTGCAGTGATGTAACAAAACTAATAACATGAAATTTATATTTAAATTACGAATTTAAGCTAAAAAAAAGCAGAGAACCAGAAATATTAGGGTTTTGAGAATTTAAACACCAACAACATATTAATATGCATTTAGATAGGTGGGAAATCAAGTATAGCATGCATACGTATCAGGCAAAGTGTCCACTATATATATTTCATGTCCCATTATAAAAATTAAATTCTATATCAAGACCAACATTTAGATTCCTACCAATATTGCAAATTAGGTGATTGATGTAATCAAGGCAGTTTTATTATTATTATTATTATTTAATACAAGAATAATAGCAAGACGGAAATAACGATAAAATCTGTTCTGCTTATCTGTTTAAAAGAAGGAACCATTTTGAAATCAGAGCTATAATATCAAATCCAAGATAAGGTCTAGCAGAAATCATCAATTCATTGTATTAAGAAGAAATTCATAGTAAGAAGTTACACAAAGGTTTATAAAAACAGCTAAACCTACTCCTAAGTTAAATAATGAGAAGCACAACAAAACAAACAAATAATAGTTCTTTTTTTTAAGGACTGGAACAAAAGTAGAGAAAACATGTTCAAAAACATTTAAGGTACAATCTGATAATCATATGCGTCTATCCAAAATCATGGTACTCTAAATCCTCGTCATACTAGTAAGCAAGGCTACGATAATCACAGAGTCCTCGACTTAGGCACATACCTCTAGAATTATGGTATTTAAAATTTTCGCGATGCCGCTAGCTTGGCTGCGAAAACCTTAAATTCCCACACCCGAGAAATATATCCAAAATCAGACTATATGTCCTCACCATGCTGGCTAATGTGACTATAGAAGATTAGATTACATAACTTAGATGACCTAGCCCATATAATTACATCTTGACAAAAATAAAATTAAATCAACAATGGATACCCAAAAATCAAATTTATCAACGAACATCAAGATTCAAAACTGAACAATAATCCATCAAATCATATAAATACAAACTCGGATGCAACAGCTAACATCAAGATTCAAACTCCACAATCATCATCAAAATCAATAAATACAAACTCAAATTCAACAATAATCCATCAAAATCAAGTTCAACAACAGAAAGTAAAGATAAATCAAATCAAGGGAAGAAGAGTTTTCAA
Source organism: Iris pallida (assembly GCA_029216955.1). Taxonomy (NCBI): domain Eukaryota; kingdom Viridiplantae; phylum Streptophyta; class Magnoliopsida; order Asparagales; family Iridaceae; genus Iris; species Iris pallida. Next base: position 11,559,866 of record JANAVB010040419.1, on the reverse strand, counting down.
ATCGAAGTTAAAATAAGATTCTTAAGGGTCATCCCAGAAATCTGTCAAGAAATCCCAACTGTGATTGAGTACCTTCAAAAATATATTATAATTCTACTGCAGGCTGTAGTGGTACTCTAATTCGAATACCACTATAGAAACTCGACCTGCATGGGCCACCACTAAAAACGTGTCACGACCCGCACCCTATAGTAAGGGCACAAGACGTGGGTACGTCCAGCCTACACTGCAGTGTCGACGGTAGAACGCTGTCCTAGATCCCATGCATCTAACAATATAAGGCTAAGCAGTTTATACTCTCCGAATGGGGGTGACATAGCAGAATGTAAACTCAACCACATCTAAGGTAGAGCATAATGGAAGATAGATAAAACATGAAATCCACAAGGAGATACATCAGATAGAAGTCTAAGTGTCTAAGATACACAACCCAGAAACATCTCAAATCTCAATACAGTAATCCATAAATACAACTCAAGACAACTGAAAATAAGCTATAAGCAAAATTCTAGCTATCTATACAACCTCTACTGTGTCTCCTCTAGGCTAGCAGGCAACCTCCAGGCTATATGTAAAATTTATCAACCGGTCCAGTCAGGACAGCAGCGAGCACAGTACATCTCAACAGATCATAGCAGGTTAGAAAATATAATCATGCAGTAAAGTAAGATACATGAAACGCTGAAAGAAGATGTATATAAAAAACAGAAGGATATGATAATAGGAAATATCTATATATGATAAGTAAGAACTGTAAGCAATATGTGATTTAGAGTACAATATGGTTATGTAAACGGGTTAGGTTATACAATAAAATGGGACTCCTTTGTACGTGGGTGTACAATGGACATATACAATTTCTTATACAATAGGATTGATCACATAACCATTTCTACTCTCCCTCCCCAATTAATACACAAGGATCCAATTCAGTTACGTTACCTTATACAATGGCTTGCACAATGGCTTGTACAATAGAGCTCAATGTGATAATGAGAGTACAATATGCACAATGAGTGTACAATGATAAGGGTATTCAATAAATACAATATGTTAGTGAAACGCATATCACAATATGTATTTAGTGAACACAAGGAGATAATATCGCAAAAGAAGATCCATATAGTACCAATCTGTGTTACCAATGTGTCAGCATCAAGTAAATTAATTTAAAGCAGGAAAATAATTCTAAACAGGATATAAAATGATCAGAAAATGTACTCGCCTGTATCCTGAGTATCTGAAAATATCTACTGTCCGAGGAGTGGTGTCTGTCTACTATAGAACAGTACAAGTCACAACATGTCTAAAATAAGGAAATAGACTGCTACAATGCATCTACATGATGTTTGGGGTCAATTTAGGATAAAGTCAACCTTGGTCAACTCTAGTCCTCAATACTAGTCAAACTAGGTCAACTAGGTCAAGCTTAATCCTAACAAGTCTTACTAAGCCTAACCAGTCTATCCTAGCAAGCACACAACAACACAAGGCTAAACAAGCCATCACTCACAACCATCTATATATATTTATCATATATATATATACATCCAAAATAGGTTAAGGCATCTATAGATATTAGACTATAACAAGGCAATATATTTCATACAACAAGTCATGTATTAAGATGCTAAGAGATAGAGTGTGATAGTGTTAAGTGTCAGGTGTGCATGTGTTACATCATGTAAAACTAAATCAGCATTAAGACCAATGTGTAAGTGTTAATACAAGTGTTTGCATTATCTAGATTCACATTTTCAAGAAAGGGTTATAGTGTACAAGTGTGTTCAGATTTTACATCAAGTTAAAGGGGTTGCATGGCTTGTCTAATATATATTCATTCATATCCCATATGCATGTATATTTTAGTTCAGGCATTATATCCATTCACATATCATTAAGTTGCATACATATACTTATTTTTATTACATGTATGTCATTCATGCATATTACATACTTACATGCATCTATACAGTATATACATTGCATACAACATGTAAAAATAGAAGAGGGAAAAGGGGGAAAAAACTGAAAAGGAAAGGGAAGGGAAGAAAAATATAAAAAAAAAAGGGAAAACAGTGGACATATACATGCTTGCATCATATATTCTACATTACCATACATGCTATCATTGTATATTGCATTATATTATTTATATATTATGCATTCATATCTATCATTACATGTATACCTTGCATTCATATCTAGCATTCATTATATACTTTCATGCATACATTGTATATCATTCTTACATTCATGCATTGCTTACATATATTATATTAATTACATTCCTACATGCTTGCATTCAACCATATATATATACATTAATGTAAAGAGGATATATATCATATATATATCATTTCATTCATCTAACATGTCATGTATTACATACTCTATATTTATTTAATATCCATACTACATAGGCTCATAGGTTACACAAAATGCATATATCGTACATTTACTCTTCTACTTAAAATCAATACTGTACCAATTGGGCCTCTACTAAATTCTAGGAATAAGTATGTTGTAGCCCTTCGTGTTAGCTTTCCCAAACTTCAAACGGATCGCATTTTCGTGTCTGGAAGCTCCCGAAATCGCGAAAATACCGAAACACGTTCGTCTTTCGTATAGCTGACACTCAAATAATTCTACAGAAAGTTACAGAAAGAATTTGGCTTATTAAAATATATTTTTGGAAAGCTAACTTCGATACGGTTCTTTTAAAAAAAATAGGAGATAAATCGGAGTTCAAAGCTAAAAGTTATAACATTTCTAAGTTGCTTTGGTTAATATAAATGTGGATGAATATTATGACGAATTTGAGTTGTTTTGGACAAAGAACACATATAAGCCAAGATACTTGGATACGAACATAGGTATCCAAATGAAACTCATTCTAACATTCTAACTAAGATCAATCCACTCTCCAGCCATTATAAAACTAAATTTAAATATCTATTTAAACTATTATCATACATATATACACATAGGGTATCCTAATTTGGGATCTATCAAGTAGGACACAAGACACATATCTAAAATCCTCAAGAGAGCTCCAAATGGCCTCAAATTTGAATCTAAATGGGACACATGCATGAGGATGGATCCTACGGATTCAAAACTCATTTATATGCAAAGAAAATCGATTTAGAGGATGGGTTTTACCTATTGGGAGTGGAATCCCAATAAAATCCTTTAGGATACGGCTCCGATACGAAGATCCCTCAAAGTGGACACTCCTCCTTGCACTCCTCTTCTAATCCTTGGTAGCACCCTTCCTTTGGAGAATAGAAATGATTGAGGGAAGGTTTGGTGAAGGAATGATTTGATTTGGAGATCAAATCAATGGGAAGGCTCTCTAAAATTGGGGAAGAACAAAAGGAAAATAAAAGAGGCAAGATTGTAATGAATGAAATGAATCATTCTTCCCTAAAGGTGGCTGCCATAAAGAGTCCATTAGGGCTAATAGAAAATGTCCTAATGTCACGACCCGCACCCTAGAGTTAGGGCACGAGGCGTGGGTACGTCCAGCCTACGCCGCAGTGTCGACGGTAGTACGCTGTCCTAGGTCACAACATCTAGCAATATAAAGCTTAAACAGTTTATACTCTCCGATTTGGGGGTGACATGATAAAGTAGACTCAATCACAACTAAGGAAGAAGAAGCACGATATGATATAAAACTCAAGGAAAAACAGATGATAGCATAGCTGATAGATAGAAAATGAAACTGCTGAAATGAAAGAAAACATCCCAAGTACATCAGAAAGTCTATGTATCTAAGATAATACAAATCCCAAATCCCAAGTATCAATAAGTACAATCATCCATGAAATACTGAAATGAAAGCATCCTAGACTAAGGGTGAGTCATCCACAGCTAGTGGGACCTGCTGCTGGTCCAGGTCCAAGCACTCATCTAAAGTAGCACCGTAATAGGTAGGACAGCCAGCCTCGTCCTCATCCTCTGTAATATTTCAACAGGTCCAGTCAGGACGGAGCGAGTACAAAACATCTCAACAAGTCATAGCAGAAAAGGAAATATAATCATGCTAGAGAATAAAATACAGGATCTGAAGAAATAGCATAATGTAAAAGGAGAGACTGTAAGCAAATATCTATGATATATATAAGGAGAGACAGTGCTAGTGATTCAGAGTACTGCATAAACATGTGAATGGCTAGGGACTGATTCATGATTACACTACTGGAAATTGATTCATGATTACACTACTTGGATTTATTCACATGTTCACTTATACTCCCCCATCCCCAATCAATACAGAAGGATCCGTTCAAGTTACGTTAAGATTCATGATTATACTACGTTGCCCATAAAGGGTGATTCATGAATTGATTCGTGAAGGCTCGGTGATCATGAGGGTACATGAGTCACTAGCTGATTCCCGAAAATTCATGATGATAGAAGCATATGATACGTGATGTAAGTGAAACACACATGACAAAAGTATCTGATGCTCCCGAGAGGGATAACATCTCATGAAGGGATCCATATAGTACCAATCCGTGTTACCGACGTGTCAGCATCAAGTAAGATAGTCTAAAGCAGGAAATATAATCCTAAACATGATATGAAATGATCAGAGAATGTACTCGCCTGTAACTGGTGAATCTGAGAGAATATAGACTGTCCGAGGAGTGGTGTCTGTCTCCTATAGAACAGTGCAAGTCACTATGAGTCTACAATGATAATAAGATGCAAATCAATGCATTCTATATGAATCTAGGTCAATCTAGACCAAAGTCAACTCTTGGTCAACTCTGGTCAACTCTGGTCAATCCTAGAAGTCAAACTAGGTCAACCAAGTCAAACCTAACTCAAACTAGTCTAACTAGGTCTAACAAGCCATTTCTAAGTCTAACTAGACTACACAAGTCAATTCTAGGCCCACTAGTCCAATAGACACACCATAGGCCAATAGCACAATGTACCCATACCATATCACATATGAAAGTATATGAATATCCCTATATACATATAGGTTATTATCCATATGCCTACATATATGATATTTATACGCAATCACACATCTACAAGAGAAAATATATATATACATATATATGATACACACATATGTGTACTAGGGAAATAACTTAGAAGACAACCCATAGGCTAATGGGTATAAACTACATTACCATATATGAAAACACATAACAGTATAAACAAAACATTGAGAGGGGCACTCAAGTGCATATGTGTATGTGTGTGTGTGAAAAGTGTGAGGGAGTAACCCCAAACAAAACACCAATGCATCAGATTTCTAAGTGTCAAACAAACTCAGATTGAACCTTAAACTGAACAGTCCAACTACTCACAACATCAATTTAACTTACTAAAACAATTTCCCCAACTCATGAATTACATATAAACCAAATGACAGTTTTTTCCCCATTTGAAATCTCAGGTTTTGAGTATTAAGGAAAACAGTTTAGGAATGGAGAAAAAAGGAAAACCAAACTCAGATTTTTGGTTTTAGGATCAAACACATATTATAATAGCTGCTAAATCAATTGAAAAGGAAAGGAAAAACATCCATGGACTTCTTGACAGTACAGAAGTGAATCAAAACAAAGAAAAAAATAGAATTTCATATCTCAGTTTTCATTCAGTTCTTCACAAAACAGGCCACACTTAATCTATTCTCAATTGAGCTAAATAACCCATCAACCAGCCCCCAATCTCAGGTTAAAACAGTTCCAAACAACTCAGGTTTTATGTATTAAAACAAAACAGTTTAAAACCATACTCAAAACTCAGTTTGACAGTCCTGAAATTGGAAGCCCAGGATTTGAATCCCAAACCACCTCAATATGACCCCAAAATCAACATGCCAATACACAATACATAGGTGAATATGTTAGGGATTAAAGACCATGAATTTAACAGTTCACAATAAGTAAAAATCAACGCCAAAATCCATTTTAAAACTGGAAAAAAACTGAATTGAAACATGTATCAGAAAAAATATAGAAAGAGGGGATTTCATCAATCAAAACTAAATTAAATGCCCAAACAGTGGTAGGTATAGCATCCACACATTACATACATGTTTTGTGTCATGTTTGTGTCCACCAAAGTGGACACAAACGTGTCCAATTCAACCCAAACTGAAATCGGGCAAACTGGACACAGGGATTGGGGACAGCGTCGTGCGGGTGTGCACGCGTGTCGTGCACCCGACACAGGCCATGCCAATCCTCGTGCTCGTGCAAGGGGGTGCGACTAGGGTAGGGCTAAGTGCTTGACACCCTGAAACGTGTCAGAGTGTGTCGTGTCCAAAGATGTGAAGCCGTATCAGTGGCAAATAAAACTGTGCACAGTGACAGTGGTTTCCCCATGCGTGGTCGATATCTCACCAACCCGACCACGAGATGTCGTGAAATTTTGTATGCGGGATGGCAGACGATGCCTCTAACTACCTACAAAATTTCGTGTCAAACAAATTCGTGTCGTGTCCTGTGGAGACCCCGATATGCTGGGGATTACTGTAGCCCGCGCGTGCGTGTGCACGAGGGCGTGTGCACGAGTGTCCTACCGACACGACACAACCACGAAATCATCTCAGAGTTACAGAAATGGATAAGCGACATCAAAATACGATTTTCCATTCAGACATTATTCGAAAATAACACAAAATAATCCACAGTGGCATTTCATCAAACACAAGGAAATAGGTATTGATATGTGTCCAGTTTGGACACGAAAGGACACAAAAACCTAAGGTTTCCTATTCCTACTGTTAGGTTAGGTCTAGGGCTCCCTATTGATGCAAAAATCTCAGGATTCAATGGTGAGAATAAGAAGTTACCTTAAAGTGTCAAAACCCTCAAAAAAGCTCAATGGGTGATGTTCTCCTTGATGGTGAAACTCCTCCAAATTGTTAGAAAACTGAGAACAATCAATCCCAACAGCAAGTAAACAATAATTAGGACCTATTGAAACTTGTTTGGATTAAAAAGGAGGAAAAAAAGGATTTATTATGAATTTCTAAAGATGGGAGCTCACCTCTTTCTTCTCTTGCAATAAATTCCTAAGGAAGAGGCTAGCCCTAGATTTGGGAGGCATTAAATAGTGGAGGAATCCCTAGGTTGGCTGGAAAAAATGTTAGGGTTGCTAATTTGGGCTTTGGGCTAAGTCCTATAGGTTATGGCTAAGTCATTTTATTAAATGGTTAAAACCATAAGTCATGACTTATGAAGTCTTAAGCCATATTAGCCTAAACAACTCCAAATCACTCCTAACTAGTTCCAATGACTTAAACCTCAAAAAATTAGGTCAAACCAAGGTTACTTAACCTAACTAAGTGGCCATAACCTAGACTAGTCACTAGGTTAGTCTTCTAGTCAACACAAGTCAAAGTCAACTATAGGCCCAAATCAATTATCCTAAAAATCACCAAAAATCACCAAAAATCATATTAATTCTAATAAATCATAATAATACATAATAATTCAAATTAATTCCCAAAATTTCAAAAATGACCAAAATACCCCAAAGCTAGAAATGTGGTAGTGACAAATCTACCCTCCTTAAAATAATTTCGTCCTCGAAATTAAAGGCGAAACTAAACTGCTGAGAAGGATAGAAAAGTATACCTCAAGGTCCAAAAAGATAGGGGTACCGCTCGCGCATCTCATCCTCTCGCTCCCAGGTCGACTCTCCTGGAGAATGATGCCTCCATGCGACGCGTACCAAGGGTATCACCTGGTTCCTCAGAACCTTCTCCCGACGATCCAGAATCTCCACCGGCTGCTCTGGATAGCTGAGAGAAGGCCCAACCTCTATCTCTGAATGATCGAGCACATGGCTGAGGTCAGCCACGTACCGCCTCAACTGTGATACATGAAATACGTTGTGGACCCCCACTAGTACAGGCGGCAAGTCTAGCCTGTATGCAACGTCACCGACTCTTCCGCTGATAACGAAAAAGCCGATGAAGCGCGGGCTAAGCTTCCCGCCTCCACCGAAACGTATCGTACCATGAGTCGGAGATATCCTCAAGAAAACCTGGTCTCCGACCTAATCACAAGCAAGGTCCCAATTAATTATAATAAACAACATGATCAAAAATCACAAACAAGGAAACCTAAATCTAATCCTACTCTAATCTGTACCTCAAACTCCAAGGTGTTGACACAAAGTCACAGTCAACCAAATATTGACAACATAGACTAAATAATATCTGTATTAATTTAATACGACATACGACGTCTGCATTAAGCTCAAGACAGACAACAGCTCAGCCTCTGCTTCTCAGTTGTATTCAAGTCTGTATTTTACATTTTCTTTGAGTCTAGACAAATGTAATCTGAGTCATGCTGTGCTCTTGAAACTTAGACTATAGCCTACCCAATAATCCCAAGCTCCACCAAACCAGAAATTGCCCAATGGTCCCCTTTGAACCACTCTGTGCTCTGGAGACAGAGTTCGGGCTGAACTCTGTCCCCTAGAAATCAGGAACCCTAATTTTAGGGTTAGCTGGTTGCTAGTTGTCCAACGGCCAAATTCTTGAATTTTCCTACCCGAATTCTGGCCGAATTCTGCCTATAAAAACACTATAAATAGGGCATAAATTCTCTCATTTCAAACTCTCCAATCTTCTCTTCTCTTCTCTCTTATAGCTCAAATAAGCCATACCCTTCCCATCTACTAGCCACAAGCCTCCTAAGTCTCGAGTGCTCAGCATCTCTCAGTTAGGATTCTTGTGCAAGAGTTGAAGAAGTCGCTTGGACAATTCCAAGCAAATCGCCACTGCGATCCTCTGTAAGAAGTTGACGTGCTCTTATGAAGAAAAGGCACGGGTTGTAAACTACTATTTCACAAATAGTGGATTTAATCCTGAGCTAGAGTTCTCAGGCCTGGACTAGTCCTCCACGAGGAAAACCAGGTTAAAATTGCTGTGTTTGCGTATGCTTTCTTGCTCTTCATTTACTTTCTGCTTTTTACTCTGATTATTCATAGATCGTGAAAGAGTTATTTTTTAATCGGTTATTTTCTATATAAACTCTATTCACCCTCCTCTAGAGTTGCCAAACTGTTCTTCAATTGGTATCAGAGCTCTGTTCTCATTACAAGGACTAACATCCTAAGAGCTGATCCATGGCAACCACACAATCCTTGATTTCCAATCATGGTGAAGGTCAGTCCACTCGTAGGCCTCCCCTATTTGATGGAACTAACTACACATATTGGAAAACAAGGATGAGCTTCTATCTTAAGTCTCTAGACTTTGACCTGTGGACTGTCGTCACTGACGGTTACAAAAAGCCCGTAGGATAGTTGTCGATGGTGACCTCATTGAGAAACCACACGACAAATATTCTGTCGAGGAGAAGAAATAGGCAAGTCTAGACGCTAGAGCTATTAATGCTTTATTCTGTGCTATAGACAGGAATGAGTTCAACAGGGTCTCTACATGCACCACTGCTCATGAAGTATGGAGACTTCTAGAAGTGACGTATGAAGGAACCACACAAGTCAAGGAATCTAAGATAAGCCGTCTCACTCAAGAATATGAGGCTTTCAAGATGAAGCCAATTGAGACGATCACTCAAATATTCACAAGATTCCTCGACATCATTAATCCTCTATCCTCGCTTGGCAAGCAATACTCAAACCACGAGAAGATTCGCAAGCTACTCAGAGGGCTACCAAAGATTTGGAACCCTAAGGTGACAGCCATCATAGAAGGAAACGATCTCACAACAATATCAATGGAGACCTTGATGGGTAAGCTCATGACTCACGAGCTTGACCTCAAGGACTTCGAAGAGCCTGCTCCGAAGACCAGAAAGATCGTACTCAAAGCTCATCGACGAAGGGCTGATCACGATGAGACCGAAGACGACAACTCGGATGATGAAGACCAAGCTCTCATGGTTCGCAACTTCAGAAAATTTGTTCGCTTCAATCGAAGGAAGAAGGAATCACAAGAAAACGGCGAAGAAGAGCCAACCTGCTATGGTTGCAAGAAGACTGGACACGTCCGAAAAGACTGTCCATTCTTGAAGAAGAGCAACCACTATGAGAAGCCATACAAAAAGAACTCATGAAAGAAATATGCCAACACAAGTATTTGGCATGAAAGTGAAGCGAGTGACTCCGAGGAAGAAAAAGACTTTCCTCAAGACAAGGCAAATGTGTGCCTAATGGCATCTTCCAACAAGGTATCTAACGAAACTTTAGATGACTTCTCTTTTGATGAACTTGGCGATGCCTTCACTGATTTACTCGATGATCACAAAAAGGTCATCGGTAAATACAAACATGCCAAGGACAAAATCAAAAGTCTTGAAGACGAAATACAAAGAATTTCTTTACTTCTTGATAATGTTAGAGACACGTCACCCACTGATGTCACTAATGAAGTATCCAAGCTTAAATTAAGCTTACATGATGCTGAAACACGTATTGAGCAACAGACACAAGAAATCACAACACTCAATACGTTGCTTGCTGAAGAAAAGAGTAGACACAAGGTTTCAATGACTAAAATATATGGCTTAAATATTAAGGTTGATGAACTGCATGCTGTTTCTAAGAGATTAGAAACCAAATTGGGTAAACAGGTTGTTCAACCTCAAACCCAATCACATGGGCACAACACCACTCATGCTAGTCAACCACGTCATTCTCATGCAGCACATAACCATGCTTTTATATACACAAACTTCCATAAACCACGTGTACGTAGGAATACACCTCATCATACTGCACAAAGACACAACCAACATCACTCTACATATAGAAATCATCATCATGCCATGCCATATAGACAAAATTATCATGTTATGCCACATAGACAAAATCATCAAACCACGCCTCACCCACATGCCATGTCATATAGACAATATCAGTATGTCACACATCATAGACAATATCATCATACTATGCTACATAGACACCATCACCATACCACTCATTCTATGCATAATCATCATCACCATGCTAACTCTGCGCATCATGTCCATCCACATCCTGTTGCTTATAGATATTATTCTCATGCTCCTAGTATAAATAAAAATACTATCTGTACCTACTGTGGATTACATGGACATATTTCACCACAATGTAGAGTTAGAAGACTAGTAGACAAAAAGATATATGTATGGTTTCCGAAAACTAACTTTTCAGGACCCTCAAGAACATGGGTACCAAAGGTCACATCTACTCTTGATGTAGGTGGACCTTCCCTCCTCAACTGAGAGTAAGTGGATTCTCGATAGTGGATGCTCGCGACATATGACGGAAGACGCAAATCTTTTTGCATTACTATCGATGAAGAGAGAAGGATACGTATCCTTCGGTAACAATCTCAAAGGACACATAATAGGTAATGGTATTATTGGTCATCCTCCCTCTCCTGTAATAAAGGATGTCTGCCTAGTGACCGAGTTAAAGCATAACCTGCTCAGCATTAGTCATCTTGCTGATCATGGATATGATATTAACTTTGGACAGAACAATTGCCTTATCTATGATAGGTCAACGGGAGACATTGTTTTTGAAGGGAAAAGAGAGGACAACATCTATATTTTCTATATTTCTATAAATACTAACAATACAGGAAGATGTCTATATGCCCACAAAGACGAACGACTACTTTGGCACCAGCGTCTTGGTCATGCCAACATGGATGCTATATCCAGGCTATCGACCAAGAAGCTAGTGAGAGGATTGCCCGACATCACATTCAAAAAGGACACGGTATGTGCCGAATGTGAATTAAACAAGGCAACCAAATCCTTATTTCATTCCATCAACTCTGTAAGTACTACTAGACCCTTGCAACTACTCCATATGGATTTATTTGGTCCTAGTAGAATAGCTAGTCTTGGTGGCAAGCTTTATGCATTCGTTATTATTGATGATTTTTCAAGATTTACTTGGATTTTCTTTCTCGCAAATAAGAGCGATGATATTTCTGTTTTTAAAGTTTTTGTAAAGAAAGTTCAAAACGAAAAAGGCTACATGATTACTCGAATCCGAAGTGATCATGGAGGCGAATTCGTAAATTATGATTTTGAAAAATTTTGTAATGCAAATGGTTTTGATCATGAATTTTCTTGTCCAAGAACTCCTCAACAAAATGGTGTTGTGGAGCAGAAGAATAGGACTCTCGGTGATATGGCTAGAGTCATGTTGAATAAATTTTCACTTCCGAAATATTTCTGTGCAGAAGCTGTCAGTACAGCATGCCACATTTTGAATAGGGTGCTTATTCGTCCCATTACGAAGAAAATATCCTATGAGCTTTGGTTTGGGAGAACCCCCAATGTTTCTTATTTTAAAGTTTTTGGATGTAGATGTTTTATCCTTAACACCAAAGACAACTTAGGCAAATTTGATGCCAAAGCTGACGATGGTATTTTCCTTGGTTATGCCGCCAAGAGTAAGGGATATAGAGTTTTTAATAAACGCTTAGTAATTGTGGAAGAGTCAACTAATGTGACTTTTTATGAAGATAACAGTGCAGTAAGTACTCTTGATGATGACGTTGAGCCATCAACTTCTACTCCAATGAATACTTCAACCGAAACTAATTCTCTTGAGGGTTTGCCTAAGAAATTTTCTTTTAAACCTTCTCATCCAGAAAATTTAGTGATAGGCGAAGTTTCACGTGGAGTAACTACCAGATCATCACTAAGAGACTCTATTGCTAGCACTGCCTTTATTTCACAAGTTGAGCCGAAAAACATTTCTGAAGCTTTTAATGATGAATTTTGGATTTTTGCTATGCAAGATGAACTCAACCAATTCGAGAGGAGCCAAGTGTGGGAACTAGTTCCTAGACCGGCTAATCACTCGATAATTGGTACTAAATGGGTGTTTAGAAACAAAGTGAATGAAGATGGTTCAGTCACACACAACAAAGCTCGTCTAGTAGCTCAAGAATACAACCAAGAGGAAGGTATCGACTACGATGAGACGTATGCTCCTGTTGCTAGACTAGAATCCATTCGGATGCTTTGTGCATTTGCTAATTATCAAAATTTCAAATTATTTCAAATGGATGTGAAAAGTGCTTTCTTGAATGGTTTTATTAAGGAGGAAGTTTATGTAAAACAACCTCCTGGATTTAAAAATCACAAATTTCCCAACCACGTGTTCTAGCTAAAAAAAGCACTATATGGCCTTAAACAAGCCCCCAGAGCTTGGTATGAAAGGCTGAGCAGTTTTTTGCTTGAGAAAGGTTTTTCAAAAGGGAAAATTGACACTATACTGTTTATAAAATCTTTTAAAGACACCATTCTATTGATTCAAATTTATGTTGATGATATCATTTTCGGTTCTACTGATGAAACCCTCTGTCAAGAATTTGCCAAGTGTATGCAGACAGAATTTGAGATAAGCATGATGGAAGAGCTCAACTACTTTCTTGGTCTACAAGTAAAACAAATGGCTAATGGAACTTTCATCTGTCAGTCGAAGTATACAAAGGACATGCTGAAGAAGTTCGATCTTGACAACGTCAAACCAATCAGCACTCCAATGGCTACCTCAACCAAACTAGAACCAGATGAGAGTGGCAAACCCGTTGATCAACGTAAGTATCGAGGTATGATAGGCAGCTTACTTTATTTAACTGCTAGTCGTCCCGATATTATGTTTAGTGTTTGCCTATGTGCTAGATATCAAGCAAATCCTAAGGAATCACACTTGACCGCGGTTAAGCGTATCTTTTGATACCTTAAGGGTACGGTTACTGTGGGCCTATGGTATCCCAAGACAACATCATTTGACCTCATTGGTTACTCTGATGCTGACTTCGCCCGATGCAAGGTCGACCGTAAAAGTATAAGCGGCACGTGTCACTTATTAGAAAAGGCTTTAGTCTCCTGGTTTAGCAAGAAACAGAATTCTGTCGCACTATCCACAACAGAAGCTGAATACATCGCAGCTGGCGTTGTTGTGCACAGATTCTGTGGATGAAGTAAACCCTTGAAGACTATAATCTATCTTTCATGCACATTCCTACATTCTGTGACAATACTAGTGCTATTAACTTGACTAAGAACCCTATCTATCACTCACGCACAAAACACATTGAGATCAGACACCACTTTTTGCGTGATCATCAGCAATATGGCACGATTAACTTAGAGTTTATTGACACTGATCATCAGCTAGCAGATTTCTTTACTAAGCCATTATCCGAAGAGCGCTTCAATTTCCTTTGTCGTGAACATGGAATTTTAGATAAAGCTGTCATAAATTGAAACTCACCTGCGTAAATATCGATTATATTATGATTCTCTTACAATGGACTTGCTATGGGTACAAGCCTAAAGGGCCCTTCTGACAACAAGGCGTAAAAGCCTAAGCGACACGGTGCACTAGTCCTCAGGACTACCGCTAGCTGGGATCCGGCCCCTGCAGCTAACCCATGGCAAATTCAAACTATTGAATTATAATATATTCCCTTGTTTATTATATGGTTCATTTTAATTTATTATTGCCTACTTGATATTTTCTAAGTTTATTCTGATGTTAGTATACCTCACTATCTACTTGATTGATTCTATCAAGCTTTTATCCTCATTTCTAACTATTTTTTCAACACTTAACCATTTTTTATCTTCTTGCCCATCTTTCTGTTCTGGAAGACTAATCCAGAACTCGGGCCGAACTCTGCCCCTAACAGAGTTCGGGCCGAGTTCGGTCCCATTGTTCCAGCGTCGGGGACAGCATCAGCCGTTTGATCGTTTTAGATCCTACGGTCCAGATTTCCTCCGACCAAAGAAAACCCTCTCTTTATTTTCGGGTTTTCATCTCTCCCCTTCATTCTTTCCTTCTTTTCCACCTCTCCAAACTTTTTCCTACAAACCTTAACCCTAGTTTTCTATCTAGAGTGCTCCATTACTCCTCAAAATCAAGGAAAAGGGGTTTCTCATCATTCTCTTCCACTGTTTGTTGTTGATTTCAGGTATATCTCCTTCTTTCTCTCCATTTCAAGTTCTCTAATTTCTTGCAAATGGCTCCTCGCTTGCCCAATCGTGGGAAGAGGATCCGAACCAAGGGTGCTTCCTCTTCTAATCCTCCTCCTCCCATTGAGCAAGTAGCTGAACAACAACCCATTCATCCGTTGTTCAACCCGCCTAGTCCCCACGATCCTACCACATATGACGACCGATTATTTGTGTCGCTAGACGCTTTTAACGAGTGGTTTAGCGACTTTCGGACTCGTCCGGTGTTCGGGGGATATTCTATAAATTTTACAATCTTTTCTCAATATGAATCATTGTTTCGTGATCTATGTTTGGATGAGTGAGTTGCCTCAAACTTTATCATTTACCGTAGCGCCATCCAAATGTTCTATTGTAACTTGACTCACGATGCAACCCACATCTACTCCCGGGTTGCCGGTATTGATATTGCTTTTGATGCTTCTGAGTTGGGCGAGTATCTTGTACTTCATGATCTCGATACTTGGGATAAGCTTGTGGAAGCTCGCCAATTCCAATTTGTTGGTGAAACTTCTCTTGAAGGATTCAAGGAGGAATTATGTGCCCCTAACATAAGTCCTCGCAAGCTTATGGCCAAGCACCTCAACCCATATTTCTGTGAGCTTCATCGAATCATTTTCAACACTATCTTACCAAAAGCTGGTTCCACCGATGAAGTTACATACTTTGAGATCTCTGCTTTATATCACCTTCATTATCGTATCCCCTTCAATCTTCCAAGGACAATGATGGACTAGATGATAAACTGCAGGAAGAAACCAAGAGCCTTGGTTTATCCTTTATACCTTCCTCTGGTTTTTCGTGCGTTCATCGTTCCTATTCATGACTGTCAGTTCTTGCCTGCTCCTGCTTTCCTGTCCAAGGCACGATGCCTTCAGGCAGTTGTCGCCTCTCCTGAGACTTCTGAGCAGTCTGATGATGAGGAGCTTGATGCCCCTCCACTCGGTCAGGATACACCACCTCCACCTGCCATTCTTGAGTCTATTCATACTATGCTCCGGGATCGTTTTGTACTTGAGGACGATCGCTGGACGCAGATGGATTATCGGACTATGCTTCAGATGAGTGCCCTCAGCAACTCGCTGCACGATATCCGGTATTCTATGTCTTGGCACCCCTCTATGCCCATTCCCATGGAGCGGGATCCTGGTCGCGCTGGATATCGCATTGACGACCCCTGGGTCATGCGGTACCTGGATCCGGATGCTGCTATCGTGGACCCCAGCCGCTCTTTCACTGATCATTCAGACTCTGCTGGGCCTTCTCGTGCTCCGTGATGGAGATTGGCTACTATCTACTGCTGCTGATGATGATCTTAGTTGATACATTTTGATTTAGTTTATTTTTGGATTTATGTACTTGGATATTCTATCACTCTGGTTTGACATTTGGCTCTATGTGATGACATTTTATGCTTATCGTAGTTTTATATTTTATGCTAGTGACTCATTTTGATTATTCATATACTGTTTCTTCTCTGCTTGGTGTGGTTGCATCACTACTAATTGTCTATACTGCAGTTTCTATTCATTCATCTGCAGTCTATATTGCTAAATGCCAAAAGGGGGAGAACTATGTATATTCTGGATATATATAGTTCTTTTGTATATCTGTGCTTGTTTGTGCTTTTTGGAGATATTATTTATCAGGCCAACAGGTTTAATGTATTATTTACGGTGGAGCTATTGCTTCTAGCTCAGCACCGTTCACTGATTACGGGGGAGCTATTACTTCTAGCTCGGCATCGATTATGGGGGAGCTATGTTGCTATAATCAACTGTGTCCAGGTATGAATATTGAATATACATATATTATTTTGCCAATTATCAATATGGGGGAGATTGTTGACACAAAGTCACAGTCAACCAAATATTGACAACATTGACTAAATAATATCTGTATTAATTCAATACGACACACGACGTCTGCATTAAGCTCAAGACAGACAACAGCTCAGCCTCTGCTTCTCAGTTGTATTCAAGTCTGTATTTTACATTTTCTTTGAGTCTAGATAAATGTAATCTGAGTCATGCTGAGCTCTTGAAACTTAGACTATAGCCTACCCAATAATCCCAAGCTCCACCAAACCAGAAATTGCCCAATGGTCCCCTTTGAACCACTCTGTGCTCTGAAGACAGAGTTCGGGCCGAACTCTGCCTCCACATAGAGTTCGGGCCGAACTCTGTCTCCTAGAAATCAGAAACCCTAATTTTAGGGTCAGCTGGTTGCTAGTTGTCCAACGGCCAAATTTTTGAATTTTTCTACCCGAATTCTGGCCGAATTCTGCCTATAAAAACACTATAAATAGGGCATGAATTCTCTCATTTCAAACTCTCCAATCTTCTCTTCTCTTCTCTCTTATAGCTCAAATAAGCCATACCCTTCCCATCTACTAGCCACAAGCCTCCTAAGTCTCGAGTGCTCAGCATCTCTCAGTTAGGATTCTTGTGCAAGAGTTGAAGAAGTCGCTTGGACAATTCCAAGTAAATCGCCACTGTGATCCTCTGGAAGAAGTTGACGTGCTCTTCTGAAGAAAAGGCACGGGTTGTAAACTACTATTTCATAAATAGTGGATTTAATCCTGAGCTAGAGTTCTCAGGCCTGGACTAGTCCTCCACGAGGGAAACCAGGTTAAAATCGCTGTGTTTGCGTATGCTTTCTTGCTCTTCATTTACTTTCTGCTTTTTACTCTAATTATTCATAGATCGTGAAAGAGTTATTTTTTAATCGGTTATTTTCTATATAAACTCTATTCACCCCCCTCTAGAGTTGCCAAACTGTTCTTCACAAGGGCCTCCGGTGGCTATCGGCCCAGTGCCGATATCTGTCCTGCGCCACGCAAAGTCTGTCCCTGATGAGCTTCACCTTCTCGGCCGCATCAACAACCATCTCTGGCCCCAGTAAAGCTCGCTCACCAACATCATCCCAGGATAAGGGTGTACGGCACCTACACCCGTACAGAGCCTCGAAAGGTGACATCTCAATGCTGGCCTGGAAACTATTGTTGTAGGCAAACTCCACCAGATGAAGATGATCCTCCCAGGAACCTCCAAAATCCAGGACGCACATCCGCAGCATATCCTCAAGGGTCTGAATAGTCCGCTCTGACTGTCCGTCTGTCTGGGGGTGGTATGCAGTACTAAACTTGAGCTGAGTGCCCAAGCTGGTCTGTAGACTCCTCCAAAAATGGAAAGTAAAACGGCTATCCCGATCTGAGACGATGCTGACCGGAACTCCGTGAATCCTGACTATCTGCCGCATATACATCTCCGCCAGCCTCTCTGTAGACGTACCCACCTTGAATGGCAAGAAGTGGGCCGATTTGGTCAACCTGTCAACGATGACCCAAATTACGTCTTTTCCTCCTGGAGTACGCGACAATCCTGAAACGAAGTCCATCGTGATATGCTCCCATTTCCACTTGGGAATGGAAAGCAGCTGCAATAATCCACCGGGCCTCTGTCTCTCTGCCTTGACCTGCTGACAGACCAAACACCTAGCCACGAAGCGAGCCACCTCCCGCTTCATTCCTGACCACCAAACATGCTCTCACAGATCTCGGTACATCTTGTTGGCACCCGGGTGTATAGAGTACTGAGATCTGTGGGCCTCCTGTATAACCTGCTCCCTGAGCTCTCCGCTGGGCACACATAATCTGGAACCGTGCCTCAGGGCACCATCCTCTGCAAGAGAAAACTCGCCCTCCAGCAAACCTGCTCGAACCTGCTCCTGGAGACACCATAGAGCAACGTCCTCAAACTGTGCCGACTTGATCCTCTCCACCAAGTCCGACTGAATCTGTATCCCCCATAGCTGCATCTGCACTCCCGGCACGATCACCTCAATCCCAAGGCTCTCCAAGTCGGCAAGCAAATGCCGATCCATGGTCAAACACATGGCTGTCGGATACATACTCAAGACATCGGCAACCACGTTGGCCTTCCCTGGATGATACTGCAGTACAATGTCGAAGTCCTTCATCAACTCCAACCATCTGCGCTGTCTCATGTTCAACTCCTTCTGAGTGAACACATACTTTAAGCTCTTGTGATCTGTGAAAATCTCCACCCTCTCACCATACAGATAATGCTTCCACAGCTTCAGAGCAAATATCACTGCTGCCAGCTCCAGGTCGTGGCTAGGGTAGTTCTTCTCATGGGGACGCAATTGCTTGGAAGCATAGGCAATCACCTTTCCGTGCTGCTGCAACACACAACCCAGCCCCTTCCCTGAAGCATCACTATAAATAGTGAAACCACCTGATCCTAAAGGCAACGTCAGAATCGGAGCTGTCGTAAGCCGCTTCTTCAACTCATCAAAAACTGCCTGACACTCCTCTGACCAAACATACTCAGTATCCTTCCGGGTCAACCGTGTCAACGGCTCTGCGATCCGGAAGAAATCCTGCACGAATCTCCGATAATACCCTGCCAGCCCCAGGAAGCTCCTGATCTCTGCAACTGAAGTCGGCGCTGCCCATGCCTCAACTGCTACAATCTTCTTGGGGTCAACTGAGATACCATCTCCAGTCACCACATGCCCCAAGAAGTCTACCCGATCCAAGAAGAACTCACACTTGGAAAGCTTCCCGTAAAGCTGCTCCTTCCTGAGAATCTCCAGCACTATCCTCAGATGCTCCTCGTGCTCCTCCTCGGTCTTGGAATATACCAAAATATCATCTATAAACACCACCACAAACTGATCCAGATACTGATGGAACACCTTCTTCATCAGGTTCATAAACACAGCTGGTACATTGGTTAGCCCAAACGGCATAACCAGAAACTCGAACTGTCCATACCGCGTCCTGAAAGCTGTCTTGGGAATATCCTCCCTCTTCACCTTCACCTGGTGATATCCCGACCTCAGATCAATCTTGGAAAATACCCGAGCTCCGTTCAACTGGTCAAATAGATCGTCGATCCGCGGCAGTGGGTATTTATTCTTGATCGTGAGGTTGTTGAGTGCCCTATAGTCAATACACATGCGTACTGACCCATCCTTCTTCGGCACGAACAACACTGGTGCACCCCATGGCGACGAACTCGAGCGGATAAAGCCCTTGTCCTGCAGCTCATCCACTTGCTTCTTCAGCTCTACCATCTCACTGTTGTTCATCCGATAGACATGCTGAGAGATGGGTTCCGCTCCTGGAACCAAGTCTATCAAGAACTCAATATCTCTATCCGGTGGCAATCCAGGCAACTCCTCCGAGAAAACATCTATATACTCCGCTATTAAGGGGTGTGGAATCGCCTGCTCCTCGACCGAGACTCCACAGAAGACTCCGCTGCTCTGCTCTGCCTGACGTCTGGAGTACTCGAACTCTGGCTTCCCTGGCGCTCTGAAAAGAACTCTACCCCCTCTGCAATCAATGCTGGCGTGGTGCCTGCTCAACCAATCCATGCCGATTACTATATCGTAGTTCGGCAATGGCATCACGAGCAGGCTCACCTCCAACTCACGGCCTCCCAAAACTACTCTCCGACCCTTACAAACATCACGCACGAGGATAATGCCACCCCCGGTCGTGATCTTGTAAGTCCTAGGCAAGGATTCAGCTATGATACTGTGTCTAACCGCAAAAGATAATGATATGAAACTATGCGAAGCACCGGAATCGAATAATACAAAAGCTGGACTGGAGTCGAGAAGAACCGAACCTGCGATCAGCTCTCCTATCGCCTCTGCATCCTCAGCTGCCATGGCGAAAGCTCGCCTGTGCTGGCCTCCCCTGGCCTGCTGCTGGGGCTACACAAACCGCTGCTGCTGAGTCAGCAACGGTCCCTTCTGCAGTCCCCCTGGAGCCTTGGCTCCTGCTCCTGCTCCTCCTCGACCCGAGAACATAGGGCACTCCCTCAGCTGATGGTCTGCTGCCCCACAGAGTAGGCACCTGCCTAGCCTTTTCTAACACTCGTTCCACCCGTGCCCTGGCTTCTTATAATAAGTACAGGGGTGGCCTGCTGCCTCGGTGCCTACTGCTGTACCCTCTGCTGCTGATGCTGCACTGGCTGATGCCTCGGCTGCTGAAACTGCTGCAGCTGGAACCTCTGCTGCTGGTGCTGCTGCTACTGAAAGTGTGGCCTCTTGGCCGGTCCTCCGCTACTGCTGCCACCCTGGGAGTCTGGCCCTCTCTTGAGCCTAAGCTCAAGATCATCCTCTGCAGCTAGTGCATCCACCAGGATCTCCTCAAATGTAGCACTGCGGGCGTTCTTGGTGTAGGACTTGACCTCCTTTACCAAGCCCTTCCGGAACCTCCGGGCCTTCGTCGTCTCGGACAAGTCATCCATAAATCTGCTCAAGCGACAGAACTCTCCTGCGTACTCCTCCACGGACTGGCTCCCCTAGACCAGGGCCTCGAACTGGGTCTCGAGGGCTCCCAGTGCTGCGTCTGGAAAGAACTTCTCCTTGAACAGCTTCTTGAATGCTGCTCAAGTCTGTCCTGCTGTACCGATCCTTGGGTCGGTCTAGTACCATGTCCGGGCCAGATCCTACATCATGCTGGTCGCTGCCTCTATCTGGAGCTTCGTCGAAATCTCAGCCAGCCTGAAGATCTCCTCCATATGCTCGATCCACTCATCGGCATACAGGATCCCCTTTGTCCCTCGGAAGTCTCTCGGGTGCATCTTCTGAAAGTCCTGGATGCCTTTCTTCCGTGGCTGGTGCGGCTGTTGGACTGCTACTGGCTGAGCCACGACTCTCTCCACTGCTGTCACTGCCAGCTCAATGCCTCGAGTGAGCTCTGCTGTCTGTCTCTGCTGCTGGGTCTGCTGACCCTTCATATACTTCCTGAAGAAGGCTAGTAGCTGCACTGCATCCACTGTCCCTGGAGGTGGCTGCTGGTAAGGATCCTCTGGGAGAACTCGGCCCTGCCTCCCTGCCGGTGGAAGCATACCCCCTGCTGCTGCTGCCGGGGCCTCAATACGAGCAAAGGTGGCAGGAGCTGCAGTCCTCTGGCCCTGCTGTACTGGCTGGGAGGTAGCAGTCCCCTCCATAACATCCTCATGAATGGTACGCTGCGATCGAGTCTCTACCATCCTGAAGATAGACAAACAAGAGTATCAATTTCTGAGAAAGAAGCGAAATAACAAAGGCGGACAATTATAATTCAAAGGATCAGCTGAAAAAGGATTTTAGATGGCAATAAAAGAAATTTTCCTAAAGTGATTGAGTACCCTTAAAAATTTATGTCCTATATCCTATAGCAGGCTGTAGTGATACTCTAGTTCGAGTACCACCACACTTCTAGCCTGGACCTGCATGGGCCACCACTAAAAACGTATCACGACCCGCACCCTAGAGTTAGGGCACGAGGCGTGGGTACGTCCAGCCTACGCCGCAGTATCGGCGGTAGTACGCTGTCCTAGGTCACAACATCTAGCAATATAAAGCTTAAACAGTTTATACTCCACGATTTGGGGGTGACATGATAAAGTAGACTCAATCACAACTAAGGAAGAAGAAGCACGATATGATATAAAACTCAAGGAAAAACAGATGATAGCATAGCTGATAGATAGAAAATGAAACTGCTGAAATGAAAGGAAACATCCCAAGTACATCAGAAAGTCTAAGTATCTAAGATAATACAAATCCCAAATCCCAAGTATCAATAAGTACAATCATCCATGAAATACTGAAATGAAAGCATCCTAGTCTAAGGGTGAGTCATCCACAGCTAGTGGGACCTGCTGCTGGTCCAGGTCCAAGCACTCATCTAAAGTAGCACCGTAATAGGTAGGACAGCCAGCCTCGTCCTCGTCCTCTGTAATATTTCAACAGGTCCAGTCAGGACGGAGCGAGTACAAAACATCTCAACAAGTCATAGCAGAAAAGGAAATATAATCATGCTAGAGAATAAAATACAGGATCTGAAGAAATAGCATAATGTAAAAGGAGAGACTGTAAGCAAATATCTATGATATATATAAGGAGAGACAGTGCTAGTGATTCAGAGTACTGCATAAACATGTGAATGGCTAGGGACTGATTCATGATTACACTACTGGAAATTGATTCATGATTACACTACTTGGATTTATTCACATGTTCACTTATACTCCCCTATCCCCAATCAATACACAAGGATCCGTTCAAGTTACGTTAAGATTCATGATTATACTACGTTGCCCATAAAGGGTGATTCATGAATTGATTCGTGAAGGCTCGGTGATCATGAGGGTACATGAGTCACTAGCTGATTCCCGAAGATTCATGATGATAGAAGCATATGATACGTGATGTAAGTGAAACACACATGACAAAAGTATCTGATGCTCCCGAGAGGGATAACATCTCATGAAGGGATCCATATAGTACCAATCCGTGTTACCGACGTGTCAGCATCAAGTAAGATAGTCTAAAGCAGGAAATATAATCCTAAACATGATATGTAATGATCATAGAATGTACTCGCCTGTAACTGGTGAATCTGAGAGAATATAGACTGTCCGAGGAGTGGTGTCTGTCTCCTATAGAACAGTGCAAGTCACTATGAGTCTACAATGATAATAAGATACAAATCAATGCATTCTACATGAATCTAGGGCAATCTAGACCAAAGTCAACTCTTGGTCAACTCTGGTCAACTCTGGTCAACCCTAGAAGTCAAACTAGGTCAACCAAGTCAAACCTAAGTCAAACTAGTCTAACTAGGTCTAACAAGCCAATTCTAAGTCTAACAAGACTACACAAGTCAATTCTAGGCCCACTAGTCTAATAGACACACCATAGGCCAATAGCACAATGTACCCATACCATATCACATATGAAAGTATATGAATATCCCTATATACATATAGGCTAGTATCCATATGCCTACATATATGATATTTATATGCAATCACACATCTACAAGAGAAAATATATATATACATATATATGATACACACATATGTGCACTAGGGAAATAACTTAGAAGACAACCCATAGGTTAATGGGTATAAACTACATTACCATATATGATAACACATAACAGTATAAACAAAACATTGAGAGGGGCACTCAAGTGCATATGTGTATGTGTGTGTGTGAAAAGTGCGAGGGAGTAACCCCAAACAAAACACCAATGCATCAGATTTCTAAGTGTCAAACAAACTCAGATTGAACCTTAAACTGAACAGTCCAACTACTCACAACATCAATTTAACTTACTAAAACAATTTCCCCAACTCATGAATTACATATAAACCAAATGACAGTTTTTTCCCTATTTGAAATCTCAGGTTTTGAGTATTAAGGAAAACAGTTTAGGAATGGAGAAAAAAGGAAAACCAAACTCAGATTTTTGGTTTTAGGATCAAATACATATTATAATAGCTGCTAAATCAATTGAAAAGGAAAGGAAAAACATCCCTGGACTTCTTGACAGTACACAAGTGAATCAAAACAAAGAAAAAAAATAGAATTTCATATCTCAGTTTTCATTCAGTTCTTCACAAAACAGGCCACACTTAATCTATTCTCAATTGAGCTAAATAACCCATCAACCAGCCCCCAATCTCAGGTTAAAACAGTTCCAAACAACTCAGATTTTATGTATTAAAACAAAACAGTTTAAAACCATATTCAAAACTCAGTTTGACAGTCCTGAAATTGGAAGCCCAGGATTTGAATCCCAAACCACCTCAATATGACCCCAAAATCAACATGCCAATACACAATACATAGGTGAATATGTTAGGGATTAAAGACCATGAATTTAACAGTTCATAATAAGTAAAAATCAATGCCAAAATCCATTTTAAAACTGGAAAAAAACTGAATTGAAACATGTATCAGGAAAAATATAGAAAGAGGGGATTTCATCAATCAAAACTAAATTAAATGCCCAAACAGTGGTAGGTATAGCATCCACACATTACATACGTGTTTTGTGTCAAGTTTGTGTCCACCAAAGTGGACACAAACGTGTCCAATTCAACCCAAACTGAAATCGGGCAAACTGGACACAGGGATTGGGGACAGCGTCGTGCGGGTGTGCACGCGTGTCGTGCACCCGACACAGGCCTTGCCAATCCTTGTGCTCGTGCAAGGGGGTGCGCCTAGGGTAGGGCTAAGTGCTTGACACCCTGAAACGTGTCAGAGTGTGTCGTGTCCAAAGATGTGAAGCCGTATCAGTGGCAAATAAAACTGTGTACAGTGACTGTGGTTTCCCCGTGCGTGGTCGATATCTCACCAACCCGACCATGAGATGTCGTGAAATTTTGTATGCGGGATGGCAGACGATGCCCCTAACTACCCACAAAATTTTGTGTCAAAAAATTCCTGTCGTGTCCTGTGGAGACCCCGATATGCAGGGGATTACTGTAGCCCGCGCGCGTGTGCACGAGGACGTGTGTACGAGTGTCCTACCGACACGACACAACCACAAAATCATCTCAGAGTTACAGAAATGGATAAGCAACATCAAAACACTATTTTCCATTCAGATATTATTCAAAAATAACATAAGATAATCCACAGTGGCATTTCATCAAACACAAGGAAATAGGTATTGATACGTGTCCAGTTTGGACACGAAAGGACACGAAAACATAAGATTTCTTATTCCTACTGTTAGGTTAGGTCTAGGGCTTCCTATTGATGCAAAAATCTTAGGATTCTATGGTGAGAATAAGAAGTTACCTTAAAGTGTCAAAACCCTCAAAAAAGCTCAATGGGTGATGTTCTCCTTGATGGTGAAACTCCTCCAAATTGTTAGAAAACTGAGAACAATCAATCCCAACAGCAAGTAAACAATAATTAGAACCTATTGCAACTTGTTTGGATTAAAAAGGAGGAAAAAAGGATTTATTATGAATTTCTAAAGATGGGAGCTCACCTCTTTCTTCTCTTGCAATAAATTCCTAAGGAAGAGGCTAGCCCTAGATTTGGGAGGCATTAAATAGTGGGGGAATCCCTAGGTTGGCTGGACAAAATGTTAGGGTTGCTAATTTGGGCTTTGGGCCAAGTCCTATAGGCTATGGCTAAGTCATTTTATTAAATGGTTAAAACCATAAGTCATGACTTATGAAGTCTTAAGCCATATTAGCCTAAACAATTCCAAATCACTCCTAACTAGTTCCAATGACTTAAACCTCATTAAATTAGGTCAAACCAAGGTTACTTAACCAAACTAAGTGGCCATAACCTAGACTAGTCACTAGGTTAGTCTTCTAGTCAACACAAGTCAAAGTCAACTATAGGCCCAAATCAATTATCCTAAAAATCACCAAAAATCATATTAATTCTAATAAATCATAATAATACATAATAATTCAAATTAATTCCCAAAATTTCAAAAATGACCAAAATATCCCCAAGCTAGAAAAGTGGTAGTGACACCTAATTGCCCCTCTCTAGTCTCATATGGTTAAGTCTAGACTAGGTTCAAGTTTGGGGTCAAAATGATCTAGTTTTGAGTCTCTAACTTAACCATTCTAACATGATAAAAATTAGTTTAATTAACTATCTTGTGAGCTATGTTTAACTTAATATTTGGTCCCATCTAGAGTTTAAGCTACCCGGGTCACAATACAAGTCGGAACGAGACGAAACTCAAACCCGACTAAACAAATCCAATAAAAATAATATTAAAAATATAAAATTTTCCCAAAATATTAAAATATAAAAAATGACCAAAATCATAATACATCAATTTAAATATTATTAAAATAATCTAAAATTTACCAATTAATCAAAATCCTAAATAATTCAAAAGTCACAAAATGACCAAAATACCCTTAGCCTAAAAAGTTGTAAATAGTCATTCTAATCACATGGTTAGGTCCCCATGGTCATGGTTAGTCTCTAGGCTCAACAGTTCTAGAGTTCACCAGCTAACACATCAAAATTATAATTCACCAATTTTAAATAGTATTAAATTAATTAAAAATTCCCATAAATCATAAATCATATTATTTAATAATAAAATTTTACAAAAGTTCAAAATTACCCTCATTTGGAAAACTGGGTGTTACAGTGATCTTTGGTTAAACAATATTTTATTTGGATTTGAGTTTGTATTATTTAAACTTTGGATAAAATTAAATATTGATTTGATTAGTGTCGTTATCTACTAATAGGTTTCAATTGGAATGAATTGCTTTAAATACATTATAATTTAATTTAAGGGAAAGGTTTTATCTATCTGAAAACTTACTCCTTATCCAACTAGGGGTTTAATCACTATTTAAGAAGATTGTTCCTTTGTTTTTCCACAAAAAAGTTCCAGCAACCCTCAAAACAAAGCCAGCACAATTTCAAAACCCAAAATTTAGCACATATTCCACAAAACAGCCATCACCATCTACGTGTCCATGTGTCCGTGTATCCGCAAGTTCACAACCATAGAATTTTCACCAGCTCCTCCTCCACCCATCTCTAAACACTACCACCACTATCGTCGTGCCCTAGTCCGTCTACGACCACCACTAGTACCAGTACCACCCTCTCCGGTTCCCTCGATCGAACCACCATCAACATCCCCGTTGGCCCATCGACCTGTACCCCCTCCATTATCACCGCTGCCACCTTCACTACCATGGTCAGTCCACCATCACACCCACAACCAATAATAAAATTCATGTCCCGATGTCCGTGTCCTTGTTTGCATCCTTGCTCTCCATCCAATTCTTACACCCGTACAGAATCCCGTGTCCAACTTTTGGATACTAGTCAGATACAAAAAATTCACGCAAATTCTAACCCATGACGACTTCACCCCGATCGCCTCCGGAGCCGCGAACCTCAGCCCCAGCTTCCGCGAACGTCGCCATGAAGTCAAGCCGCCCTTACAGCGTAGATCTGAGCCGAGATTCATCGTCGGCCGCCGCGGCGACAACGACGACACCCGAGAGCGGCCATCGACAATGAGCCGTGCACATCGCCCTCTGCCTTGTGCCGACGACCCCGAATCTGTGCTACCTTCTGCGACCCGAGCCACCACACAGTAGATCAGCATAGCCGCCCGTGCCGCCTGGAGTCTTCGATCCTGAGCGCGCCGTGCGATACCCAGGCGACAGATGCCGCCATCCCCGCTTCCTGGAGCAGATCTGTCGCGTCCCATCACGCCCACGCCGTCCCTCCTCCACTAACCGCCTAAGCCGGAGAACTCCGGTAAACCGGCGCCTGCAACTCTGTCCTAGCCCCGTGCCGCTGTGCCGCCGCTTGTCTTCGTCCCCGTAGTCATCCAAAATTGTGCCACCAGATCGGGGTGCGCCTAGTCCGTCGGGTCTGAGGAAGAAGCCTCGACATTGGGTGAGCTTCTTTCACTTTTTCTCTCTCCTTCTCAATGACACTCTCCCTAGATATGAGCAGGTTTCCCCAATCTCTTTTATTGAGAATATAAGTAACAGTTAAATTGCTAAACTTTATCAATGGTTGAAAAAAAGAACATAGAAAGTAGACCTTGCTTAGGTGTATCACTGAATTCCTTATTATTATTATTATTTTGTTTAGGGAGAAGCAGCTCTGACTTCTCAACTTCTCTCTCACCCTTTTTACTGTTTACCTAGCATCTCTTCCCTATTTATGGAGAAGAGAAAGTAGTGAGGTTAATAAGTCATTAATATATTTTATTAAATCATTACTGAGCACCTCTCGCAGTCATTAGTAACACCTTAGTATTATGATATTCACTGTATTTATCAACATAATTATATATTACAAATAGTTTTCTAAAATTATATTATAATTATATATACTTTGTTTAGTAAAAATATTTGGTCCTAATAGACCTAGAAATAGTTTTTGGGGCTTAAATATTTTAATTATTATTTGGGTCCAGACAAATATACACATATTTTAATAAGCTTTTCTTTGGGCTTATGAAAGGCTTTTAATTCATACAATAATTCTTATTTTAATTGCTTTGTATAAGATTGATAATGGGATCTTTCTTCTATATCTAAAATAAGTTTTTGGTTGATAACGTATAATTGGGTTTTGGAAATTTGGGGGACTTAGTAAATTCTACTAGGTTTGTTATTTGGGTTTATATTGCAAATAAGATTTAGTATTTTCTAAATTGGGTTTTTTTTAAATAATTGAGAGACAAAAGTCAATCTTGAATCCAAATTACCTCTTAGTCTAAAACTAAACAAATTTCTTTTTTCTCATAGATTAGATTGTTTCCAACCATAACTAAACACTCTTCCCATACTAACCCTAGGCTAAAAGGACCGTTCGGGACGCAATGGCACTGTCCGTTCCATCGTTAGAGAATGTCTTGCATAGTTATGTCAATGGCGACTATTATGTGCCAATATGATCTAGTCACAACAAACTGCAACTAATCCAGGCAAGTGCATATACTATTTGTTATTCGTCTCTAATAGTTTTCCTTTACATGTTATGCATATGTCTTGCTGCTTGTTGACATGCTCGTCACATGGAGATTAGTACCATAAATTTATTATACTTGTTGATTGTCACTTACATGATTACCATGCTTGCGACTTGATTCCATGAGTACTAGCTGTGAGGGTAAATATCTTAGTAGACGTGTGAACTACGCATTCCATCCCAAAATGTTTGATCTTGACTGATAGCAACTGCACACGACACGTGCAGGGTGCCGTATTTACCCCATAGCCGTTCACATATCGAACCGAATATTTCAAAACACGTAGATAGTTCTTATTCCAGTTGTTTCATCATGTTCCTCACCACTTGCCATGCTTTACGTGTTTACTTTCTAGAATTGCATGTTCTTTTTCCATTATAACATAATGCTAGTTATTTCTAGTTTTATTCTTATATGCTACTTTCATGTTCTGTGATTATGTTATGTCTCGGATAGCTGTCATATGTGTGCTTGTTCCTTTCCTGACTAGATAACCAACAATTTTCAGGTTAGTTGTGGCTTGTTTGGCATTCGGAGATTCAGGTGTACTTGCAGGCCAAACCTAGAGATAGTTAAATAGATGTTGTTATAATCATTTTCAATATGTGTAAGAAACCTTGTACTTTTCTTTGAATATAAATCTTATAATTGTTGTAATCAATTTAGAAATGTGAATGAGCAGTAGAAGTTTATTTTGAGCATTTATACATTGCGGGCTTGACAGCGTTCTACCGTCGACTCTACGGCATAGGCTGGCTTGGACACGCACTCGTATCCCGAAAAGCGGGTGCAGATCGTAACAATAGAATTGCACGTTGTATAACTCTAAGATAGGATTTTGCTAGACATTGATTGTTGGAGATTTGACCTAGAGAAGAGTACGACCAACTTAAATTTTGAGGTCAAAATTTTTCTAAGGGACTTGGTATTGTAACTGCCTAAATCCGGGAGAGGGGTATTTTTGTAGTTTCATATTTATATTATATTGTGCCTAATTATTAATTTTATATTGTGTATATTAATTATAAATATTATGTTAGTTATTATAGTTAGTGGCTAGCCTAATTGTTTGACTTGTGTTTGGAAACCTATTAGACTAGACACCAGATTAGATCTAATAATTGGCATGACATGACTCATGAACCAACTAATTTGATTAGACCCAATTAGACTGGTTAGTCATAACCAATTAATTAGAATTGAGATTAGACTTTTGACCGAAATAGGACCTAACCCTTCCATAGAATCATTTAGCTACATTACAACATTAGAGGGCATGCTAGACATTTTGTATTAGCCCTACTCTAGGTTTTCTTGGCCGGCCAAATGAAGGAGTCTCTCAACTTCATTCATTTCTTTATATAGCCTCCATCTTCTCTAATTTGGTGCTCTTCCCATTTGGAACCATTTCTCCACAAATCCCTTCCAAATCTCACTCATTCTTCCACCTATCCCACTCATTCTTTACATAAGAAGGATCCTAGAAGGAGCTTGGAGACTAGGAGCAAGGAAAGGAGTCCACTTCCTAGGAGCTATGTGTCCAAATCGTGTCTAATTGGCTTTTGTTTGGGAATCCATCTCCCAATAGGTATACGCCTCACTTTCCTTGTTATTTAGACTCTATTTATGATATTAAACCCCTAGGAATTCACCCATGGACTAGGACTACCCATAAGAAGAGTTCTGAGACTAATGAATCCTTATTTGAAAGTTAGAATGAATTTTGTACCATTTTTAAAAGAATTTTGAGAATGGCACACCAAGTGTTTGACACTAGGTTTGTTAGGTCTAATTAGTGTAGATTTGATTGTGCGTGTCTATTTCGTGTCCACAAATGGATACGTGTAGGTCGCTGATGAGAACATAAAATATTATATTTTTATCACTTAATGTTGACCATTTATGCTCATTTTATGACTAAAGGTATTCATTATATTTCTATTTTTGATTTAGGTTGCAGTTGGAGACACTATGTGCAAAATGGAGCTAAATTGCAATTCTGGACAATTTTGACACCTTTTACCAAAATGGGCTTACCTTTCTCATCCGAAAAACAATAGAGGTGATTCAAAAAGATTTGGAAAGCTAAGATACATGGCTGCAACTTTTATATTTGTGTTTTTTGCAAATCAAGATGCATCATGGACGAAATCAGACTTGAAGTTGGGTCAAAGATGCTGTGAACAAAAATTGGAACCAAAATAACCATTTTCCTACTTCTTCTATGACTTAGTCTATTTGGTTTGAGAAGTTGTAACTTTTAGAGGATATGTGGGGAGATATTTTGGGATTAAAACAACTAATTACGGGTGTATAAAAGGGATAGAAATCATGAGAAGAAAAAACAAAACACAACTCTTCTTCTTCTCCTCATACTTTTCTTTTGAAGTTTTGATGAACATGTGCGGCTAAAAGTCCTGTTGGTCGAAGTGTATGGAAGCCTTGCAATCAATAAAAACTTGTGAGATCTAATTTGTGTTTATATGTTTGATTTGTACTTTGGGTATCAAATATTTTCTTATTCATATTTCATGATTATCTTGTTTAATTACTAGGATGCATACTAGTTTATTATTCTTGATAATCTACTGCTAAATTAAATATCGAATCCGAAATTGTTTGATCAATCTAATTTGTGAAGCAACCAAAATTTAATAAATTGCTGCTTTGTATTATTAAATCTTTGGAAGAAAACATTCGACTAAATTAAATGCAACCGCTTGTGCTTGTGTTATTTTGTTTCATCGATCTCATTGAGTTTAATACGCTACTTGATTAAACCTTTAGCGCTTGTCTGGGATTGTTTAGTAGTTAAGGTTAATTAGGTCGCTTGTTTCTAATTAACTGTGGCTAAAGGAGATAGAAAAATAATTTCAACGATGAATATTCATAATACATATCAATATATGTTTGCATCTAAGATCAGTTTCAAGATTCCGATGGTAGACGTAGACTTAGACCAACATTTGTTATTTTGATTTATTTTCATATTCTACTTGCTCTTTTTTATTAACTTTCATTTTATTCATCCCCCTTTCATTATTCACATAACACGAATCTAAACTAATTACTCACTGTGGAAACGATCCTTACTCACACTACTACATCTCCAAGAGTATAAGTTTTATTTTTGGGTGCCTATGACAGCACACCAAATTTTGGCACCGTTGCCGGAGAGTAATTTTAGTTAATTTTTGTGTTTCTTGTAATATTTATTTCATTCTTGTAATAAAATAATTTCTTTTTGTTAGCAAAAAAAATCTTGAACAGAACATGGCGACCAAATCTCAACAATTTGCCACTTGGCTAGATCTTCCATCTAGGCATGTCAATAAGGTAAATATTTCTTCTCTTGAACAAAAAATTGCTAGTTTAACTCCCCTTGTTCATCAATTGGTTGTAGGTAACATGCAAACAACAATAGGTTGTGGGATTTGTTTAGTAGCAGGGCATACAACTGATACGTGTCCAACTCTTCAAGAGGACCCAAATGAATAAGTGAATGAGGAAGGTGGTTTTCTTGGACAATCACAAATGAAGTATGATCCATATTCAAACTCGTACAACCCAGGGTGGGAAGGTCATCCTACTTTTAGCTATGGAAATCCACAATCAAATCAGTCCGCCAATCAAAATTGCTCAAGTTACCAACAGTACAAGCAATCATACCCCTGTGAACAACAATTGGACCAAACTTATAATTCTGGTATGTATTTAGAAGATATTGTTATGTCTCTTACCACTAATACCTTGCAATTTCAACAGGAGACGAGGACCAGAATCCAAAGTTTGGACAATCAAATGTGTCAAATGGCTGCAACAATTAACAAGCTGGAGACACAAAGTTTGAAAAAATTATCATCTCAGGGGATAGTAAATCTGAAACAAAACGTAAGTACACTCGTTTTGAGAAATGGTAGAGAGGTTGACAACCTAGTAAAAGAAGCACCTACATTGCCAAAACAAGAAGAAGAAGAAAGAAACAACGTTGCAGATGCAAACATTCCTAATAACGACATAGTACCTAATGCACATAAAGTTTTTAAACTTAATGACAAAGATGGATTCAATATTGTCGTTAGCGAACATCTCAAGAAAAAGAATGTGGAGCTAGCCTTGAGTAATAATTTGCATAAAATTATTGCAGGGTGGAATGATTTTATAAAAAGACAACAATCAGGTAATATTCCTTATATTTTATTATCGATTTCGGACAAGAGGCCTTTATCCTCTGTTTTGCAGGCCTCTATTCAAGATGTGAAACCCTTACTGTCACGCCCCAGAACCAGAATACTGGAGAGCGTGGGACAGACACAGCCATCTATGTACATTGAAGCGAATCCCACCTCGCAATACGGTCACGGCTGTCTAGATGCATGAGGGTTTACTACAAGCCATTAGTCTCTTAGGGTCAAGAACAAGCCTAGTGTTTCAATCTCAAGCAAGCAAGTAAATGTAATAAGATGGTAGATCATCAGACATACAAGGTAAGGCGTCCCAAATATTACATATTCAGATGATCATGAAGCTAGTCATACAAAATGCGAAGACAAGCAAGAGTTTAGGTCATACATGATCAACCCTAGGATTTGTCAATCATGTTACAGCCCTTAGGCAGACAGGAATGTAAATTCAACACGAGCTAACACTTGATCGGCGGCTAAACGCCTCAAAAAAATAATTTACAATAGAGTGGGAGAGCAAAATAAAACCCACTCGTTGCCAGGGTTACGCCTATTGTTCACCATCTGGCTGGAAGGCTGGAAGATCCTCGGGTGCTACTCTGAAATCTGGCCATACAAAATTAGCTGGGTCAGACCCCAGAAAGAGTAAGTGCCATAAGGGAGGCTTCACTAAGAACTAAAACCATTATAATAGCACATGAGACATAAAGGATAATAAAAGACATGAGTTACAGAAAACAAGGTGATAAACGATAAGACAACTAAGGGACTATTCTGGTAGCCAATTTACAACCCGTAAACCAAACAAGGATCGGGGTTGTAACCCTTCACCTGAACAGAGCTTAGTCTCCAACCAATTATCGACAAGAGTAAAGCATAACAGTAATGTGCAGAAATAACCATGTAGTGGTCTTGCCTAGGCAAGCCTAGAATGGACTCCATCCATCAATCACGGCCAAGCAATGCGTACGGCTTGATACTTTAACTAACTAGGGTTATCACAAGCCTAATTACTAACAAGATGCAAAGAGATCCAACAGCCACAAGCCCTGCAGACTTAATCCTGGTTATCCGGTCACAAGTTGAGAGAGTTGGATTAGGTGACTTGGGGGTACAACACATGACAGTGTGCTGGAAATGTGCCCGACTCGATGACAGGCTACAAGTCCAATTAGAGCGCCCAGATAACGGGACTGCCGGTAGCTGGGAAATCTCTTCATGAACTACATGATCAATCTAATCTTTATCCTAGTCAGATTCAGTATGAATCCCTGACCGTGGTAACCAGGAATTCATGTCCTAGACATGATACAGGACGAGACATGTAGCTTATACAAGCACAAACACCTACGGTGTCAAGACAATAGTTACTTAGCAAGTCAAGATAGCCGTCACAACAGCATATCAAGATTATCATGTTGGGTTTACTTATCAAGAGTGCGCCACGACGGGCCACTATCATATCATGTTACTTGTCAAGATTGCACCACGATGGGTCACTATCAAGAATCATCATGTCAAGTTACTTGTTACTTGGTAAGAGTGCGCCTTAACAGGCCACTATCGTGTTCTATTCTTATATTATCATGAGTGAGAGAAACTTGCATAAAATAGCTAGTAACATATTCTTGAAGCCCAGGAAAAGATCTAAAACTTTTATGTCGGAAGTTGGGAGAAATTCTGGCCATAAATCCACCAAATAGGACATAAAATAGCCAAAAATAGGCAAAATAGGCACTATGCGGCATTATGCGGCACGATACAGCCTTCTGCGACACTATGTGGCCTCCTGTGGCACTATGCAGCCTCCTGCGGCACTATGCGACAGGCTGCACTATTAGACAGGCTGCATCACCATACGGCACTATGCGGCAGGCTGTACTATGCGATAAGCTGTATCACCATGCGGTACTATACAGCAGGCTGTACTATGCGACAGGTTGCCCTATACGGCAGGCTGCACTATACGACACTATTCATTCCTGCGGTACTATTCATATGGCACTATTTATCGTCCCTGCCAAATTCAGTACAGATGAACTAGAAAATGCTCAAATCTTATTTTGGCCATAACTTCCTCAAAACAAGTCAAAATCTAACTTTTCAAAGGTCCATTTTGGTTAAAATTGAATTCTCTACAGCATAGAACAATAAAAACTTGAAAATAATAAAGTTTGGTGGATCAAAATCTACGAAAACCGAAAATGCAACCAACTTAGATCTACAAGAAATAAACTATGAAAATTAAAAATGCTAAGTACTAAAGTGTCTTAGAATCTCGTGAGGAAGATAATAGAACAATAAAAATGGTGTTCCTCTATGAAGCAAGTTGCACTTACCTAGGACTTGGTAGGTAGGAGGAGTAAATGAAGCAGATGAAGAAGTAAATGAAGAAGTGAATGAGGAGAAAGAAAAGTAGTTTGGTTATATATCAACCCTCTCCATCTCCAACCAAGCCAAGCCAAGTCAAACCAAGTCAAATTGAACCAAACCAATCAAATAAACCAAGTCAAGATCAAACCAAGACTAGGCTAAGCATGACAATTCTAACTACGGTCCACCTGATAAATACCAGAAATCTCGTATACGCATACGAAAATACGTATAACGAAAAACGGTAGTGACAACTCTACCCACCTTAAAAGAATTCTATCCTCAGAATTTAATCAAGAGGCTAGAGATGTAGGGGCAAGCAATATTAATCATAAGCAAGCTACGACTAGCAGTCAATCAAGCAATCATTCATGAAAGCAATAAATTAAAAGCATAAGGAAGACATTATACCTTATGAGTCAAACAGGTGTGGATATCGCGAGCGGATATCATCCTCACGCTCCCACGTTGACTCGCCCAAAGAGTGGTGACCCCAAGCAACTCGGACAAAACTAATACTTTTGTTCTTGAGCACCTTCTCTCTTCGGTCCAAAATGGATACTGGTCTTTCCTCATACGAAAGGTAGGTACCAATAACCAATTTCGAATGATCAAGGACATGGCTCGGATCCGGGATGTACCGTCGCAATTGGGATACATGGAATACGTCATGTACCTCACTTAACGACGGCGGAAGAGCGAGACGATAGGACACATCACCTACTCGCTCATGGATATCGAACGGCCCTATGTACCTAGGACTAAGCTTTTTTCGTACGCCGAATCGAATGACGTCACGGGTAGGCGAGATCCTAAGAAACACGTGGTCGCCGACTGAAAACTCAAGGGGACGCCGATAAGAATTGGCCCAATGGCGCTGGCGATCTTGGGCAACTCGAAGATGATCTCTGACTTGTCTGACCACCTCGATTGTCTGTGTAATCATCTCTGGACCAAGTACTTGTCTCTCGCCGACATCATCCCAAGCTAAAGGTGATCTGTACTTCCTGCCATACAGTGCTTCAAAGGGTGCCATCTGGATACTGGCCTAAAAACTGTTGTTATAGGAGAACTCTACGAGATGAAGGTGATCTTCACACGAACCACCAAAGTCGAGTGTACATAACTGCAACATATCTTCAAGAGTCAGGATCGTGCATTCTGACTGACCATCTGTCTGCGGATGATAAGCTGAACTGAACTTGAGACGAGTCCCCAAGCTCTCTTGAGGACTCCGCCAAAAGTGCGATGTGAATCTTGAACCTCTGTCTGATATGATACTAACTGGCACTCTATACAATCTGATAATCTGCCTGAGGTACATCTCTGCAAGCTGATCCGTCGACTGACCAATTCTGAAGGGGAGAAAATGAGCTACCTTCTTGAGTCGATCAACTATAACCCAGATAGCATCTCTCCCAGCTGGGGATTTAGGTAATCCAGTTACAAAATCCATGGTAATGTGCTTCCATTTCCATTTTGGTATCGGTAAAGGTTGAAGAAGTCCAGCTGGTCTTTGATGTTCATCCTTAACTTGTTGGCATACTAAACAACGAGAGACAAACCGGGCTATCTTCCTCTTCATGCCATTCCACCAGAAATGCTGACGGATGTCTTGGTACATCTTCGTGCCACCGGGATGAATTGAATACTGCGAACTGTGAGCTTCTACCATGATCTCTTGTCTGATATCACCACTTGGTACACAAAGACGTCTTCCATGTCGAAGAGTACCATTTTCGTGAATACTTAACTCTGCTCTCCGTCCTGCTTCACACTCTGCTCTAAGTCGCTGAAGCTTAGAATCTGCTGATTGTGCCATCTTGATCCTCTTACTGCTGGACTGAACTTGCATGTTGGCCATTAATGCCATATTGGTAGGGAGAACTATCTCAATATCCATCTTCTGAAGATCTGCTAATAACTCTGGCTGTGCTGTTAGGAAATAAACTCCAGCTCTTCTGCTCAATGCATCTGCTATTACGTTGGCCTTCCCAGGATGATCATGTATGTTGATATCATAATCCACAAGTAGCTCTAGCCATCTTCTCTGACGCATATTAAGATCCTTCTGGGTAAACACATACTTCAGACCCTTGTGGTCGGTAAAAATCTCCACCCGATCTCCATACAAGTAGTTCCTTCATAACTTAAGTACAAAAACTACTACTGCTAACTCCAAGTCATGGGTGTTTTCCATAAAGAAATTCTCTTTATTTGTTGTATTTCTGGGAAAATTATAACTGTAGGAATCCGATCTAGAAGACGATCGCTTTATCCCTTGGACTATGCGAAGAAGAAAAGCTCTCAAAATTTTGACAGTAGATATCAATGTATCTCTACAATAAATGAGGAAAAGAACTCTATTTATAGAGTCAAGAATAATAACTGAAAAGATAACTATCTTCACAGCCAATGCCTAGTTAAAAAATCACACAGGATTTAACATACACAAGGCTGTGAGCAGTTACTGGACGTGGCCTATAACTGTTGGACACATGGCAATCATGCATGAGTCGTGTACAAGTTACAGGACACGCAGGCGAGAGATCAGTGGCATGGCTGCCACGTACTCCAATTTGATGAAATCCACGCAGACTTGTTGAAGACGAAATCCACGCGAACTCGGTGTAGAAAGCTTCAAAATCCACGCAAACTTGGGGCAGGAAGCTTCAGGATCCACACAGACTTCGAGGCAAAGAACTTCAAAATCTACGCAAACTTGAGGAAGAAAACTTCAGAATCCACGCAAACTTGAGATGAAGATCACAAATACACGCAGACTTGAGATAGAACTGCCAGCTGTCTTGATTCGGCGTGTCTCGACTGACACAAAATCTCTGACAGTGATTGCTTTGTCAGTCGTATTAAATGACAAGAAACCCTTTTGGTACGCCAACTCGATGAAGGCTGAGTCTTGCTGAAGAAGATTTCGAAAATCACGCAATAGACGGCGATGATCTCTCGAATTCTGTGTATACGTGGCATACGAAGAGATATTCTTCGACTGTCGTGTTGTCAGTCATAATTACTCTTTGACAAATGATGAGCTGTCTCCCAGCGTGATTTGTTTATATTGTCTGGATCAACTGAGCGTGACTTTTGACTCTGTCTTGATCAACTCAGCATGACTTTCATTTTTGAGGCCTACAAAACCCCCTTCAAAGTTTTTGAAAAATAATAAATTATTTCGAAATACTTTGAAAATAGTGATGATAAAATGGATTTAGTCACGCTGAGATGACTTCAAAAATTTTTAGAAGTCGAAAAGACTTCGAAGTTCTTTGAAAACATCCAAATGAACTTATTAAATGTCATAATGACTCTTCGTTCTCCGAGACTGATTGTATCCAATTTATGGTGGAATATGAACAGCCGGCAAAACTCAGTTATATAAACAGGAAGAAGTTTTATTTTTAATCTTCATCTTACGTCAATATGACACCAAAGGAGAAAGCTGAGGAAGAAGCACGCAAGTTGGGCTTTTGTTCTCATGGTGACCCCAATTTTGGGGGTGAAGAGCCGGAGCCCCTTGTCTTCGAACTCAAAGATGATCCCTTGTAACTAGCCAAGAATTTCTTGAGCGATTTTGGCTTGGATGGCTCGTCCTCTTCTGATGGGCGCAGCCTCATAGAGCAGCGTAAAATGTTTAAAACTCTGTTGCACTGTCTGGGAGTTAGGAGCGTAGAAGAACTAGGCACCAAGCTCAGTCACTCTGGGAAATAGAGCGTGACTTTTATGCTTTTGTTGCACTTTTTGTTTTGTCTTTTGTAAGGCCATCAGTGCCTGTCTTAAGAAATGAAGTACAACTTTTGTGTTTGATCTGCGTGCCTTAATGAGAAATATTAATCAGCAGTCTTTGATTGTTTCCAATGTTGCTCTGTCTTCCAAAGCACACGTGACACTCATTCCACAGTTTACGAGCGCTATTTATGCGGATCTTTTCCAAGAATAGACTTGTACTTTGCCCTTTAAATAGATGGAAGAGTTTCGCAGATACTCATCTCCCATTCCTCTTCTTCTTCTCTGAGAATAAAATTTTTAGGAGATTTCACTCTCAAACAGAAAAGCAATGTTTTTTAATGTTCGACTTCTGCGCACTGTATCAAACATGAGTTTGCCAATCCTTAGCACCAAACTTGAAGGTAAATCAGTGTAATACGTGCACTTATTTTTGCTGTTGAAGATAGGCTTTCTGTTTCTTGTTTCTGATTTGAACAATACACGCCTGTCTCTGTTTGATAAATGCATACTGAATAATTTCTGTTGATCTAATTTTTTTTTTCTTAATGCTTTCTGCAGAAACTTGGCTGAAAATTTTCTTCAGAACTGGCATTGGGGATGTGGATGCTGTGGAGAATATCCTGCTGACATCTACATCAGGGAGCTCATACGCTTTTGACGCGTAAATCAGACAACTCAGAACTCTTCGTGGGATAGAAGGGTCTTCCTTAGATGGTAGGAAGAGCCTTTATACACGAGAGTTGGATGGTGGAGTCAACTCTACTACCGAGAAATCGGGTAGTAGAGTTCCTTTCGCGGAAGAACTATGAATTGTATCCCAAGGTTGGATACATTCCTGTCTCCTCTGAAAGGTCACTCCTAATCCACCAGTTGTATTGGCAGTACCACGACTTCGGGCTGCCACACTCTGTGGTTCTCCTCTCGTCTGAGAGAGAAGACCAGAGTTTGATTCCTGCTGATCTGGTCGTGACTGAGACCCAGACTGTCAGGAATTGCCACCAACAACGAACCTGACGGAGAAGGTCCGACGGAGAAGATCCAAAGAAGAAGATAGACCTCTATTAGGTTATCGTTGTGGTATAGAATGAAAATCCAAAATTATAATAGATTTCCATTATGATTTGTAAGAAAGTCTAAGAAAATGTAATAGACTTTTTATGGTGAAATGAGAATGGAAATGACAATTCTTCTATGCTCAATGATTTGTATTTGTGGATGAATTGTGGACATGATAGATAATAAAATCATCTTTTCTGTTTTAGAGTATATGATATTATCAGTGGTATTATGGACGTGATAATATATAGGAACTCAAAAGAAAATAGATTGATTTCTATGCAGAGGTCAAAACATGACAAATGAGTGAGTAGATTCGGAATTGATTCAGAGGTTATGAAAACCTGATAAATAACGAATCCCCACTTAATAAATTGATAGAAGATTATGAACGGATGAACCGTTAGGAAATAATGAACAGATGAACTGTCGAGTGAATGTAATAAATAAACGGATGAACCGTCAAGTATTAATGAACAGGCGAACCGTCTGATGAATGTGAGAAATTAATGGATGAACCGTTAAGCATTAATGAATATGTGAAACGTCGGATGAATGAGGAACTTTTGCCTATAAATATAGCAGAAATCTGGCGAGAACGAATACTTCTACTCCTCAACATAAAAATGTCATCTGGAGAAGCATCCAAGAAGACTGAGATAGCCTCAAAGGTTCAGAAAGGCACTGAAGAACACCCTGCTGGTCCAGTCAAAATGAAGAAGACGGAAGCAGGCGAAGGTTCGTCTGCACCCAAGCCA
This sequence comes from Iris pallida, assembly GCA_029216955.1. Taxonomy (NCBI): domain Eukaryota; kingdom Viridiplantae; phylum Streptophyta; class Magnoliopsida; order Asparagales; family Iridaceae; genus Iris; species Iris pallida. The sequence goes on along the minus strand of JANAVB010040419.1, from coordinate 11,518,438 downwards.
CCAAGGGACATTCTGGATTTTCTGCTCGAACCAGGAAGGACTGAAGAAGAGGAAGCCATGAGGATGGCCGCTTGCAAATTCCTCGTGGGCTCTAGCAAGGAGGTTCTCGGCTCTTTTGCTGATCACGTCTTCGAGAAGGACGGTAGTGGCCCACGTCCAAAAGTAGAGAAGGATGATAGTGATCTTCCTTAATATCATGTATCATCATTCATGAAAATAAAATAAAAATTTTATTTTTAAACATGAATTTGTCTGATGATTACAAGTATTTACATTTATACATAGTACTTTTTAAGGAATTTGCCATTAATAGGCATCAAAACTTTTCGACCATCCAATTCTGAGAGTTGATAAGCTCCATTTGAGAAAACTTTGCTCACAATATAGGGACCTTCCCACTTTGCGTCAAATTTGCCCTTACTCATATGAGTCATAGTCATAGGACGTCTGACTGTTAGAACAAGTTCTCCTTTTTGATATGATCGAACTCTGACTTTTTTTTAAAAGCTCTTGAAATTCTAGCTTGATAGAATTCAATATTTTGTTGAGCAGATAATCGCTTTTCATCCAGAGCTTCTAATTCCTGAAGTCGAAGACGATCGTTATTTTCAGCAGTGAGTTCATTAGCGATTGCTATCCTTAAAGAAGGAATTTGAATCTCTAATGGAAGAACAGCTTCGCAACCATACACCAGAGAGAAAGGTGTACATTTGGTAGCATTACGAACTGTAGTGCGATAAGCCCACAAACATTCCCCGAGCTTGTCACTCCAATTACGTTTGTTAGTGGAGACAAACTTCTTTAGGAGTTTGATGATAGTCTTGTTGAAAGCTTCTGCTAATCCGTTAGCTGCTGGATTATATGCGGTAGAAGCCACATTATTGATCCGGTGATCGTCACAAAATCGAGTAAATTTCTGGCTGACGAACTATGGTCCGTTATCATGAACAATGCGTCGAGGAACACCAAATCTGTAGATGACGTGGTGCTTAATAAAGCTGATGATATTAGACGTCTTAACTTCAGATAAAGGAATGGCTTCGGCCCATTTCGAGAAGTAATTGGTTATTGCGAGAATGAACCGATGACCTTTAGATGACGGTGGATTGATCGGGCCGACAATGTCCATGCCCCAAGCTTCGAAGGGCCATGATGCTGCCGTCGGATGTAGAAATTCCGAGGTTTGATGAATAAAATCCACATAGATTTGACAAGCTTTACACTTCTTTGCATATTCGATGGCATCAGATACCATGGTAGGCCAATAATAACCCATACGTCGAATACGGTCTTGAAGTTTTGGTCCTGGCTGATGTGCTCCACAAATTCCATCATGTGCTTCGCAAATGATTTGTTGAGCCTCGTCACCGACAACACATCGAAGGAGTAAACCATCATAAGCTCGACGATATAAGGTCTTTGTTGTATGATTGTAGTAGAATCTGAGTGAGCGTCGTCTGATAGATGCTGCCTCACTCGGATCATCCGAAAGAATATCATATAATACGAGATCTAAGAAGGAAGTCTCCAATCTTCATCCGTATTCTGATTCTCAGTCGAGTTACTGAAGATGAATTCTATGCTGGAATCGGATGAAGATGACATCGATTTACGACTGAATCCAAATCCTCTTGTTGTGTTGACGTCATGAGATGTTGATTCTTCAATGTCAACTGGAAGTCCTAGAGTCAAGTTATTTTCAAGATGAAATAATTTTCGATTACGAACAACAATCATTTGTTGCCGTCTGATTGAAATAGCCAGCACCGCTGCAAGATTAGCAAGGGCATCAGCTTCTGTGTTACATGCTCGCCTAATATGTTCAATGAAGAATTCTTCAAACGAAGAAGCCATAGATATAGCTGTTTTATGATAAGGAACCAGATCTTGATGGCGAACTTCATAAGTACCCCTGATCTGATTGACATTGAGTTTAGAGTCTCCATACGCCTCCAAATGTTGAATATTCAGATGTTTAGCGAGTTGAAGACCAATAAGTAATGCGTTGTACTCAGCTACATTGTTTGAACACGACTGATCGAGAGAATAAGCTCTTTGGATAGCAAGACCTTCTGGCGATACAAGAACAATTCCAACTCCAGCGACAATATCGCCATTAGGACCAATTCTTGATGTTCCATCAAAGAGTAGACGCCAAGTAGGATCTTCTTCAGCAATTTGATTTGAAGAGTAATGACATTGGACGTTATCATGAATAATGCGTCGAGGAACAAGCTTTAGCTGATTTTGAATTCTCGATTGGCTAACTGGGGAATCCTACTTGCTCAGTATGACATGTATTATATTCCTCAGAAGTCAGTCAAAGGACAAGCTTTAGCTGATTTTCTGGCTGCTCATTCAATTCCAGAAGATTCAAAACTCTATGACAAAATTCCAGATGAAGTCCTAGATTCAAACTAAATTGCTGAAGAAGATCCTACTTGGCGTCTATTCTTTGATGGAGCTTCAAGGATAGGTCCTAATGGTGATATTGTCGCTGGAGTTGGAATCGTTCTTGTATCGCCAGAAGGTCGTACTATCCAAAGAGCTTATTCTCTCGATCAGCCGTGTTCAAACAATGTAGCTGAGTACAATACATTACTCATTGGTCTTCAACTCGCTAAACATCTAAATATTCAACAATTGGAGGCGTACAGAGACTCTAAACTCATTGTCAATCAGATAAAGGGTACTTATGAAGTCCGCCATCAAGATCTGGTTCCTTATCATAGATCAGCTATAACTATGGCTTCTTCGTTTGAAGAATTCCTCATTGAACATGTTAGGCGAGCATGTAACACAGAAGCTGATGCTCTAGCTAATCTTACAGCGGTGTTGGCTATCCCAATTAGACGACAACAAATGATTATTGTTCGCAATCGAAAATTATTTCATCTTGAAAATAATCTGACCCTAGGACTTCCAGTTGACATTGAAGAATCAACATCTCATGACGTCAACATAACAAGAGGATTTGGATTTAGTCATAAATCTTTATCATCTTCATCTGATTCCAGCATGGAATTCATCTTCAGTAATTCGGCCGAGAATCAAAATACGGATACGGATTGGAGACTTCCTTTCTTAGATTTCGTATTGTATGATATTCTTCCGGATGATCCGAGTGAGGCAGCATCTATCAGACGACGATCACTCCGATTCTATTATAATCATACAACAAAGACCTTATATCGTCGAGCTTATGATGGTTTACTTCTTCGATGTGTTGCCGGTGACGAGGCTCAATAAATTAATCGCGAAGCACATGATGGAATTTGTGGAGCACATCAGCCTGGACCAAAACTTCAAGACCGTATTCGACGTATGGGTTATTATTGGCACACTATGGTATCAGACGCCATCGAATATGCAAAGAAGTGTAAAGCTTGTCAAATCCATGCGGATTTTATTCATCAACCTTCGAAATTTCTACATCCGACGGCAGCAACATGGCCCTTCGAAACTTGGCGCATGGACATTATTGGTCCGATCAATCCGCCGTCATCAAAAGGTCATCGGTTTATTCTTGCAATAACCGATTACTTCTCCAAATGGGCCGAAGCCATTCCTTTGTCTGAAGTTAAGACGTCCAATGTCATTAGCTTTATTAAGCACCACGTCATCTACAGATTTGGTGTTCCTCGACGCATTATTCATGATAACGGACCACAGTTCGTTAGGACCACAGTTCGTTAGCCAATCGAGAATTCAAAACACTGGGTTTCTTCATCATGATCCGTATAGGATTGATCCTGGAGATGACATGAATAGTCTGGCCAATAATATAATGACGTATCTTTTGGACAGCAAACATCAAGGCTAGACATTCTTTTTCAACCGGTGAATATCGAGGTTCAGCTTCGGTCATAGTGCGGCTGAGATAATAAATGGCTTGTTCATGGCCATTTTGATTCTTTTCAGCGAGTAATGCACCCAATGAATGACTCATTGCTCGAGTATAGAGGAGGAACGGTATTCCTGAGACGGGAGGTACCAATACTGGAGGGCTCATTAGATATTGTTTTATATCATCGAATGCTTTCTGACATTCATCATTCCAGACAAAAGAGACACCTTTCTTCATAAGTTTGTTGAATGGTCTGCAGCGTCCTGATAAATTAGAGATGAATCTCCTGATATAAGCGATTCTTCCTTGAAATCCTCGTAGCTCTTTTACGGTGCGTGGAGGACGCATCTCTTGGATGGCTTTGATCTTCTCGGGATCCACGTGTATACCTTTAGAAGTAATGACGAAGCCGAGAAATTTACCACTAGAGACGCCTAAGAAGGACTTAGTAGGGTTCATCTTTAAATGATGCTTACGCATTAGATCAAATATAGTCTTCAAATCTTGGATATGATCCTCCTTTTGTCGACTTTTGACTGCAATATCATCAACATAGCATTCGACTGTTTTCCGTAAATGTTCACGGAATATAGTGCTCATAGCTCGTTGATAAGATGCTCCTGCATTCTTGAGACCGAATGGCATAACTGTATAACAGTATGTACCAATCGGCATTCTGAAAGAAGTGTGCTTCTCGTCCTCTGGAAATATTTTGATCTGATTGTACCCAGAATACCCGTCCATGAATGACATTCATTCAAATCCACAGGTATTATCAACCATGACATCAGTGATTGGTAGAGGGAATTCGTCTTTAGGATATGCCGCATTGAGATCGCGGAAGTCTATGCATACTCTGATCTTGCCAGTCTTTTAAGAACAGGAACAATATTAGCCACCCAATCGGGATGTTGTTCCTCTCTAATAAACCCAGAGGTAATGAGTTTATTGACTTCAGCTTCAATTGCATCCATGATGTCTGGACGAAATCGTCGTTGTTGTTGTTTGACCGGTTTAGCATTCGGCAAGATATTGAGCTTGTGAGTTGCAATTTGAGGATCAAGCCCTGGCATATCTTCATAACTCCAAGCAAAGACATCGATGTAATCACGAATGAGTTTGATCTTGTCTTTCTTATCAGTTTCTGAAAGACTTTCACTGATGAATATTGGTTTGGGAGATCCCTCTTCACCAAAATCTATTTGAACAAGTTTATCTTCAGTCGGAGGTTCTTTTTGCTCGAAACGGAACTCCCATTGATTATCTAATCTTTGGGCCCACTGTTCTGATTCAGGTGAGATTTCAAACTCTTCTTCGTCTTCATCACTTTCTTCAGAATGGTCAATGAAAAACATGTTGGAAGACAAAATGTTGCAGTAGAAGTCACCGATACTCGTATCGGAATTCCAAGAAGTGGTACTAGAAGAATCAGATCTCTTATCTTTGTCAGACTCGGGATCTTCATGGATAATATTGATGAAAGGAGTAGGAGCAGTATAACCCAATCCGTATTTCGTCCTTCTATATTTCAAAGGAGGAATCCGGACAGGTATTTTTCTTCCTTTTCGATCATTGAGGCCAGTCCTGAAGTCATAGCCCATATTTTTGATGATGTCTCTAGATTGCTGACTATAACGACGTAGTTGTAATCTTCCAGTATCATCATTTTTGTCATTATCTTCAAGATCAGAAGGATTTTGAGGCCCTTTGTAGAAGAATATTGGAATGTCTCCTGGCTTTCTGCTGGGAACTAGAAAGTATGAAGATTGTACAGCTTCTAGAGATACATCTGTATGAACAGTCTGTACAACTCCTATGGTTATTGTGTTCAAGTCATCTAACAGATGTAAATAACTATGAACATAATTACACACATCAGCGTACTGCAAAGGTGGAGACTTTTCATTAAATGTAAAAGCAGCAATATTTATATTGGGAGAAGGCTGAGCCTTAGAGATTTTAGCCAAGTCAATGACTAAAGGGGGAGAAGAAGAAGAAGCTTTGTTTCGATTAAGATCGATAACAAATGGCTCAGAAGAGGTGAGCTCCCTTGAAGTTTGAGTAGGAAGAGTAGTCCGCCCTCCAACTGGAATTAGCAGAGTATCTTGTGAAGATACAGAAACTGTAGTACGCCCACTGACAGGAATGATCAGTGTATTTTGAGTAGATGACTGAGGTAACGGAGAGATCCGTCCATGTCACGACCCGCACCCACTGTTAGGGTACGAGAACGTAACAACGCCCAGCCTACGCCGCAGTGTCGGCGGTAGAACGCTGTCCTAGGTCAATCATCTAACAATACCAAAGTACCTGTACAGTTTATACTCTCCGAATGGAGGTGACATAACAATATACATCTCAATCACATCTAGGGTAGAAGAACGAAAGACAGAAGATAGATAGTAACTCAAAGAGAACCATAGCATAGATGAAATAAGACTAAGTGTCTAAGATACATAACATCCGGAATGTCAACTCATAATACAAGACTAAGAGTCTATACATAACTCAACATCTCAAAATACAACTCAGATGTGAGACAAAAGTAAATATAGAAAAGACTGCCTAGGCTAAACTGGTCTAGACTACTGGAACAACATCCTCAGCTGCAGGTGGATCCTGTTGAGGGTCCACAACATAAGTATCATCTAGTCCTGCTCCATAATAGGTAGACACCAGGGCCTCCTCCTCATCCTCTGTAATATTTTCAACAGGTCCAATCAGGACGGGAACGAGCACAATACATCTCACGCAGTGCATAGAATGATAGGAGATATAAAGCATGCAATAGAGTAAAATACAGGAACTGCTGAAGGAAGATACATGTAGCAAAAGAGATAGCTGTAAAGGAAATATCTACTGTATATAGAGAACTAGCAGTGACTAGTGAGTCAGAGTAAAATATAGGCATGTGAATGGCATAGGAGATTCATGACTACAGCTAGAAGTGATTCATGACTACAGCTACTGGGGTAATATCCACATGACTATTTCCACTCCCCCATCCCCAATCAATACACAAGGATCCGTTCAAGTTATGTTAAGATTCGTGATAAGCCCATAATTGGGTGATACGTGAGTGATTCATGAAGATTCATGGAGGCTCGGTGATCATGAGAGTACATGAGTCACTAGCTGATACATGAAGATACATGAAAATAGAAACATGAGATACATGATGTAAGTGAAACACACATGACAAAAGTACCTGATGCTCCCGAGGGGGATAACATCTCATGAAAAGATCCATATAGTACCAATCCGTGATAACAATCGTGTCAGCATCAAGTAAAGTAAGCTAGAGCAAGAATATAAATCCTGGCAAATATGAAACGGTCAGAGAATGTACTCGCCTGATAACTGAATGTCTGAAGAAGATATACTGTCTGAGGAGAGGTGTATGGCTCCTAATCAGAGCAATACAAGTCACAATGTATCCACAATGGTAAAAATAGAGTGTACGATGCATACTACATGATTCTAGGTCAATCTGGTCAAAAGTCAACTCTAAAGTCAAACTAGTCAAAGCTAGGTCAACACTAGTCAAAGTTAGGTCAACACTAGTCAACTAGTTAGGGTTTTAGTCAAACTAGTCAAACTAGTTGTTTTAGGTCATTCCTAGTCAATTCTAGGTTAACTAGGTCAACTTTGACCTAAGGTTGACTTTGGTCAACCCTTAGTCAACAAGGGTCAACAAGTTGGGTTTTAGTCCATTAGGGTTAGCCCCAAACCATAGGCTAATAATCTTGGCCATAGGCTAGTATTTAGGTTTTCATATAACCTGTAACTAAATAAGTCAAATATATATATATATATCTATATATATATAGATACACACTAACCATAAACCCCAAAATGCATAACATATATATATATACAACCACATACATATATATATATATATATTGACCTAAAGTAACCTAATACAATATACATATCTATATCATATATATATACACATATATATGAACTTATATATATATATATATACCATATATATATATACTATATATATATATAGAGAAACATAGAGAGAGAGAGACTGAGATAGAGAGAGAGAGACTGAGATAGAGAGAGAGACTGAAACAGGGGGGGGGGGTTTCAGTTTCAGAAAACTGAAACAACACACACACACACATAACACATATACATACATATCTACATATATACATAACTACACCCACACACACCCAAATCTCCTCAAACTTGACCCACACTCACACATACCTATATACTACACGTATACATACTAAAATACACTTGTACAATGGATTAAACATATCAAATTTGGTTTTAAAATTCGATTTTGCAAAATAGGAATAAACCCAAAACCTGGAAATTAAAACACTGTGCAGTGAAAAATAGGTAAACTCGATTTCACATACGAAATCGAGCTAGGACACGAATCTCTAGGTTGGTAATCGTGTCCCCTAGGATACTCTAGGTCTTAGGATACCTGACACAGGACCACGACACGACACGGCGTGTCAAAGTGATAAAAACTCCACTCGGGTAAACACTGGACACTGGGTTTACACACAGTGTCGTGCACGCGTGCACTTAGCTCTAGGACACGACACACTCATCCACGTGTCTCGTGCTCGTGCGTGTGGGCTCGCCTAGGGGTCTACTAGGTGTCCCAGTGTCTGTCTCGTGTCCAAGTGTCGCACAGTGTCGACACGAGGGCCGTATCAGTCGTGAAAATACGACTGATACGCGTGTTTTGCACTGCGTCGTGCAGAGATGCACACGCCTCGTGGACACGACACGAGCCACGTGGGGCCTCGTGGTCATGCCCACGTGTAGCCCAGGTATAGGGCTACACACTCGTGCATACACGAGGTGTCCTCGACTCGTGTCCATGCGACACGAGTCGCGTGTCTAAGTCGAAATTTCGACTGGGCTGTGCGCGTGGGTGGCCAGTGCGGCCTCGATTCCGTGTCCGATACAAAACGACACGTGGTGAAACTTTGGGGGCATGTTCGCAGACATGGCCCCCGTGTCCATGCCAAATTTGGCGTGTCCTAGTGGCGTGTAGAGTGAGAACTAAGGGGGTGGTAGCAGGGGATTTTACAGTGTACTGCAGTGTCTAAACAGTGTTGTGTCCAGTGAGCTTTGTGTCCAGTTTTGGACACGACACAAGCTCAAAATGTGCACAGTGACACAGGGTTAGGTTTAGGGTTAGCTAGGCTAGGTTTTTGGTTAAAAAGATTTAGAAAACAGTGAGTGTTTATCAATGTGACAGTGTGCAAAACAGTGAACATAAATAGGGTTTTACATGTAGGATACGTGTCCGATACGACACCAAACAATTCCTAAATTTCACCAAACCTTACCCACAGCTAGGTTATAACTATATGCATGCAATAATGAAGAAAAAACAGTATATTAGTTAGGTTTAGATATATTTACCTCTTGATGCGGTTTTCTTGAAAAAACACCCAATGAGGAGTGTGTGTCCCCTAGCTTGATGAGTCCTTGCTTGATGAAACTTGGATAACTATTCTCCCTAGGCTTCCTCAGAATACTAGTGTCCTAATGCAAGAAACTAGAGGTCCAAAGCTTGAGAAATGACAAGGTTATGGCTATGTGAAGTGGAAGGGTTTTTCTTGGTTTTTCAAGAGTTCTTTTCTCATGAAACTTGAACTCTTGAACTAAGTGTTTAACTATATAGGAGAGAGGGGAGGCAAGGGCTGTCATGGGGTGTCCTTGGGGTGTCCTTGGCCGGCCACACCATGGCAAGGTGGTGGGTTCAAGACTTCTAGGCTAAGGCATAGACTTTGTTGCCAAAGTCTTGATATTTTGCACAATTCAAGCAAAATATCTTTAAAGGTAAAATTAGATATTTTCCATTTCTTTGACCAATGAAAAATATCACTCTTAGCCATTCTAGGTTAGGGTTTAACCTATAGATTAGGGTAACTAGGTTAGGGATTATCAAGTCACTAATCAAAAGTCCATGAATAGTAAAATCTCACTAATCCTACTTAATTCCTAGAAAATTACCAAAATACCCCTTAGGCTAAAAACCACTAATTTGATGTTCTAAGCCTATGGCTAAGCTCTCATGGTCATGGCAACTTCTAGGTTAGAGAAACTAGGGTTTACACTAAGTTATTCTAACCAAAATCACAAAGTTATAAGTCATGACTTAGCATGACTTTAGAAATGGTTTAACTTAACTGAAATCACCAGAAAATCATACCATGACTAAAATACCACTAATAAATAATAAAAATAATAAATTTTCAAAAATCCCCAATTTTCAGAAAACAGGGTGTTACAAGTCTACCCACCTTAAAATAATTTCGTCCTCGAAATTTAGATGGTCGTACTCCTTCTAGGTCAAACCCCCAATAATCAAGGACGAAGCCACTACCTAGGCAACATACAAGGTCAATAAGCAAAGTAGGGGTAGTAGACCTATACTGGGTCATGTCCAAGAATTGGTTGGCAGTTTCAGGTCATAAGGTGTCCTGAATTCAAATCGAAGCCAAAAGTAACTCCATAGGGTAAATCAGGATGGAGCCTCGGATCAGGAAAATTGTACTAAGCAAATGAAGCACACAATGGTATGCCTGAGTGGGACACTAAGGTCATGGGTGTAGTATGTCATGTCTAGGTCATGTATGTGAAATTTGTTTTGAGAAAACAACTAGTCTTGTGCTCCAAATTTAAAAGTCACGGTAATGTACCTACGATGATCATAAGTTAGAGTGGGAAAGGTCTATGGCCTAAATTGAACCAAAAATCGTGATGAAATGGTGGTACCAGGGGGACAGGTTAAATGGAACAGTCTGTGGTCTCATCTAGGTGCACTAGTCATTCTAGATCAATACTGTCCTATGGTATCAAAATGTACAAGCAATCTAAGGTGTCCTAATTGGAAAGGTAAGGGAACAACAATCATCAAGGCTATAGGGTCGTCTACCATCCTATATGAAAATGGGTCATTAACAAGTAAGTGAGAATCATTAGAAGTTACCATTCCATAAAGTGGTAAAAGAAAATTGAAAATTTAGGCACAAATAATCACAATTAGATTTTTGTCTTGACATGATCTAAGTTGATCAATTTCAAGATAAACTGGAATTTGGGCAAGATGGGAAATCAATGAAATCAAGTATGAGCACGAGCATCCAATGATGAAGATCCAGGTCATGATAAATTTAATTCAACTGGATACGAATACGAGGTTCATAGGCGATAAATAATTTCAAGGAGAATTGTCAAGGCTGTTGCGGATAAGATTCTAAGGCACGTTTAATTTTGTCTCCATCCACGTAGATTAATATATGAAAAAGCGAACCAAAACGCAATAGGTTGATCAGACCATCATGCGCCGATTCTGATTAGATAATATGTTAGTGGGTGCGCACCCAATAAAATATATCATGATCAAGCTCGAAAGAATAAGCTTGTAAAACTAAGGATAATTTGTAGCATAAGATATAAGTAAGAGTGGGAATGATGAAAGAAATACATAGTCCAAGATCCTTAACCAATCGGGTCAAGCATTCAAGATAAGGTACAAGGGTAAGTATTTAATGATTCAATCAGAATACCATCACATGCCAGGTCGAAAGATTTGAGCCATGGTGGATCTCTAATTGAAATAAGAATTAATTTAGTATCATGGTAGAGGTTATAGTTTAGCCATTTGACCAGAAAATCATGTCAAGGAAATAGAGTACAAGGAGACGGGTTTTAGTGGGACATGGAATACCTACATGAAGGTAGGCTAGTCTAGGTCTTATATGTAAAGTTTGTTGGGAGGTAACAGCTAGTATTATACTCTGAATATCTAGGTCACGGTAAAGGACATCCAATGGTCTAGAATAGAAAGTGGGAGTTCGAGACATGACAAATTGATGCAAAAATTGAAGAAGATAAAGTTAACCCATGAAATGAAATTAATCAGGAATTCAGTAAATAATTTAGGAACACAGTCCTAGGAATAGATAGGCTACTAGATGAATATAGTTAGGGTTCGATCAATCAAAGGTCAAGGTTAGAAGGTCTCAATAAAGTCTTGATTTGAGGAAATGTCGAGTAAGTCAGGTTTGGGATACAGTCACATAGATTGGTAGAAAGAGTTTAAGCAAGGTGCAAAATAGAGAGGACAGTTCATTTTAATGAAGAGCAATTAGCAAGAGGATTAGATGGCAAGAAACAAATAAGAGTTTTCTCATAATTGTGATTGAGTACCCCAAAAATAAAAGATATTAATCTAACACTAAGAAATTAAAATCAACAACTAAAAATTTTCAAAATCATCAACTAATACCAGGATTCAAAGTTCTACAGTGAATCCTCCAAACCAAATTCAATCAAGGGAAAATGAGTTTAAATCGTAATTTCAAATGAGATTCTCAAGGGTCATCCCAGGAATCTCTCAAGGTATCCTAGCAGTGATTGAGTATCCACTCTCTCTAAGCCTATTCCTCAAATCCTATCGCAGGCTGTAGTGATACTCTAGTTCGAATACCACTACATAAACTCGAGACCTGCATGGGCCACCACTAAAAACGTGTCACGACCCGCACCCACTGTTAGGGTACGAGAACGTAACAACGCCCAGCCTACGCCGCAGTGTCGGCGGTAGAACGCTGTCCTAGGTCAATCATCTAACAATACCAAAGTACCTGTACAGTTTATACTCTCCGAATGGAGGTGACATAACAATATACATCTCAATCACATCTAGGGTAGAAGAACGAAAGACAGAAGATAGATAGTAACTCAAAGAGAACCATAGCATAGATGAAATAAGACTAAGTGTCTAAGATACATAACATCCGGAATGTCAACTCATAATACAAGACTAAGAGTCTATACATAACTCAACATCTCAAAATACAACTCAGATGTGAGACAAAAGTAAATATAGAAAAGACTGCCTAGGCTAAACTGGTCTAGACTACTGGAACAACATCCTCAGCTGCAGGTGGATCCTGTTGAGGGTCCACAACATAAGTATCATCTAGTCCTGCTCCATAATAGGTAGACACCAGGGCCTCCTCCTCATCCTCTGTAATATTTTCAACAGGTCCAATCAGGACGGGAACGAGCACAATACATCTCACGCAGTGCATAGAATGATAGGAGATATAAAGCATGCAATAGAGTAAAATACAGGAACTGCTGAAGGAAGATACATGTAGCAAAAGAGATAGCTGTAAAGGAAATATCTACTGTATATAGAGAACTAGCAGTGACTAGTGAGTCAGAGTAAAATATAGGCATGTGAATGGCATAGGAGATTCATGACTACAGCTAGAAGTGATTCATGACTACAGCTACTGGGGTAATATCCACATGACTATTTCCACTCCCCCATCCCCAATCAATACACAAGGATCCGTTCAAGTTATGTTAAGATTCGTGATAAGCCCATAATTGGGTGATACGTGAGTGATTCATGAAGATTCATGGAGGCTCGGTGATCATGAGAGTACATGAGTCACTAGCTGATACATGAAGATACATGAAAATAGAAACATGAGATACATGATGTAAGTGAAACACACATGACAAAAGTACCTGATGCTCCCGAGGGGGATAACATCTCATGAAAAGATCCATATAGTACCAATCCGTGATAACAATCGTGTCAGCATCAAGTAAAGTAAGCTAGAGCAAGAATATAAATCCTGGCAAATATGAAACGGTCAGAGAATGTACTCGCCTGATAACTGAATGTCTGAAGAAGATATACTGTCTGAGGAGAGGTGTATGGCTCCTAATCAGAGCAATACAAGTCACAATGTATCCACAATGGTAAAAATAGAGTGTACGATGCATACTACATGATTCTAGGTCAATCTGGTCAAAAGTCAACTCTAAAGTCAAACTAGTCAAAGCTAGGTCAACACTAGTCAAAGTTAGGTCAACACTAGTCAACTAGTTAGGGTTTTAGTCAAACTAGTCAAACTAGTTGTTTTAGGTCATTCCTAGTCAATTCTAGGTTAACTAGGTCAACTTTGACCTAAGGTTGACTTTGGTCAACCCTTAGTCAACAAGGGTCAACAAGTTGGGTTTTAGTCCATTAGGGTTAGCCCCAAACCATAGGCTAATAATCTTGGCCATAGGCTAGTATTTAGGTTTTCATATAACCTGTAACTAAATAAGTCAAATATATATATATATATCTATATATATATAGATACACACTAACCATAAACCCCAAAATGCATAACATATATATATACAACCACATACATATATATATATATATATTGACCTAAAGTAACCTAATACAATATACATATATCTATATCATATATATATACACATATATATGAACTTATATATATATATATATACCATATATATATATACTATATATATATATAGAGAAACATAGAGAGAGAGAGACTGAGATAGAGAGAGAGAGACTGAGATAGAGAGAGAGACTGAAACAGGGGGGGGGGGTTTCAGTTTCAGAAAACTGAAACAACACACACACACACATAACACATATACATACATATCTACATATATACATAACTACACCCACACACACCCAAATCTCCTCAAACTTGACCCACACTCACACATACCTATATACTACACGTATACATACTAAAATACACTTGTACAATGGATTAAACATATCAAATTTGGTTTTAAAATTCGATTTTGCAAAATAGGAATAAACCCAAAACCTGGAAATTAAAACACTGTGCAGTGAAAAATAGGTAAACTCGATTTCACATACGAAATCGAGCTAGGACACGAATCTCTAGGTTGGTAATCGTGTCCCCTAGGATACTCTAGGTCTTAGGATACCTGACACAGGACCACGACACGACACGGCGTGTCAAAGTGATAAAAACTCCACTCGGGTAAACACTGGACACTGGGTTTACACACAGTGTCGTGCACGCGTGCACTTAGCTCTAGGACACGACACACTCATCCACGTGTCTCGTGCTCGTGCGTGTGGGCTCGCCTAGGGGTCTACTAGGTGTCCCAGTGTCTGTCTCGTGTCCAAGTGTCGCACAGTGTCGACACGAGGGCCGTATCAGTCGTGAAAATACGACTGATACGCGTGTTTTGCACTGCGTCGTGCAGAGATGCACACGCCTCGTGGACACGACACGAGCCACGTGGGGCCTCGTGGTCATGCCCACGTGTAGCCCAGGTATAGGGCTACACACTCGTGCATACACGAGGTGTCCTCGACTCGTGTCCATGCGACACGAGTCGCGTGTCTAAGTCGAAATTTCGACTGGGCTGTGCGCGTGGGTGGCCAGTGCGGCCTCGATTCCGTGTCCGATACAAAACGACACGTGGTGAAACTTTGGGGGCATGTTCGCAGACATGGCCCCCGTGTCCATGCCAAATTTGGCGTGTCCTAGTGGCGTGTAGAGTGAGAACTAAGGGGGTGGTAGCAGGGGATTTTACAGTGTACTGCAGTGTCTAAACAGTGTTGTGTCCAGTGAGCTTTGTGTCCAGTTTTGGACACGACACAAGCTCAAAATGTGCACAGTGACACAGGGTTAGGTTTAGGGTTAGCTAGGCTAGGTTTTTGGTTAAAAAGATTTAGAAAACAGTGAGTGTTTATCAATGTGACAGTGTGCAAAACAGTGAACATAAATAGGGTTTTACATGTAGGATACGTGTCCGATACGACACCAAACAATTCCTAAATTTCACCAAACCTTACCCACAGCTAGGTTATAACTATATGCATGCAATAATGAAGAAAAAACAGTATATTAGTTAGGTTTAGATATATTTACCTCTTGATGCGGTTTTCTTGAAAAAACACCCAATGAGGAGTGTGTGTCCCCTAGCTTGATGAGTCCTTGCTTGATGAAACTTGGATAACTATTCTCCCTAGGCTTCCTCAGAATACTAGTGTCCTAATGCAAGAAACTAGAGGTCCAAAGCTTGAGAAATGACAAGGTTATGGCTATGTGAAGTGGAAGGGTTTTTCTTGGTTTTTCAAGAGTTCTTTTCTCATGAAACTTGAACTCTTGAACTAAGTGTTTAACTATATAGGAGAGAGGGGAGGCAAGGGCTGTCATGGGGTGTCCTTGGGGTGTCCTTGGCCGGCCACACCATGGCAAGGTGGTGGGTTCAAGACTTCTAGGCTAAGGCATAGACTTTGTTGCCAAAGTCTTGATATTTTGCACAATTCAAGCAAAATATCTTTAAAGGTAAAATTAGATATTTTCCATTTCTTTGACCAATGAAAAATATCACTCTTAGCCATTCTAGGTTAGGGTTTAACCTATAGATTAGGGTAACTAGGTTAGGGATTATCAAGTCACTAATCAAAAGTCCATGAATAGTAAAATCTCACTAATCCTACTTAATTCCTAGAAAATTACCAAAATACCCCTTAGGCTAAAAACCACTAATTTGATGTTCTAAGCCTATGGCTAAGCTCTCATGGTCATGGCAACTTCTAGGTTAGAGAAACTAGGGTTTACACTAAGTTATTCTAACCAAAATCACAAAGTTATAAGTCATGACTTAGCATGACTTTAGAAATGGTTTAACTTAACTGAAATCACCAGAAAATCATACCATGACTAAAATACCACTAATAAATAATAAAAATAATAAATTTTCAAAAATCCCTAATTTTCAGAAAACAGGGTGTTACAGTCCACTCACTGGAATGATGAAAGAATCTTGGTTTAGGAGATTGTTGCTGAGTAGTTCGACCTTTAACAGGGATTATTAAAGTCTTACTTTGTGCATCTTCTTTCTCCATAGCTTGTATGATCCTTGTATACTCTTCTTTGTACATTCGGGAATCGTTGAAATAAGCTTCAACCCCATGGAAGGGATTTATATCAGCAACTTCTTTTTGTACTCTTCCATTGCTATCAATGTATTTAAAACATTGATAAAGAGTAGAGGGCACCACATTATTTTTATGAAGAAAGGGCCTCCCCAGAAGAAGATTATAGGATCCCGCGATCTCGATCACATAGAAAGTGACTTTAGATCTGAAATTGCCTATCTGAAGCTTCAGATGAATCTTTCCCAACGGCTCACTTCGGCTTTGATTGAATCCCAAGATAGTAGTAACCGTCTTGGAGAGCTTGTGAAGAGGGATTTTTAGTTCATCCAACAAACTCTTTGGCATTATGCTTATAGCAGAACCTGGGTCAATGAGGATACGATCTATCTTCATCGTATCAATATAACCAGTGTAGTAGAGAGGTCGGTCATGTCGATTATCCTCCAGTAGCATGTCGTCTTGTGTAAAGGTGATATTTGGGATAATCTCCAGTACACTGTTGCAATGTAAGCAAGTGGCAGGTTCCGCATCTGGCTTCTTCAATTGTACAAGACAAGAGTCAGCTTGTAGAAGTGCTTCACTTAACGTCTTCCGAGTTTCTTTAGAAAGACGTAGAAGTTCAAAGAGGGACATTCTAGCTGGAGTATTAGCAAGTTGAGCCAAAATGTCAAAGTTGTAAGGCTTCTGAAGTCCAAGAGGAAGAGACTTCTTGATTGGTTTATCAAACTGAGCTTGTTGCTTGCCTTTCTCAAGAGTTGTGGGTTTGGGAGGAACAGGTTCAACTGGTGTAGTTGAAGGAACAGGTGCAGTAGATGATTCTTCTTCAGGAGGAACATTAGGAGCATCTTTAGCAGCTGAAGGGATATCAGTAGGATCTTCAGGATTTTTAGAATAATCCTTTAGGTAAGGTTTCCCCGTTCGAGTAGCACTAACAAGTGCTTCTTCTTTGTCTTTTGGCTCTGTGTCAGAGGTAGACCCAAGAGAAGTCATATGACATGACTTGATCTTTCCAGCCTTCTTGGACGTTCGAGAAGAAATCTTTTGAGAAGAAGGAGATTCAAAGTCTGTTATTAGATCAGGATGAATCCACATGATTTCTCCAGTCTCCAAAGTGATTGGTGCTAATCCTTCAGACTGTGGAGGAGGAATATTTACTATTTCAAGAGTTGCCTTGGGAATAGGAACAATTCTGCTTTCAAGAAATTGAGGAGGGAAGTCTCCAAATTGCATAGAGACGACATTAGAAGTGACAGTCTTCTCTTTTGGAGTAAGAGAGATAGCTCCAGACTTAATCATTTCTTGGATCTTTCCTTTCAGTACATAATATGTACGAATTGTGTGACCCAGCATTCTGTGGTATGGACAGTATTTAGGATGATCTGTCTTACCAGCTTCATCAGGTTTCTTGATCTCAGGTAATTGTATTTTATTACCTTTCAGCAGACATTCAAAGATACCAAGGACATCGTCGTCATCAAAAGAATATTCTTCTTTGGAGCGAGTTGTTCTTGATTGTTGAGTTGTAGAGGCAGGAGTTTGAACATTTGATGCATCTTTGCTCTGAAGATTAACTTCAAGAGTTTTTTTTCCTTTGCGAGCATTATTTTTATTGTTAGCACCTTGTCCTGTTTCTTTAGGAGTCATCTGCACTCCTAAACCTTTGAAGGTTTCAGCACTGATTTCTGCAGCTTTGGCACTAACTATGAAGGAAGGCCAATCTTGAAATTGAGTGAACCCTGTCCACATACTGATGATTGGCAACAAGTTTGATTTGCACGTGTCAATGGTGACAGCATCAGGAGTTCCAAGAGGCATCTTCAGAGCTTCTCTTCGAAACCGTTCAATGTATTCCTTTGTAGATTCATTATTTTTCTGCTTGATTCTAATAAGAGCAGACATAGTCATGTCATTAAGCCCTTCATAGAACCTTTCAAGAAACATCTGTTTGAAACCAGCAAATGAGGTAATGCTCCCATCAGGGAGACTCCTATACCATTCATAAGCCGTTCCCTTGAGACATCCAATAAATACCCGAGTAAGGAGGGCATCACTTGGTTGCAGTTGATCAGTCATCACTTCAAAGTGATTAATAAACTGACTTGGAGAAGTGGTTCCATCATAGAATGAGATAGTAGGAGGCTTGTATTTAGGAGGATATGATACTTGCTTCCATTCTATCGGATAAGGCTGCTTGATGCCTAACCTTTGTAAACCATCCTTCTGTTTGAATGCCTCGAATTGAGTTTTGAGATTCTTCAATTCTTCAGAGACAACTCCCGAAGATTGTGGAGTTGTGGCTTGTAGAGAATAGTTGGAAGGAGGAACAGCATTGTAAGCACTACCCCCAGCTCCAGAGAGACTAGGATTTGGTTGAGCTGGTCCAGGAGTATTGGATTGTACTGCTGGAGGAACTTGTACTGGACTTATATCAGTATCAACTGGTATGGCATCTGGTACAGTCTGTCGATTTTGCAACTGAGCTGTCATGAGTTCATACATCGACTTCATTGTGTCAGTCATAGACTTCATTTGCTGTTCCAAAGAAGCAATTCTTTGATCCTGAGGAGTCAAGGAAGAAGAAGGTTCATCAGTATTCCCATCAACCATGTAAGTCGTGACTGTATGAGGGATTATTGATGAACTAGTGGATGTTGTATGCTCTGAATCATTGCTTCGTGCATCAAAGTCAACTATAGGAGAATTACCCCCAGTAGGAAGAGGTGGGAAGTTAGATTCTCCAAGGAATTCAGAATCAATTTCAGGGATCAAATTTCTTTGACTAGAAGCCAGGACTCTTGCTCTGGTGTTTCTATATACTCCATCTGGACTATCAACTCTACCCCCGGTGTCCCGAGAAGTCATATTGACAGAGGCAAACAAAAGCTCATCTTCATCAGGCATAGGTTCATACTGAATCCTATTGAAGACAGACTGTCGTTTAGTTTGACATCTGCATTGCATTGTGGCTCTTGGCTGGAAGTCACATTCATGATCACCATGGTCTTGAACCATTGATTGACATCTGCACTGAATTATGACTCTTGGATAGAAGTCACATTCAGCATGTTCCTTTGACATAGAATTACTCCTTCTCTTCTGTTGAATATATTTCCGTAAATCTGTTTGTGAAGATTGAGGAGTATACTTCCTGTTCTTGGGTCTTGATGGCTCTTGATTATACAAAGAGTGATTAATGTGAGCCACATAATTTCTTGCATACTCTGCATCTGGATCTTTTATCTTCATATCCAATTGGTATGGTTTCTTAACACCAGAAGTGTTAATTTTTGTTCTTAGATCAGTTGGAGGTAACACATTGGTTTTGGAAACATGGAGTTTTCCTTCCATTGATCTGGATATTTGCAGAGAAGGAAGAGTTGAACCACTCCTTTGATTAGGAGTTGGTAACAGACCCTCTTTAATGGACAGATTCTGTGCCCAATTTGAAGAAGTCAAAGAAGAAGATATTAAGGAATATTTCTTCTTAGACTCATTCAGATTTTGAGACATAGAATGTCCAGAAGGAAGAGTAGTCAAAAGACCATCTCCTTTCCTTTGACTAACAAAAGTATCAGTCAAAGCTGTTCCTGAAGTAAAAACTACAGGAGCAGAAGAAACAACTAAAGAGCTATTCCTTTTCGAAGGGACTTTGTGTGGAAGACCACCCCCAGTTTTAGTAGAACTCGGTAAAGAAGAAGAGATAACTAAGGAGTTATTCTTCTCTGATGAAATACACGCTGAAACAGATTTGGCTAAGGAACCAGTACTGTTAGCGTGACTTTTAATTTTAGAATTATACGCTGGAACAGATTTGGCTAAGGAGCCAGTACTGTCAGCGTGACTTTTAGGGTTGAATTCCCACGCTGGAACAGATTTGGCTAAGAAACCAGTACTGTCAACGTGACTTTTAGGGTTGAATTTGTACGCTGGAACAGATTTGGCTAAGAAACCAGTACTGTCAACGTGACTTTTAGGGTTGAATTTGCACGCTGGAACAGATTTGGCTAAGGAGCCAGTACTGTCAGCGTGACTTTTAGGGTTGAATTTGCACGCTGGAACAGATTTGGCTAAGGAGCCAGTACTGTCAACGTGACTTTTAGGATTGAATTTGCATGCTGGAACAGATTTGGCTAAGGAGCCAGTACTGTCCACGTGACTTTTGATTACTGTCATCTTCGAGCGCACAAGAGTGTGCGTGCTTGCAGTGGAGTTCTTGCCAGAGGTAGGAGTAGACACTGTGGCAGAGACTTCACCATTGACTGCCAACTGATTCTTAGGGACATAGACAGAGTGTCCCTTCGACTTGGCAGTGATGATGGAGGCTGGAGTGGGCTTGCCACCCTTAGCCCGCTGCATTTCTTCATAGGCGAGTTGATCGAATTTAATCGTCATCACCTTCTTCGTCGAGCCGATTGACGAAGTGTCGCATTGAGTTGTTACCATCTCAGAAGAGGAGATGGTTTTCTCCAGCAGAGTCGCCAATTTGTTTTCCATAAAGAAATTCTTTTTATTTGTTGTGTTTCTGGAAAAATTATAACTGTAGGAATCCGATCTAGAAGACGATTGCTTTATCCCTTGGACTATGCGAAGAAGAAAAGCTCTCAAAATTTTGACAGTAGATATCAATGTATCTCTACAATGAATGAGGAAAAGAACTCTATTTATAGAGTCAAGAATAATAACTGAAAAGATAACTGTCTTCACAGCCTATGCCTAGTTAAAAAATCACGCAGGATTTAACATACACAAGGCTGTGAGCAGTTACTGGACGTGGCCTGTAACTGTTGGACACATGGCAATCATGCATGAGTCGTGTGCAAGTTACAGGACACGCAGGCGAGAGATCAGTGGCATGGCTGCCACGTAATCCAATTTGATGAAATCCACGCAGACTTGTTGAAGACGAAATCCACGCAAACTCGGTGTAGAAAGCTTCAAAATCCACGCAAACTTGGGGCAGGAAGCTTCAAGATCCACGCAGACTTCGAGGCAAAGAACTTCAAAATCCACGCAAACTTGAGGAAGAAAATTTCAGAATCCACGCAAACTTGAGATGAAGATCACAAATACACGCAAACTTGAGATAGAACTGCCAGCTGTCTTGATTCGGCGTGTCTCGACTGACACAAAATCTCTGACAGTAATTACTTTGTCAGTCGCATTAAATGACAAGAAACCCTTTTGGTACGCCAACTCGACGAAGGCTGAGTCTTGCTGAAGAAGATTTCGAAAATCACGCAATAGACGGCGATGATCTCTCGAATTCTGTGTATACGTGGCATACGAAGAGATATTCTTCGACTGTCGTGTTGTCAGTCATAATTACTCTTTGACAAATGATGAGCTGTCTCCCAGCGTGATTTGTTTATATTGTCTGGATCAACTGAGCGTAACTTTTGACTCTGTCTTGATCAACTCAGCGTGACTTTCATTTTTGAAGCCTACAATGGGTTGGGTAATTTCTCTCATGATCACGAAGCTGACGTGACGTATAAGCTACTACCTTACCATGCTGTATCAAGACACATCCCAATCCTCTGCCGGAAGCGTCACAATAGACTAAAAATCCTCCAGTCCCATCTGGAAGCGTGAGAATGGGAGCCGTCATCAATCTCTTCTTCAACTTCTCAAATAAACTCTGACACTCTGATGTCCAAGCAAACTGCACATCCTTGCAGGTCAACTGCGTCAATGGCGCTAAAATCCAAGCAAAGCCTGACACAAACTGCCGATAATAGCCAGCCAATCCTAGAAAACTCCGAACTTCTGCGACGGTACTGGGAACTGACCATGACTCTATAGCCACTATCTTCTGGGGGTCCACTTCTACTCCACCTATGGTGATGATGTGACCTAAGTATGAGATACGATCCAGCCAAAATTCGCACTTACTGAACTTCGCGTACAACTGGTGCTCTCTGAGAATCTGAAGAACTACACGAAGATGCTGCTCATGATCTGCCTTATTCTTGCTATAGACTAAGATGTCGTCTATAAACACTATCACGAACTGGTACAAATAAGGCATGAAGATACGATTCATGAGGTCCATAAATACGGCTGGCTCATTGGTCGCTCCAAATGGCATAACAAGGAACTCCCAATGCCCATATCTGGATCTAAATACTGTCTTCGGGATATCTTGCTCTCTTACTCTGATCTGATGGTACCCTGACCGCAAGTCAATATTTGAGAATACTGCCGCTCCTCTGAGTTGATCAAATAAATCGTCTATCCTTGGTAGAGGATATCTGTTCTTGACTGTTACAGAGTTCAAGGTATGATAATCAACACATAATCTTGACGTACCATCCTTCTTTTTCACAAGAAGTATCGAGGCTCCCCAAGGTGATCCACTAGCACGAATGAATCCCTTGGTTCTGAGTTCTTCAATCATCTTGTACAAGATCTCTAACTCTGAAGGTGCTATCCTGTAGACTCCTCCTGACACTGGTGCCGTCCCTGGAAGCAAATCAATGGTGAACTCTCTCTCTCTGGGGGTATGCCTGAAAGCTCTTCGGGAAACACGTCTGGAAACTCTTCAACAACTCTGGAAAACTGAACCGCCACTGCTACTGCCATCCGCAATACTGGAGGAGAAGGTTCTACTTCGCCCCTGGAAAATGAAAACTCCTGTTCGTCGGGAATACCAAAAATAATCCTGCCAATATAGCAGTCTATTCTTGCATATTGCTCCTTCAACCAATCCATTCCTAGGACCACATCATAATCGTCCATCGGGAATTCTATCAACCTAGCGAAAAACTCTTTACCGCTAACTACGATTCGACACGAGGAAAACACTCGATCTACTCCCATAAGACCGTTACCAGTAAGTATATTGAGCCTTACTGATAATGACTCGGCTCCAGTCCTATCCGTATAGCGAATCGTACAGCATAAATGAATGCGATGCACCCGATTCAAATAATACTGATGCTAGAAAAGAGCTGACGAGAATGGTACCTGTCACTACCTCACCTGAAGCTAACTCATCCTCCACGGTCAAAGTCATAGCCTGACCTTGTCTTCTTGGTGCTGGTCTCCTCTGCTGGTGACCTCTCAGCTGGTTTTGAATCTGAGCTTGGGCATACTGCTGAGCCTGAGGCGACAATAGCCTCGGAGGCTGGTACTACTGTTGCACTGGTGCTGGACCCCTAACCGATGGACTGGTTAGGTTTGATGACGATGAATTGGCTCTATTCGGACAGGACCCTATATTTTGATCTGGTGCCCCACAAGCCAAGCACAATCCCTGTGCTCTGCAACACTCTGATACTACATGTCCTGGCTTCCCACAATGAGTGCAGCCTATTGCGGAAGACTGCTTCTACTTCTGTTGCTGAGGATACGCCGGCGTCGAGTGCTGAACAAACGAAACTGTGGTCGCCCGCCTAGAACATCTGCCCGTGAGACCTCTTCTGTCCTCCACTTCTATCTACAATCCTCTGCGAAGTGTACTCATGCCTCTTCGCTGCTGCAAGACGGCATCAAACGTCTGGTGCTCAAACTGCTTCACGGCTATAATGATCTCTAGGTGAAGCCCCTGCTGGAATCGCTGGGCTCGATCTAATTCGGTTGCCACCATGGTAGGAGCAAATCGAATAAGTCTAGAAAACTCGGTCGCATATCCATCGATCGTCCTTCCCATCTGCTTAAGATTGGTGAATCTCGTCTGTAGATCATACCGAGCTACTGCGTCGAAGTACTTGGTCTGGAACTTGTTGCTGAATACCGCCCACGAGACATGCGTCGGTAATCAAACTGCTAGCATCGCCCACCAGCTGCGGGCTAAGTCCAATAACTGTAGCGCACAACGGCTACCTTCTCTTCCTCAGGAATCCTAGCTGCTTCCAGGATAACTTCTGTGTCCTGAAGCCATGCATCAGCAGCAATAGCATCTTCAGTATCGTCAAAGAAAGGAGGGTTCAGATGCTTGAAGCTGTTGGCCGCGTTGTTTCCTTGGTAACCAACTATGCCCATGGCATCTTGTACTGTCTGGTGCAGGGCATCGCCTCGACGATCTTGAGATGCAAGCAATTCCCTAACGAGACCCACCAGGGTTCCATTGTCAGGCTCTGCAGGCCGGACAGGCTGAACTGGGGGCTCTGGATCCACAGACTGCATGACTCGGGAGGCCGCTCTAGAGTGCTGGGCTTGGTCTTCTAGTTCCTGCTGGTCCACTAGAGGTGCTCTGCCTTGCTGATCGGTAGGACAAGGAACAATGCCGCTGAAGAAACAACATAGGGAATAATAAGGAAGGACCATGATAGATCGAGGATATAAATATGTGATCAGGTCAAGATTTCAGAAAGATTAGAGGACACGAGTAGAGATCAAGGGCGAGTGCTGATTGAGACATCTATTCTGTGAAACCCTCACATATCTTGATTTATAAGACCTGCATGGGCCACCACTTAAACCGTATCACACCCCAGAACCAGAATACTGGAGAGCGGGGGACAGACACAGCCAGCTACGTACAATAAAGTGAATCCCACCTCGTAATACGGTCACGGCTGTCTAGATACATGAGGGTTTACTGCAAGCCATTAGTCTCTTAGGGTCAAGAACAAGCCTAGTGTCTCAATCTCAAGCAAGCAAGTAAATATAACAAGATGGTAGATCATCAGACATACAAGGTAAGGCGTCCCAAACATTATATGTTCAGATGATCATGAAACTAGTCATACAAAATACGAAGACTAGCAAGAGTTTAGGACATACATGATCAACCCTAGGATTTGTCAATCATGTTACAGCCCTTAGGCAGACAGGAATATAAATTCAACACGAGCTAACACTTGCTCGGCGGTTAAACGTCTCAAAAGAATAATTTACAATATAGTGGGAGAGAAAAATAAAACCCACTCGTTGCCAGGGTTGCGGCTAGTGTTCACCATCTGGCTGGAAGGCTGGAAGATCCTCGGGTGCTACTCTGAAATCTGGTCATACAAAACCAGCTGGGTCAGACCCCAGAAAGAGCAAATGACACAAAGGAGGCTTCACTTAAGAACTAAAACCAGCATATTAGCACATGAGACATAAAGAATAATAAATGACATGAGTTAGAGAAAACAAGGTGATAAACGATAAGACAACTAAGGGACTATTCTGGTAGCCAAGTTACAACCCATAAACAAAACAAGGACCGGGATTGTAACCCTTCACCTGAACAGAGCTTAGTCTCCAACCAATTATCGACAAGAGTAAAGCATAACAGTAATATGCAGATATAACCATGTAGTGGTCTTGCCTAAGTAAGACTAGACTGGACTCCATCCATCAATCATGGCCAAGCAATGAGTACGGCTTGATACTTTAACTAACTAGGGTTATCACAAGCCAAATTACTAACAAGATGCAATGAGATGTTCCAACAGCCACAAGCCCTACAGACTTAATCGAAGTTATCTAGTCACAAGTTGAGAGAGTTGGATTAGGTGACTTGGTGGTGCAACACATGATAGTGTGCTGGAAATGTGCCCTACTCGACAGCAGGCTACAAATCTAATTAGAGCGCCCAGATAACGGGAATGCATGTAGCTGGGAAATCTCTTCATGAACTACATAATCAATCTAGTCTTTATCCTAGTCAGATTCAGTATGAATCCCTGACCGTGGTAACCAGGAATTCATGTCCAAGAGATGATGCAAGACGAGACATATAGCTTATACAAGCACAAACACCCACAGTGTCAAGACAAAAGTTACTTAGCAAGTCAAGATAGCCGTCACAACAGCATATCAAGATTATCATGTTAGGTTTACTTATCAAGAGTGCGCCACGACGGACCACTATAATGTCATGTTACTTGTCAAGAGTGCACCACGACGGGTCACTATCAAGAATCATCATGTCAAGTTACTTGTTACTTGGTAAAAGTGCGCCTTAACAGGCCACTATCGTGTTCTATTCTTATATTATCATGAGTGAGAGAAACTTGCATAAAATAGCTAGTAACATATTCTT
Organism: Iris pallida; assembly: GCA_029216955.1. Classification (NCBI taxonomy): domain Eukaryota; kingdom Viridiplantae; phylum Streptophyta; class Magnoliopsida; order Asparagales; family Iridaceae; genus Iris; species Iris pallida. The sequence continues at coordinate 11,491,855 of JANAVB010040419.1, read as the reverse complement.
GAAGCCCAGGAAAAAATCTACAACTTTCATGTTGGGAGTTGGGAGAAATTCTGGCCATAAATCCACCAAATAGGACATAAAACAGCCAAAAACAGCCAAAATAGGCACTATACGGCATTCTGTGGTACTATACAGCCTCCTGTGGCACTATGCGGCCTCCTGCGGCACTATGCGGCAGGCTGCACTATACGGCAGGCTGTACTATGCGGTAGGCTGCATCACCATGCGGCACTATGCGGCAGGCTGCACTATTCGTCAGGCTGCACTATACGGCAGGCTGCGTCACCAAGCGGCACTATACGGCAGGCTGCACTATGCAACACTATTCATTTTTGTGGTACTATTCAAGCGGCACTATTCATCGTCCCTGCCAAATTCAGCACAGATAAACTAAAAAAATGCTCAAATCTTATTTTGGCCATAACTTCCTCAAAACAAGTCAAAATCTAACTTTTCAAAGGTCTATTTTGGGTAAAATTAAATTCTCGACAGCATAGAACAATCAAAACATAAAAATAATAAAGTTTGGTAGATCAAAACCCAAGAAAACGAAAATGCAACCAATTAAGATCTACAAGAAATAAACCATAGAAATTAAAAATGCTAAGTACTAAAGTGTCTTAGAATCTCGTGAGGAAGACAATAGAACAACAAAAATGGAGTTCCTCCATGAAGCAAGTTGCACTTGCCTAGGACTTGGTAGGTGGGAGGAGTAAATGAAGAAGATGAAGAAGTAAATGAAGAAGTGAATGAGGAGAGAGAGAAAAGTAGTTGGGTTATATATCAACCCTCTCCATCTCAAAGCAAGCCAAGCCAAGTCAAACCAAGTCAAATTGAACCAAACCAATCAAATAAACCAAGTCAAGATCTAACCAAGACTAGGCTAAGAAGGACAAGTCTAACTACGGTCCACCTAAAAAATACCAGAAATCTCGTATACGCATACGAAAATACGTTTAACGGGAAACGTGAGTGGCACTTGCATAGTTACGTCAAGTGTGCATAGAGTCGAGCCAACGACATATTAAACAAAGGCACTGCTTGGGAGGCAACCCAAGGGGAGTTTGTTCTTATTCTTGTATTTTTATTTTTGTTTATTTTTATCTTTTCTTTGCATTTAGACTTCCATTGGTGACAATGTCAACTTTAAATGTGGGGGAGAAGATTTATGTTTTATCTGTTTTTTTAAATACATGGTTTTAAAAAAATATATAAATTTAAATAATAAAATTTAAAAAAAGATTTTTTTCCTGGTTCTCAATTTATTTTCTTAATGAAGGGAGTTTTTTTTTTCAATAATTTTTAGTTGTGTATGTCATGAGGAAGATTTAACTAAGTTTAAAAAAATTCATAACATGATTGAATAAATACTCTTTTCAACTTAGAATTAATTAGTATAGTTATTTTTCTTAAGGATGGTTGTGACTAAATTTGGTAGACAAAAGCCGATGAGATCTTGAGCCTTTAGACTGACACATCAGTCTCATTATTTTTTTGATGAGAGATATTCTTCCATAGACTTGTTTCTCTAGAACTTGCTTAGATTCTCTTCGATGTCACATCGATGCATGCATAAATGAACATGATTAATGTCTCTTTTTTTACGCTACTTAAGCCAAATAGCCTACCCTGAAATTATTTTTCCTTTTGGTTGAACCCCTTTGAGCCTTATTGCTTTTATTTTTGTAAAACCATATTACAAGCTTTAACCCAAAAAAAAAAATCCTTACCCAAGCCAAAAAACTAGTGGAGCATTTTGATATGTATGGTGTATAAGAAATAAGTATGGGGGTATCTAAATTTCTAGTTTGGCTACATATTTTTATTTTCAAATTCTTGATCCATCACGATTCAAAAAAAAATGAAAATGAAAAAAATGAGGAAAAAAAAGAAAGAAAGAAGAAGTAATGAAAAAAAAAACTGATGGAGGAAATAACTTTTGATATCTATGTTCATAATTCCTCCCAAAATTTTCAATAAAGGGGTATGTTGAATGCTTTGAATGGAGTGATTACTTTTACAAATTTTATACATTCGAGCTTGAGTTAAATCATTTTTGCTCCACTAGTTTTGATAGTTTTTTAGCTACACTCCCAAATATATCCTATCTTAATCCTAAGCCCCGCTACAATCCATAAAAAGTCCTTATGATTTGAGTTATGTATGTGATCCAAGTGGTGGAGAATGAGAAGATATACAAGCTTATGGTAGATCATTTCTTTTGGAATGAATTTGAGCGAAACACTTACCCTTCAAACCGATGAGAGTTGAGTGTTTATTCCTATGAGTGTCTACCAGTTTAGTTAACTCTATCTTCAAAAAAAATTACTTACTAAGTAATTAGAAGTTGTTTAAGAATATATTTTCATGATATGTTATGAGTTTTGAAGAGCATGGTTATTCTTTATTTATGACATTACAACCTTGATTTTCGTTCTGAAAAAAATAAATAAATAAGAGTTTTGTCCGAGGACGAACAAAAGTTAAGTGTGGGCGTATTTGATGAGAATATAAAATGTTATATTTTTATCACTTAATGTTCACCATTTATGCTCATTTTATGACTAAAGGTACTCATTATATTTCTATTTTGATTTAGGTTGCAGTTGGAGATACTATGTGCAAAATGGAGCTAAATTGCAATTCTGGACAGATTTGACATCTTTTACCAAAATGAGCACAACCTTTTCATCCGAAAAGCAATGGAGGTGATTCAAAAAGATTTGGAAAGCTAAGACAGAGGGCTACAACTTTTATATTTTGTGTTTTTTTGCGAATCAAGCTGCATCATGGACGAAATCAGACTTGAAGTTGGGTCAAAGATGTTGTGAACAAAAATAGGAACCAAAATAACCATTTCCCTACTTGTTCTATGACTAAGTCTATTTGGTTTGAGAAGTTATAACTTTTAGAGGATATGTGGGGAGATATTTTGGGATTGAAACAACTAATTGAGGGTGTATAAAAGGGGTAGAAATGATGAGAAAAAATACAACACAACTCTTCTTCTTCTTCTTCTACTTTTCTTTTAAAGTTTTGATGAACATGTGCGGCTAAAAGTCTTGTTGGTCGAAGTGTACGGAAGACTTGGAATCAATAAAAACTTGTGAGATCTAATTTGTGTTTATATGTTTGATTTGTACTTTGGGTGTCAAATGTTTTCTTATGCATATTTCATGATTATCTTGTTTAATTACTAGGATGCATACTAGTTTATTATTCTTGATAATCTACTGCTAAATTAGATATCGAATCCAGAATTGTTCGATCCATCTAATTTGTGAAGCAACCAAAATTTAATAAATTACTGCTTTGTATTATAAAATCTTTGGAAGATAACATTCGACTAAATTAAATGCAACCGCTTGTGCTTGTGTTATTTTGTTTCATCGATCTCATTGAGTTTAATAAGCTACTTGATTAAACCTTTAGCACTTGTCTGGGATTGTTTAGTAGTTAAGGTTAATTAGGTCGCTTGTTTCTAACTAACTGTGGCTAAAGGAGATAGGAAAATAATTCCAACGATGAATATTCATAATACATATCAATATATGTTTGCATCTATGATCAGTTTCAAGATTCCGATTGTAGACGTAGACTTAGACCAACATTTGTTATTTTGATTTATTTTCATATTCTACTTGCTCTTTTTTATTGACTTTCATTTTATTCATCCCCCTTTGATTATTCACATAGCACGAATTTTAACTAATTACTCTCTGTGGAAACGATCCTGACTCACACTATTACATTTCCAAGAGTATATATTTTATTTTTGGGTGCCTACGACAGCACACCAGTTGCTTTGTGATACGGTAGGACACGAGATCAATTTGGGTGCTTTTGGCCTCCTACACTTGTGGTAAACATAATACATTCTACACCACACATTACTATAGTTATCTATTATGTTCATTAGACTCTAATTTAGATATTGGTTGTTGTTATGGTGATTTGAGGGTGTTTCTGAATGATTTGTGTGTGTATCAATAGAACATGAGTATCACACCATGATACCCATATGCGGCTTGAGGCACACTAAGTGTTTGTTGTTATGTATTAGCTTGGCTACAGGCCTAATAGAGTGTGTATGCATGATGGCATGTGTACATTTATAGGACTATATTTGTGTATGTATAGGGATACCATATACAAGTGTATCTTTCTCTCTCTTGCTCTCTCTCTGACTCATATATATATATATATATATATATATATATAATATTTTTTTCTTTTTTTCAACCAACACGTGCTGGCTAAGTTAAATCATGTGTCTTCCCACACACAATTTTTAGCCGATCGTCATGTCGCTTCGGACTCTTCGTGCGGATCTTGTCCGTACTGGCTTTTTCATCATCTCCATATATATATATATATATATATATATATATATATATATAATACAAATATATATATATATATATAATATATTTTTTTTCCGGAATGGGCTCTTCCCCCCCCCCCCCCCCGATCCCTCTCCTCCCCCCCCTTTTTCCCTCCTGGTCTCCCCCGCCGCCCGACGCCCCCCGCCCGCCCGCCCGTCAGAACGCCGGCTCTGACGCACCCCCCCTTCGTTCTCCGTCGTCGTCGTGGTCGACGCCGTCACTTGTTCACGTACCTCGCCGCATCCCCCCCAAGGCGGATGGCCTCACTCATCCGGCCGGTGGGCCCCGGCCAGGCCGCTCCCGCTTCGGGCTGCGACGCCGGTCCCCCAGATCCTCCCTTCCCTCGATTCTAGGTCCCCCCTTTTCGAAGTTCTCCCTCGCCCCCTGCCCCCGTGCACGCCAGTGCCGGAGGGACTCCTTGCCGGGATGCCCCGGATGTGTCATGCCCGGCCGTCTCGGTGGCGTCTGGCGTTGCTGGTGGAGGAGATGGTCAGCCACACGCCGTGGTTGATGCCGCCGACCGGCGACCCACCTCCCCTTTCCCCCCAAGGCCGGTTCCCTCACCCTTCTTCTCCCTCGAGCTCGTTGGCCGGAGGCGTTCATCGTCCTGGTCGACCGGTCCTCAGCGTTGCTCCGGCAGACCCACCCCGCGGTGGCGCCCCCACTGAGCTGTCCGCCCCCCTCCGCCCCAGGCCCGGGCTGTGCCTCTCTGCCTCCGTCTGTGGCCACGGGTGGAGCCGCACCATCTCTGCAGTGGCCCCTTCTCCCCAATCCAGGCGTCCATCGTCCGGTCGTCGCCCTCTCGGCGGGATCGTCCTCGAGTCCCCCCCCATCGGTGGCGTATCCTGGGCCGCTGGCATCCCTTACGTCACGTCTTCCCACGTGGGCCTGCACCCTCGGGGAGCGCGAGCCTCGGGCTCCGAGCGTTGACGCTTGCGCTTGTGAGGCCTCGGTCGGACCGCCAGTTCATGCTTGCGCGCTCACTGCTCTCCTTCCGGTTTGTGCAGGGGATGCTATCCCCTCTTATGTGGACCACAGGGCTATGGAGACCCACGTGGTTGCCTCTCTTGCGCGGTCTTCTGACGCGCTTCTTTGTGCTAGGAGTTCTGAAGCTCCCCTTTGGCAGCACGTGGACCCCCCCACGTGACATCCCTATCTCTTCCTCTAGTGCAATTGGGTCAGCGCTATTTGGCCACCCCCCTCTCATAGATGGGGCAGCGCAGTTGACTCAGCGCAGTTTGGTCCCCCCTTGCGCAGTTCGCTCAGCGCAGTTTGGACCCCCGTTTGGGCCCCTCTTCTCTCATAAGCTCTCATCTTCCCGATCCTCCCCCTCCACGCTTACCGGACCCCGGCGCAGTTTTCTGCCCGGTCCCCTCAGTCGCGCTCTCCGATCGTGGTAGACCTCCCTCCCCCTCCCCAGTCCTCAGGGCCGGCGCAGCGGACACGCCCCCGGTCGCTCCCTCGTGGCCCAACTCCGCCCACTTTCGGTTGGACAAGACCGCCCCGATCGTACCCCCAGCCCCATCTGGCCGTAGAGCTACCTCCTCATCCCCCACACCGGGCTCTGCCATTGGTGCATCTTGCGACGCCCTCTTGGTCAGCCCCCTGCAGGGTCAGGCCCCGGTTCCCCTGGTTGTCGCCGGCAAAGATCTTTCCCCCCCTCAGGCCTTTGCCTGCTCGGGTTCTCCCTTGGCGCAAGTCTTCCTCCCCTCGTCAGTTGCTGCAGACGTTCGTGCCTCTCCCCCGCCCTCCGGTGGGATTCTCCCGAGCTCCACGGCAGACCCCCTCTCCCTCCGTGCCCTTGCCGGTGCTACCCCCTCCTCGAGTCGCAGTTCGCCGTCAGGCCTGGACCCTTCTGCAGCCTGTTTCCTCCCCAGCTCCATCTCCTTTGCGGACGCCCTGAGACCTGATCAGATTAGGTCTGGCCCTTTTTCGGTCGTGGAAGTGGTCCTGCCTGACGTCAATCTGACGCCTCCGTCGGACGGATACCCTATCCGAGTCCCCTTCTCCAGCGAGGAGATCCGCGCCCTCTCTTCCCCCTTCATCAGGACTTTGGTTCTCAAGTTCGGATCCAGATGCCCTAAATTCTCTATCGTTCGGGAGGCCATCTCTCGATGGGCCTCTCGGCGACATACCGGATAGCTCCTCTCGACCCCAAACATCTGTTTCTCCACCTTTCCTCCGACCAGGACTACAGCAAAGTGTGGATGAATGGAACAACCAAAATTGAAAATCAGTTTGCCAAAATTATCAAATGGTCACTGAACTTTAACCCCAAGATCGATTCAACCATCATCTCCTCCTGGATCACCCTCCCCAATCTCCCCCTAGTATGTTTTCCTACTGCAGCCCTCAAGAGGATCGCCAGCTCTTTCGGAGTCCTGGTGGCCATCGTCGAAGAAACGAGAAACCTAACTAAATGTAACTACGCAAAGATTTGCGTAGAGCTGGACCTCATAAACGAGCCACCCAAGGTGATAGCGATAGAACTCGGTGATCAATCTTTCAGTCAAACGCTGGTTTACGACAACAATGTTATTTTCTGTCAACACTACCAGATGTGCGGCCACTCTCTACAACAATGCTTTCGCGCTCACCCAGAACTCAAGAAACATGTCCCCAGGTCAGCGCGCGATACGGGCGCAGCACCCCCATCCCGCTCCACAATGAGGATCCCCCCAACCCCCCACCTCCAGCTTGGAATTCCCCTATCCTCCCTGCTTCTGTCCCCGCACCCCCCCTTCTCTCGACATCACTCTCCACAATTCCAGTGGAGCGATAGACTCGGAGTCAGCTGATGGTGATCCAGAGCTGCCGAGCTCTGAGTGCCTCCCTAACCCCTTATCTCCCTCTCTCGCCATTACTCTTCATAATTCCTTCGAAGCTCTTGACTTTGATCCGGATGATTGCTCTCCAGAGAAGCCTACCTCCGGTGGCCTCCCTAACCCCCCCCCGCCACCTTTCGGCCTCGACATAGTTTTCCTCAACAACCCCTCCTTCACCCCTCTCTCCCTTGCTGCCTATCCCCATTCCTCCTCCTACGATTTAGTGATTCCCGGTGCCCAGTCTTCGGCCGGTCTCAGTTCTCACTCCAACGGAGAAGTGGCCGGGGCTCCGTCCACAGCTGCTCTACCTTCCACCCTTCGATCGGCCATCGATCCTCCTCGTCCGTCCTTTCCGCTCACCGAAAGATTCTGGCAGGCTCAGAAAGCGGGTTTCCTCGATCGAGACAATCCTCTTTACGCTCTGTCGGAGTGCGAAGACTCCGACATTTCCCACTCAGCAGCCGCAGTCGTTTACTCGAGTTCAGATAGGACTCTAGCACCAGTCAGCACCTGCCCCGAAAACAACTCTCTCAAGAAAAAGAAGAAATCCAGAAACAAAGAAAGCATACGGCGATGACCACGAGATCCGCCGCAAAGCTGCAAAATGCCCCTACCTCCTCCATTAATGCCTAACATTCTTTCTTGGAATGTTCGAGGCATCGGGAATAAATAAACTATGAATCGGATTATCAACCTTACTAAATCGTACCGGATTGATTTACTAGTCATTATCGAACCCAAAATACCTCATAAAAGAATGAAAGAAATCCAACTCAAGCTGGGATTCCCTTCTGCGATTCCCGGTTGTCACGACATTTGGATCTTCTTCGCAGCTGACTTCAAATTTGGCATCATCAACGACTCCCCCCAAGCCCTCTCCTGTTGGGTCGAGCACCCCGCCTTATCCTTTCGACCATCCATGGTAGCTGCAGCATCCCGGAGCACAAATTCCTTTGGGAGCTACTGTTGGGCCCCTCCATTCCTCCCGACGATATGCCTTGGCTTTGCATCAGAGATTTTAACTCGGTCTCTTGCAGAGAGGAGAAATCAGGTGGTCGTGACCCCCCTCATTCGGCCATGGATGACTTCAACAATTTCGCTTTAACCGCCCATCTATCCGCCATCCCCTTCCACGGCAACCAGTTCACTTGGTGCAACATGCAAGATGGCTCGTATAGGCAGTACTCCCGCCTTGATCGGGCCATGGTGAATGACTGTTGGGCAGATTTAGGATTGATCAGCAATCTATCGCACCTGAACTCCACTGAATCTGACTACTCCCCCCTCCTTCTCGAAATGAACAACTCTCATAATCGTATTAAAAAAATCCTTCTGCTTCCTTGACTTCTGGCGCCACCACCCCCAGTTCCTGCTCATTGTGGAAGAGGCGTGGGCTTCTGTCACTCACCCGGATCCTCTGGTCAGATTTGCTACCAAACTTAAAGCTACTAGAAAAGCCCTTACGGCCTGGAGCAAAATTGCGTTCGGAGACATTTTTCAACCCATCAAGGATGCTGAAGACGATGTCACCCGTGCGGAGATCGAGTTCGCCCTCTTCAATTCCCAGAAGAACCGTGCCTCTCTCAACCTCGCCAGGGCCATCCTCAAGTCTAGAATCAGGGTTGAATCTGAATTCTGGAGACAAAAGGCCAGATTAACCTGGGACATGGAAGGGGACAAGAATTTCAGCTTCTTCCACAAATGCGTCAAAGGACGCAGAAGCTCTCTTAAGATTCATCGTATCCGCGATGATAATGGCCATCTTCTTGACGATCAGGAGAATATTCGGATGGCCGCCACGAACTATTTCTCCAACATGTTCGCTAAAGAGGCCGTGATTAAAGATGACGGATTACTGTCCGAGATCCCCTCCCTGATTTCTGACAGGGATAACGAAAGCCTCCGTGCTCCCCCTTCTGTAGACGAGATTAAGACTGTTGTGTGGTCCATTAATGCCAACAGCGCACCGGGTCCGGACGGATTCAACGGGGTGTTCTTCCGCTCTTGCTGGGACATCATTCGGTCCGACCTTGGGGATGCCACAACCGCATTCTTTCAAGGTGCACTTATCCGAAATCTATATCCTTCGCTCATATCATCCTCATTCCTAAGAAAGGCAATCCGGACACCTTTAAAGACTTCAGACCAATCAGCCTCTGTACTTTCACCAATAAAATTATTTCTAAAATCATCACCTCCAGAATGTCGGACATCCTTCCCAGAATCATATCCGAAGAGCAAAGTGGCTTCGTCAAAGGTCGCAATATCACCGATAATATCCTCCTGGCCCAAGAGATGATCACGTGCATGAAATTCCCGTCCAGGGGGGGAACGTTGCCATCAAACTGGACATGAAAAAAGCTTACGACCGCCTTGATTGGCAGTTCATGATCTGGGTGTTCAGAGCCTTTGGTTTTTCGGAACCTGTGATCGACATCATCTTTAGATCCATCAACAACTCCTGGTTTTCTACTGTCATCAACGGCCAACCTCAGGGTTTCTTCAAAGCTACTCGAGGAGTCAGACAGGGAGACTCCCTCTCCTCCACCATTTTCATCATCACTGCTGAAACCCTGAGCAGAAACCTCAAAATCATGCCGCGAGCTCCAGGGTTCTAACACTTTCACACAACGACCGGTTGCCCTCTCATAACTCATCTTGCGTACGCGAACGACATCCTCATTTTCTCCGCTGGCACAATTGGAGCCATTGAGGTGGTTATTAGAACTCTGGCTAAATATACTCGTTGCTCTGGGCAGAAAATCAACAACAGCAAGAGCGTGATCTACACTCATCACAAAGCCGACAGAACTCACTCGGCTGTGCTGTCCTTCATGACCTCCTTCTCTACAGCTTACCCTCCTTTCCTGTACTTAGGCTGCCCATTGGTGTACGGCAGAGCGAACGCTGGGATTTTCGAACACATGGTTGGCAAGATTCGCCAGAAAATTGTGGGTTGGCACAACGCCTTCCTTTCTTCCGAAGGGAAGTTAATTCTCATTAAGCACGTTCTATCCTCCATCCCCATATACACCCTAGCGGTGTGCTCGCCCTCCATCAAAGTGCTCCATTCTATTGAATCCATCCTCGGCAATTTCTTTTGGGGACATATCGAGGGCAAGAACAAGCATCACTGGGCCAGTTGGGCTACCATGGCCAAGCCTACTGAAGAGGGAGGTCTAGGATTCTGTAGGCTGGCCCACGTGGTAGACGCCCTCTCGACAAAATTATGGTAGAAAATCCGATCTGAAAACTCGATCTGGACCAGGTTCATGAGAGCCAGATACTCCAGATTCTGTCACTTAACTAAGGCGTCTGCCAATAACAGATCCTCCGCGTCGTGGCGACGCATCATCCGAGGCCGCATCCTTGCGGAACAACTCTTGCGCCTGACCCTGGGCGATGGCATTTCGCAGGCCTACAAGGAACGTTGGTTGGGGGACGATATCCTCAGGCCCAACGCGTTTACTCCGCCGTGGTGCGAGATACGAGATTTATGGGACGCTGACACGGCTGGGTAGAATTGGGATAGGGTACGAGACTGGCTTGGCCCGGCGATCGCGGCGAGCTTGGGCGCTTCTAATCTGTCGATCATTGACGCTCAGGACGTGCTCAGATGGTCCCCCAACCAGAGTGGCGTCTTCGGCCAGATCTATTATTCTCTGGCGTGCCGCGCGTCAGAAGCTCCCCACGGATGATGCAGTTCAATCCTTCGGATATAGTCTGGCATCCAGATGCCACTGCTGTGCTGATCACCATCCTGAATTCGTTGAGCACGTGCTACTTTCTGGGGGAGTCTGCCTCTCACATTTGGACTTACCTCCACCACAGGTGCAATAGGGTCCCCACAACCGGGGGTATCAACGATCTGTTGGCCAGCTGGCACATGTCCCACGGGCATCAGATCGTCGCTGCCACCGCATTTTGGGTTTTATGGAAAACAGGAACAAATACAGATTCGAGGGCCGTCAATTCCCGCCGCCTCAATTTCTCCGAGAAGTGATTAGGCAAATCTTCAAAAAAAAGAGGTGTTGCACTCACACCTCGAATCAGTTTTGGGCCGAACTGGACTGCTGACTGGGGCAGGGGCGAGGTCCGGTCGGGATCTTGCTCTTACCGCCTAACCTTCTGATGCTCGGTCCTGTTACCGTTTTGTGGGCAACACTTCGCGTTTCTCTCTTTGTTTTGGGTCGGTCTTCGTGCGCGGCGCGCTCTCTTGTATAGGCTTCGGGTTTTTGCGCCTATCATTCAATAAAGGTTTTGTTTTTCTAAAAATATATATATTATATATATATATATATATATATCTGTGTGTGTGTGTGTGTGTGTGTGGGTAAGTGTTGGAGTATGTGTGTGCATGTGTTATACCAAGACAGTGTGTGTGGTAGATGAGAAGTAGGAAGGCAGGCAGTGCATCAGTCCTAGAGCACTGTATGTACAGCAGGTGTGGGAGGATACACCCCAAGTATAGGCAGGTTAAGGGGCAGGTAAGGTACAGGATATGCAGGAAATAAAGACAGGTAGGGGGAATCATTCAATTAGGCATTGGCCTATGTGCAATAGTGTGGGGACATCACAGTTGAAGATAGGATTTAAGGGCAGCCACATGCAGTGCACCGGATAGGAGAAGGGAGTCCATATAGTGCACAGGTATTTAGGTAGCCTGTGGTGGACTTTTAGAGAGGCTATATGTGAGGGTTCAATAGGAGTCAGGGGAGAGGGGTCCCTGTACAGGGGTTAGGAGTGTAGGAGTTATCAACCACAGCAACCATGGCAGTTGCTATTACTGCTTGCTTGCCAACAACAAGAAGTGGCAGCAGTAGCATGTGCAGCCAGCCAATGTGGTCTTCACAGGATTGGAGGCGCTCGGGTACAGTAGGTTAGAGAAGGACAGTGGTAAATAACCAATGTGAGGGTGCAAACATTGTACTGATACACCTACAAGGGGTTTTAGTTAGGGGATGCAAGTATAGGCAGTAAAGGGGTATATCATAGAAGCAATAGGCTTTAAGAAATGAGCTAGTTAGTGTATAATTGTGAGTGTAGGTGTCTTAGTGTAGGTGTGTAGAAAGAAATGGGAGGGGACTTAACCACCTTGTTTGCCATCGCTTCGTGTTGCTATGGATAAGATCATTGAAGGTTGCAAACGAGCATGCAAGAGGGAATCTATGAACATGAATCTCCTAATTATACTTTATTTTTTATATGGGTAAGGATGATAGAGGGTTGCTTCGTTACTCCGTTGATGATCTGACTGAGAGAGAGTTGTTGGGCTTAACTTCACTGGCTAAGGAAAGCAGCAATAACTCTCTCTTGAATGCTAGAGAATTTTTGAAAAAAATACAGGAACTGGAGGGAATCAAGAACTGCAAATAGAGGAGAACCTCTCATATTTATGATGGAGGAGAGATGCTATTTGGATAATTGTGGACAGGCTTACCAAGGTGGCACACTTTCTCCCATTCAAAGTTGGACAGTCGACGGCGCAGTTAGCAGAGATGTATCTCAGGCAGATCGTCAGGCTTCACGGTGTGCCAGTCAGCATCACCTCGGACAGGGATTCAAGATTCACATCACACTTTTGGCGCAGCTTGCAGAAGAGTTTGGGGACTCGCCTTCAATTCAGCTCAGCATATCATCCGCAGACGGATGGTCAATCAGAGCGCACAATCCAGACTCTTGAAGATATGTTGAGATCCTGTACCCTTGACTTCGGTGGTTCATGGAAGAATCATCTGCACCTGGTGGAATTCTCGTACAATAATAGTTATCAGGCCAGTATCCAGATGGCACCCTTCGAGCCTCTTTATGGCAGAAAGTGCAGATCTCCGCTAGCATGGGACGATGTCGGGGAGAGGCAGATGCTCGGACCCGAATTGATTTCCCAGACGGTTGAAGTAGTCAGGAAGGTCAGAGATCACTCCGAGTTGCCCAGGACCGCCAGCGCCATTGGGCCGATGCTCATCGGCGTCCCTTAGAATTTGCTGTCGGCGACCATGTATTCCTTAGGATCTCGCCTAACCGCGGCGTCATTCGCTTCGGCTTGCGGGGAAAGCTTAGTCCTAGGTATATAGGGCCGTTCGATATTCTAGAGCATGTAGGAGATGTATCCTATCGTCTCGCTCTTCCGTCGTCGCTAAGTGAGGTACATGATGTATTCCATGTGTCCCAATTACGACGGTTTATTCCGGACCCGAGCCACATCCTAGACCATTCGAAATTGGTTGTTGGTACCAACCTTTCGTATGAGGAGAGGCCCGTGTCTATATTGGACCGGAGGAAGAAGATACTCAAGAACAAGACTATTAAATTAGTCCTTGTTGCTTGGGGTCATCACTCTCTAGGAGTCAACGTGGGATCGTGAGGACGATATCCGATCGCGAAATCCCTACCTGTTTGCTCGTGAGGTATAATGTCTTTCTTATGCCTTACGTTTTCCCTTCCTAGCTTGCATTGTATGATTGTATGATTGAACTGCTTAGTGTAGCTTGCATGTGCTCAATGTAGCTTGTCGTGACAATCTCTAGCTTCTTGATTAAATTCCGAGGACGAAATTCTTTTAAGGTGGGTAGTGTTGTCACCCTCATTTCCCTTATTTTCTGTATTTCGTATTTATACTCGTATATAGATTTTGGCATTTATTTTTAATTTTTTATTTTTTTTTTTCTTTTTTCTTAACTTGTGGAATTTTGGTGTTTCTCGTATTTCAGGTTTTGAGATGGCTCGGTTTTAATTGGGATGCTTGGTTTGGTTTGGTTTGGTTTATTATGTATTGGAACACCTTAGCCTATGCTCCACCCTCAACACACCACATCCCACCCTCTTTAAAACTCCACCAACTTTTTCTCTCTCCTCATAAACCTTCATTAATTTCTTCTTCTCCTTCCTCTACACAACACTCTTCTCCTTCCTCTACACAACACCAACCCTTAGGCAAGTGCACCTTGCCACCACATGAGAACCCTATTTTACTTGTCCATTTGATAGATTAGGACATGGTGATCAACATTAGAACTTGGTATTTTATGGTTTGGAGTCTACATTGATCTAGATCTAATTTTTCTAATTTTTGATTTTGTATGGTTTTGATCTATTTAGGTTGGATTTTTATGGGTTTTGATGTTTCCATATGGAAGAGAGTTCAATTCCACCCTGGTTGGAACTTTGGAAATCCGGATTTGGAGTTCGGATGGCCAAGTTGTAATGCCTTGAAGTTTTGGAGCCATGGGAGCTTCTTCTCAGCCATGAAGAAGAAGATACTTTCTCCTGCGTGCGTGTCTTTACGCGTACGCAGCTCTCCTGCGTGCGTGTCTTTACGCGTAAGCAGCTCTCTTGCGTACGTGACTTTTTGCGTACGCAGCTCTCCTGCGTGCGTAACTTTTCGCGTACGCAGCTCTCCTACGTGCGTGACTTTTTGCGTACGCAGCTCTCCTGCGTGCGTGTCTTTACGCGTACGCAGCTCTCTTGCGTGCGTGACTTTTTGCGTACGCAGCTCTCCTGCTTGCGTGACTTTTCGCGTACGCAGCTCTCTTGCATGCGTGACTTTTCGCGTACGCAGCTCTCTTACGTGCGTGACTTTTCCCATATGCAGCTCTCCTGCGTGCGTGTCTTTCGCGTACGCAGCGTACGCAGCTTTCCTGCGTGCGTACTTTAGCTCTCCTGCGTGCGTACTTTTGTGCGTACACTGTGCGTGCCCTTGTGCGTATGCTGCACCCTGAACCCCTTGCTTAACCCATTGGCTCTTGGAGTTTTGGTCTTATTTCTTTAAGCTTGGCTCTTCTATAGCCCTGTATATTGATATTTTATTAGATATTTTACGCCCATTTTATATCCTTACGCCTTTTGTCATGAACTTGATTTTACTTAATATGTTTGGAAAGACTGTTGTACATGGCATGGTATGACAAGGAACTAGCATAACACGACAGTGACCCGTAGTGGTGCACTCCTGACATGACCAACCTGACATGATAGTGGCCCGTCGTGGCGCACTCCCGACAAGTACCCTGACATGATTTCTTAATGCTGTTGCGATGGCTAATTAACTTGACTTGCCTTGACACCGTGGGTAGTTCTTTCTTGCTTGCTTGTTAAATCCACTTGTCCTGTCTTGCATCATGTCTAGGATGGGACTCCTGAGTACCACGGTCAGGAGTACCTACTAAATGGATTAAGGATTAATAACTAGAATAACACAGTAGTCATGAAGATGACACAGCTACAGGCAATCCCGTTACCTGGGCGCTCTTGGGAACTGTAGCCTGCCGTCGAGTAGGGCACATTTCCAGCACACCGTCGCGTGTTGCACCCTCTAAGTCACCTAAGGGTAGATTTGTCTCCCGGGCGATGTACCCACCTGAATTTAACCCCTAATTTTCGACCTGGGTAACCTGGATGGTCTGTAGGGCTTGTGGCTGTGGAACAATCTCACTGTATCTTGTTAGTAATTAGGCCTGTGATAACCCTAGTTAGTTAAAGTAGTAAGCCGTAGTGTCTGCTTGGTCGTGATTGATTGAATGAGGTATAACCAGTTTAGCCATGTCTTGGTCCAGTACAAGATTGCTCCCTGCCTTGATTTCTTGCATTATTATCTTGCCGATAAATGGTGGGAAACCAAGTTCTGTTCAGACGAAGGGTTACAACCCCGGTCCTTGTTTGGTTTACGGGTTGTAACCCGGCTATCGGAATAGTTCCATGGTTATCTCGTCGTATATCACCCTGCCATGTTTTCGTAGGTTTTAATTTTAATATTAGATTTTCTTGTGTTGATTGCTGGCTTTTGTTCTTATTTCGTGGCCCCCTTGTGGCACTTGCTCTTTCTGGGTTGACCCAGCTGGTTTTGTGTGGCCAGATTTTGGAGCAGCTCCCGAGGATCTACCAAGCTTCCAGCCCAATGGTGGTGAAGGAACCCGGGCTACGAGTGGGTTTTCTATTTTGTTTCACTCACTCTACTGTAAAATTATTCTTTTGAGGCGTTTAGCCGACGAGCACCTGTTAGCTCGATGCACTTTTACTTACTGTCTGCCTACGGGCTGTAAACATGATTAATAGATCCTAGGGTTGATCATGTACGACTAAACTCTTGCTAGTCCTAACATTTTGTAACGACTAGCTTCATGATCAGCTGAATATGTAATATTTGGGATGCCTTATTATGTATATTTAATGATCATACATCTTGCGACCTTACTTACTTCTTGTGATTGAGACATTAGGCTTGTTCATGACCATAAGAGACTGTTGGCTTGTAGTAAACCCTCATATATCTAGACAGCCGTGACCGTATATCGAGGTGGTTTCTATTTCAATATACGTAGCTGGCTATGTCTGCCCCCGCTCTCCAGTATTCTGGTTCTGGGGCGTGACAGTCGGACACGTAAGTTGCAGCACCAATACGTGTCGTGCGTGTCTCGTTTTCACGTGCAACGTTCGCCTGTACACGAGCATCCTAGGGGTAAGTCTAGACACGCGTTTTATGACCCGTGCGTGTCGTGCTTAGCACGGACACGCGACACCTGTGTCCCTAACTGTCAGGACACAGGGTTCGATTTATCGGGTTTTTATTATATAAACTAAAACCTAAATAATTATAATCTAAACCCTAACCCTAACACAAAGTGCGGGCTGACCCCTGGCCAGCCCGACTGGCTATTTTCTGTATATATTTTATTATATATATATACTGTTATATATACGTATATGTACAGTATTTATATATAAATATATATTCTATATTTAGCATTTTAATGTATAAGTGTATATATTATATGTATTTATATATATATATATTTTTTTTTATATATATATATATATATAAATATTTATATATATAAATATTTATATATATATATATATATATATAATATATATATTATATTTTTTTTTTTTTGTATTTATACATTATATTTTTTTTTTGTATTTATACATATATATATATATATATATATATATATATATATATATTAATATCTATATATATTATGCACATAAAAAAAAAAAAATATATATTATATATAGATATATATATATATATATATATATATATATATATTATATATATATATGCACATAAGTATGTATTTTGTGTATATATGTATACTATTATTAAATATATTATATTTTACTATTATATATATATATTTACTGTTATATATATATATATATTATAATTTATTTCTTTGTTATATATATATGTATTCCTTTATTATATATATATATATATAATATATTATATATATATATATATTAATTATATATATATATTATATATATATATATATATATTTATATGTATATGTATACATACATAACTGTTTAACCTATGTATTTACGTAATATTGTACACATGTTATACTTTAATATATGCAAATATACTTGTCATATGTATATGACTACTATGTATAATTTTACCTTGTTAAAATATTAATATTTATTATGTATTTTTACATCTTTGTATTTTTGTGTATTTTAATTACTGCAACCATTTGGTGTCCAAGCCTAGCATGGGTTTTTGGGCTCAAATGTGTTTTCACATATTTAAGACCTGTACAAGTCATATTGGACTTGATTCATGGCCTTGGGTCCTGTATTTGAACTCTGGTATAATTTATGTACATGGACAAAATACGCAGATAATTAATTATTTAATTTCAGATTGTGTACCATGCTATTTTTAAATTTCTAAAAATAATTTTATTGCTATTAAAATTCTGGAAAAATAGTATTTAGATACTATGTTAATTTAGCTAATTTAGTATAATTTTTACAGTATTTAATTTACAGTTTTGCCACTGTTTTGGCATATGAAACCAGAACTCATTTTCTGTGTACTTAGGAAAACTGATTTTTATAAAATACATGTACTGGTTAATAAATTCCATAAAAATTATAATAAATTTCTATAATTAACAAGGATCATTTTGGTACTTTATTTTATGTAATATGAGCTTTTTGTCTATCTCAAAAATTGTTGGAACACAATGTTCAATTGATTTATTTATTGAATAATTACGACTTGCAACTTTGTGTTATTTTGAGTTATAGCCGTATTGAACCTCACCCCACACTAGTGTAAAGACCCTAGAAAGTTAGTTATAAATTCTGTTACCCCACATTGGTCTCCTATGCTAAAGTCATTATTTTGGCTAGGTGTCCAGTCACAAGTCGTGTTGTACCAATTAGTGTCTTAGTGTTTAGTTTAGTGTAAAAACTAAGTTTATGTATTTAAGTGACGAGTTACCAAGCATCTATAGCATTTTATCGTAGCTTTGTTTTGCTAGAGGCAAGTACTTTCTACGAACTTTACATACTGCTATAACAATAAACTGTGAATTTCCAACCATGTTAAATGCTGATCCTTGGGGTAGCAAGTTAGAACCTTACATGTTGTATTACTTCTAGTCTCTGCCATGTTTACGACAGTTTTCATATCTCTCACATGTTTAAACAACGGGTTTAAGGGGAAAACTGTTAGTAGCGTACGTGATCATGACCCCCTTCTCCGTATGTATTTACCGAGCACCGCTACATTCTATATGTAACCTTGCCGTATGTCTGATCCCGTATTTGCGTATGGATATACGCCGATGCTGTTAAGGGTACGTATGTACGCTTCTGAAAATTGACATGTACCACAGTACATCCTGATTACCTATTGACCGATCACTCACCTAGTGCAGTTTTCAAGCTTTAAAATAATAAATTATTGCCATGTAACAAAACTAGATAAACATGATATGTCATTTCTTTTCATCACATGATCAGTATTATATTTTTGTTAGAATCAGTACTTGCTCCCGTCCTGACAAGATAACGTTGTAGGTATTCTTACTGAGGAGGAGTTGCTCTGTGACCCCTATTACGGAGATACTGCCGAGGACCAGGCTTTATCTTACGAGGATGTACCTGCGGGGAAACTCGTCTAGTTTGCATAGTTGCTTGGGATATTTAGTGTAGTCATGTATTAGACTACGTATTTTATAACTTGTCACGCCCCAGAACCAGAATACTGGAGAGCGGGGGCAGACATAGCCAGCTACGTATATTAAAATGGATTCCATCTCGCTATACGGTCACGGCTGTCTAGATACATGTGGGTTTACTACAAGCCAACAGTCTCCTATGGTCATGAACAAGCCTATTGTCTCAATCACAAGCAAGTAAATAGATGTTTACAAGATGTATGATCATTAAATATACAATAATAAGGCGTCCCAAATATTACATATTCAGCTGATCATGAAGCTAGTCGTTACAAAATGTTAGGACTAGCAAGAGTTTAGTCATACATGATCAACCCTAGGATCTGTCAATCATGTTACAGCCCGTAGGCAGACAGTAAGTAAAGTACAATCGAGCTAAACAGGTGCTCGTCGGCTAAACGCCTCAAAAGAATATTTTTACAATAAAGTGGGAGATCAAGAATAAACCCACTCGTTACCAGGGTTCCGTCTAGTGGTCACCATCTGGCTGGAAGGTCGGTAGATCCTCTGGAGCCGCTCCGAAATCTGGCCATACAAAACCAGCTGGGTCAGATCCCAGAAAGTGCAAGTGCCACAAAGGAAGCTTCACTTAGGAACTAAAACCAGCAATCAGCACAAGAGTATAAATAAAAGTAAGAACTGGAATAAAGTAAGCACTGGAATTAAAGAAAAATACATCAGGATGATATACGATGAGATAACCATGGGACTATTCAGATAACCAGGTTACAACCCGTAAACCAAACAAGGACCGGGGTTGTAACCCTTCGTCTGAGCAGAACTTGGAATTCTCACCATTTATCGGTAAAATAAATACAAGCATTCTAGTCAGGCAGTAATCTGGAACAAGATCAGGGCAGATTAGACATGTTAGAATCCATCCAATCATTTCACGGCCAAGCAAGACCTACGGCTTGATACTTTAACTAACTAGGGTTATCACAAGCCTATTTACTAACAAGATGCAGTGAGATTATTCCACAGCCACAAGCCCTGTAGACCATCCAGGTTACCCAGGTCGAAAGATTAGGGTTGAATTCAGGTGGGTACATCGTCCAGGAAACGCATGTACCCTTAAGTAGCTTGAAGGGTGCAACACATGACAGTGTGCTGGAAATGTGCCCTACTCGACGGCAGGCTACAGATCCCAGGCGCGCCCAGGTAACGGGATTGCCTGTAGCTGGAAAATCTCTTCATGACTAATGTGTTAATCTAGTTATTAACCTTAGTTCATTTCAATAGGTACTCCTGACCGTGGTACTCAGGAGTCCCTCCCTAGACATGATGCAAGACAGGACTGGTTTATTTGTACAAGCACAATCGCCCACGGTGTCCAGGATGTTCATTCTTGTCAGTCATGTCATGTCAGGTAGCCGTCGCAACAGCTTTCAAAATAAATCGTGTCAGGTTATCATGTCAAGTGTACTAGTCAGGAGAGCGCCACGGCGGGCCACTATCAGGTCATGTCAGGTTACTCATGTCAGGAGTGCACCACTATGGGTCACTATCGTGTCAGGCTCAGTTATCAATTCCAAACATATTACATAAATTCATGATTTTCAAGTTCAGGACAAAGGCGTAAGGATATAAAATGGGCGTAAAAACCTAATAAAGGAGTTACAAAACACGGGTAAATAATGATAAATAATAGTACACAGGACCATAAAAGTTATGCGGCTCAGGCTTATGCGGCCAGGAAGGAGGGGGTGCATGCGGCTCAAATAGGAGAGCTCATGCGGCCAGCGTTACTAGATCCCATGCGGCCAAGACAAGGAGGGGCGCATGCAGCTCAAAATAGGAGAACTCATGCGGCCAGGGTTACTAGATCCCATGCGGCCAGGGCAGGGAGGGGGCGCATGTGGCTGGAAGTGCAAGGGCGCATGCGGTCCTCCGGAAAGAGAACCCATGCGGCTGGCGGGATAGGTTCATGCGGCTCGCAGAGCAAGGATTCATGCGGCTCGATAAGGAGGACGCACATGCGGCTGGGTTCAGTGGTTGCTTATGCGGCCGGGGTGAGCGAGTCATGCGGCCAGCGGAAGAGAGTCCATGGTTGGATAGGATCAGGCTCATGCGGCTGAGGAAATGAAGGATCCATATACGGTCGGGATTAATCAGGGTCATGCGGCCCGGACTTAAAAGTCTATGCGGTTGGATAAGAGAGCACATATGCGGTCGATGGGGAATGAGCCCATGCGGCCAGGAAGTGAGATCCAGCCTATGCGGCTGAGAGTCTCATGCGGCTCAGTCACTGGCCGCATGAATTGTCATGCGGTCAAGTCAAGTCTAAGCACAGTTCATCTTCTCCAAATTTCTGAGAGGAACACCATGAGAGCCAAGTTCTCAAGCTCCAAAACTCCATCATCCGGAGCCCAAATCCGAACTTCCTTAGGTCAAAATGGGGTAGAACGAGCCACTATACAACTTAGAACCTTCAAACTCAGAAATAACAGGACTAAATAGATCAAAACCCCAAAAATCCGAAAATGAAACAAATATAGATCTACAAGGATCTAGCCATGGAAAGTGAAAATGCCAAGTTCTAAAGTTGGTTAAAATGCTGTAAGGAAGAGAATGAAGCAATAAAATCGGAGTTCCTCCATGAAGCAAGTTGCACTTGCCTAGACCTCTCTCTTCTTCTCTGGTAGGTAAGAAGTAAATGAGGAAGAAGAAGATGATTGAAAGAGAGAGAAGGAAGAGGGCTAATAAATACAAAGGGTGGTGGTAGGTAGGGGGTTTACATTGGTTCATATTGAACCAAAGAAAACCGAGCCAAGCCGAACCAAGCCAAGAAATAACCAAGCCAAGATGCAAGGAATCATGCAATACAGAAAAAATACGTACACGTATTCCAGAAATACGTAATACGAACCACAGGCATTACAACTCTACCCACCTTAAAAGAATTCCGTCCTCGGAATTTAATCAAGAGGCTAGAGGAGCAATGACAAGCTACATTAATCACACGCAAGCTATAACTAGGCAGACAATCATCATGCAAGCAAGGAATCGAAGGCATGAGGCATAAGAAAGACATTATACCTCACGAGTCAAACAAGTCGGGATATCGCGATCGGATATCATCCTCACGCTCCCACGTTGACTCCCCCAAAGAGTGATGACCCCAAGCAACTCGGACTAACTTGATAGTCTTGTTCTTGAGGATTCTCTCTCCGGTCCAATATAGACACGGGCCTCTCCTCATACGAAAGGTTGGTACCAACAACCAATTCCGAATGATCCAGGATGTGGCTCGGGTCTGGGATATACCGTCGTAATTGGGATACATGGAACACGTCATGCACCTCGCTTAGCGACGGCGGAAGAGCGAGACGATAGGATACATCTCCTACTCGCTCCAGAATGTCGAACGGTCCTATATACCTAGGACTAAGCTTTCCCCGCACGCCGAAACGAATGACGCCACGGTTAGGCGAAATACTCAGGAATACATGATCGCCGACCGAAAACTCGAGAGGGCGCCGATGAGAATCGGCCCAATGACGCTGGCGATCTTGGGCAACTCGAAGATGATCTCTGACCCTTCTGACCACTTCAACTGTCTGAGCGATCATTTCTGGATCGAGCATCTGTCTCTCTCCAACATCATCCCAGGCTAACGGGGATCTGCACTTCCTACCATACAGTGCCTCGAACGGTGCCATCTGGATACTGGCCTGGAAACTGTTATTGTATGAGAACTCCACTAGGTGCAAGTGATCTTCCCATGAACCACCGAAGTCAAGTGTGCAAGACCGCAACATGTCTTCAAGAGTCTGGATCGTGCGCTCCGACTGACCATCTGTCTGCGGATGATACGCTGAACTGAACTGGAGGCGAGTCCCCAAACCTCTTGCAAGCTACGCCAAAAGTGCGACGTAAATCTGGAATCTCGGTCCGAGGTGATACTGACTGGCACTCCATGCAACCTGACAATCTGCCTGAGGTACATCTCCGCTAGCTGAGCCGTCGTCTGACCAACTCTGAATGGAAGAAAGTGAGCTACCTTCGTGAGCCGATCAACTATAACCCAGATAGCATCTCTGCCAGCTGGGATCTAGGTAATCCGGTCACAAAATCCATGGTCACATGCTCCCACTTCCATTCTGGAATCGGCAAGGGCTGAAGAAGTCCAGCCGGGTCTCTGATGTTCAGCTTTAACTTGTTGGCAAACCAAACACCGAGAGACAAACCGAGCTATCTCCCGCTTCATGCCATTCCACCAGAAGTGCTGACGGATATCTCGGTACATCTTCGTACTGCCCGGATGGATGGAATACTGAGAACTGTGTGCCTCTGACATGATCTCCTGCCGGATATCTCCACTGGGTACACAAAGACGCTTCCCATGCCTAAGTGTACCGTCCTCATGAATGCATAACTTTGGTCTTCGTCCTGCCTCACACTCTGCTCTGAGTCGCTGAAGCTTGGAATCTGCTGACTACGCCATCCGGATCCTCTCGACTATAGTGGACTGAACTTGCATGCTGGCCATCAATGCCACACTGGAAGGGAGAACAACTTCTATACCCATCTTCTGAAGATCTGCTAACAGCTCTGGTTGCGCTGTTAGGAAATAAACTCCGGCTCTCCTGCTCAAAGCGTCTGCAACGACATTGGCCTTCCCAGGATGATACTGTAAGTTGACATCATAATCCACAAGAAGCTCCAGCCATCTTCTCTGACGCATGTTAAGATCCTTCTGGGTGAAAACATACTTCAGGCTCTTGTGGTCGGTGAAAATCTCCACCCTATCTCCATACAAATAGTGCCTCCACAACTTAAGTGCAAACACCGCTGCTGCCAGCTCCAAGTCATGGGTTGGGTAATTTCTCTCATGATCACGAAGTTGTCGTGACGCATAAGCTATTACCTTCCCATGCTGCATCAGAACACATCCTAAACCTCTGCCTGAAGCATCACAATACACTGAGAATCCTCCGGTCCCATCTGGAAGCATAAGAATAGGAGCTGTTATCAGGCCTCGCTTCAACTGCTCAAAAGAATCCTGGCACTCTGCTGTCCAAGCAAACTGTGCATCCTTGCGGGTCAACTGGGTCAATGGCGCTGAAATTCGAGCAAAATCTGATACAAACCGCCGGTAATAGCCAGCCAATCCAAGGAAACTGCAAACTTCTGCAACTGTGCTGGGCACTGGCCATGACTCAATAGCCACAATCTTCTGGGGATCCACTTCGACTCCTCCTCGAGTGATGATATGACCCAAGTACGAAATACGATCGAGCCAGAACTCGCATTTACTGAACTTGGCATATAACTGGTGCTCCCTGAGAATCTGAAGAACAACTCTGAGATGCTGCTCATGCTCCGTCTCACTCTTGCTGTAGACCAGGATGTCATCCAAGAACACGATCATAAACTGATCCAAGTAATGCATGAAGATGCGATTCATGAGGTCCATGAATACTGCCGGCACATTGGTTGCTCCAAAAGGCATAACAAGGAACTCCCAATGCCCATATCTCGATCTAAAAGCTGTCTTCGGGATGTCCTGCTCTCTGACTCTGATCTGATGATAACCTGAGCGCAAATCAATCTTCGAGAATACTGAAGCCCCCTTGAGTTGATCAAACAAGTCATCTATCCTCGGAAGAGGGTATCTGTTCTTGATTGTCGCTGAGTTCAAGGTACGATAATCAACACATAACCTGGACGTACCATCCTTCTTTTTCACAAGAAGCATCGGGGCTCCCCAAGGCGATCCACTAGCACGAATGAATCCCTTGGCTCGAAGTTCTTCAATCATCTTGTACAAGATCTCCAATTCTGACGGCGCCATCCTGTAGACTCTCTCTGACACTGGGGCTGTCCCGGGAATCAAGTCTATAGTGAACTCGATCTCCCGCTCTGGAGGCATACCTGGAAGCTCTTCTGGGAAAACATATGGGAACTCATCCACTATTCTGGGCAACTGCACTGCTGCTACTGCCATCCGCAATACTGGAGGAGAAGGCTCAACCTCGCCTCGAGAAAAGGAAAACTCTGGCTCGCATGGAATGCTAAAAACAACCCTGCCAATGTGGCAGTCTATTCTAGCATACTGGTTCCTCAACCAATCCATCCCTAGGACCACATCATAATCGGCCATCGGGAACTCTATCAATCTAACGGGAAATTCTCTACCGCTAACTACGATCCGACACGAGGAAAACACTCTATCTACTCCCACAAGTCCGTTACCAGTAAGTATATTGAGCCTTACTGATAATGACTCGGGCTCCAATCCTACCCGTGTCGCGAATCGTGCAGACATAAAAGAATGCGATGCACCAGAATCAAATAAAGCTGAAGCTGGAAAGGAATTGACGAGAATAGTACCTGCCACTACCTCTCCTGGTGCCAATCCTTCCTCTGCGGTCATCACCATAGCATGACCATGCCCTCGGGGTGCTGGTCCCCTCTGCTGAAATCCTCGCTGCTTGCTCTGACTCTGGGCTTGGGCTTGTGCATACTGTTGGGGGTTCTGCTGCTGGAACACTTGGGTCTGAGGCGGCAAGGGCCTCGACAATGGATACTGCTGATGCTGCTGGACTGGTGCTGGTCCTCTCACCGAAGAGCTAGAAAGGTTGGACGATGATGAACCACCCCTATTCGGACAGGATCCAACCCTATGGTCTGGTGCTCCACAAGCCAGACACAATCCCTGTGCCCTACGACACTCTGCCACTACATGGCCTGGCTTCCCACAATGAGAACAACCCACTGCGGAAGATTGCTTCTGCTTCTGCTGCTGCTGAGGGTGCGTCGGAGTTGAATGCTGAACCGACGTCACGGAGGCCGCTCGCCTCGGAGTTCCAATAGTCAAAGCCCTGGCTGCCGGGGCTGGGGCTGAAGACTGATTCATCTGGCCGTGAGATCTCTTCCGACCTCCGGTCCTATCCACAATCCTCTGGGAGGTATACTCATGCCTCCGGGCTCCTCTCAAGACTGCATCAAAAGTCTGATGCTCAAACTGCTCGACTGCCAACAAAATCTCTAGGTGAAGGCCCTGCTGGAATCGCTGGGCTCTATCATACTCGGTTGCCACCAAAGTGGGAGCAACCGACTAAGTCTCGAAAACTCGGCCGCATATCCATCGACCGTCCTGTCTCCTTGCTTCAGATTGGTGAACCGGGTCTGTAGATCATACCGAGCCACGGCATCGAAATACTTGGTCTGGAATCTCTCTCTGAACACCGCCCAAGCAATAGGTGCTGCTAATCCAACGGCCTGAGCTGCCCACCAGCTGCGGGCAAGATCTAATAACTGCAGGCGCACAACCGCCACCTTCTCGTTCTCTGGGGTCTTGGCTGCGTCGAGAATCACTTCAGTATCCTGAAGCAATGCATCTGCTGCGATAGCATCTTCACTACCGTCGAAGAATGGAGGGTTCAAGCGCTTGAAGCTGTTGGCCGCGCTGTTACCCAGATGACCTCCTCTGGTCAAAGCATCCGTCACTGCCTGTTGCAAGGCATCTCCACGACGATCTTGAGAAGCTATCAAGGTCCTGACGAGTCCTATCAAAGTGCCATCATCAGGCTCTGCAGGCTGAACGGGCTGAACTGGGGGCTCTTCTCCAATAGGCTCGACTCTGGAGGCTACTCTGGAGTGCTGAACTTGATCTCCGGGTTGCTGCTGGTCCGCGGGAGGTGCTCCGCCTTGCTGATCGGTAGGACCACGAACAATGTCGCTGAAGAAGACGACATAGGGAACAATAAGGAAGGACCAGGACAGATCAACGATACAAGCACATGGTCAGGACAAGAATCCAGGGATTCAGAAGATATGAGCAGAGATCAAGGACGAATACTGATTGAGACATCTATTCGGTAAACCCTCACATATCTTGATTTACAAGACCTGCATGGGCCACCACTTAAACCATGTCACGCCCCAGAACCAGAATACTGGAGAGCGGGGGCAGATATAGCCAGCTACGTATATTGAAATGGATTCCATCTCGCTATATGGTCACGGCTGTCTAGATACATGAGGGTTTACTACAAGCCAACAGTCTCTTATGGTCATGAACAAGCCTATTGTCTCAATCACAAGCAAGTAAATAGATGTTTACAAGATGTATGATCATTAAATATACAATAATAAGGCGTCCCAAATATTACATATTCAGCTGATCATGAAGCTAGTCGTTACAAAATGTTAGGACTAGCAAGAGTTTAGTCATACATGATCAACCCTAGGATCTGTCAATCATGTTACAGCCCGTAGGCAGACAGTAAGTAAAGTACAATCGAGCTAAACAGGTGCTCGTCGGCTAAACGCCTCAAAAGAATATTTTTACAATAAAGTGGGAGATCAAGAATAAACCCACTCGTTGCCAGGGTTCCGTCTAGTGGTCACCATCTGGCTGGAAGGTCGGTAGATCCTCTGGAGCCGCTCCGAAATCTGGCCATACAAAACCAGCTGGGTCAGATCTCAGAAAGAGCAAGTGCCACAAAGGAAGCTTCACTTAGGAACTAAAACTAGCAATCAGCACAAGAGTATAAATAAAGTAAGAACTGGAATAAAGTAAGCACTGGAATTAAAGAAAAATACATCAGGATGATATACGATGAGATAACCATGGGACTATTCAGATAACCAGGTTACAACCCGTAACCAAACAAGGACCGGGGTTGTAACCCTTCGTCTGAGCAGAACTTGGAATTCTCACCATTTATCGGTAAAATAAATACAAGCATTCTAGTCAGGCAGTAATCTGGAACAAGATCAGGGCAGATTAGACATGTTAGAATCCATCCAATCATTTCACGGCCAAGCAAGACCTACGGCTTGATACTTTAACTAACTAGGGTTATCACAAGCCTATTTACTAACAAGATGCAGTGAGATTATTCCACAGCCACAAGCCCTGCAGACCATCCAGGTTACCCAGGTCGAAAGATTAGGGTTGAATTCAGGTGGGTACATCGTCCAGGAAACGCATGTACCCTTAAGTAGCTTGAAGGGTGCAACACATGACAGTGTGCTGGAAATGTGCCCTACTCGACGGCAGGCTACAGATCCCAGGCGCGCCCAGGTAACGGGATTGCCTGTAGCTGGAAAATCTCTTCATGACTAATGTGTTAATCTAGTTATTAACCTTAGTTCATTTCAATAGGTACTCCTGACCGTGGTACTCAGGAGTCCCTCCCTAGACATGATGCAAGACAGGACTGGTTTATTTGTACAAGCACAATCGCCCACGGTGTCCAGGATGTTCATTTTTGTCAGTCATGTCATGTCAGGTAGCCGTCGCAACAGCTTTCAAGATAAATCGTGTCAGGTTATCATGTCAAGTGTACTAGTCAGGAGAGCGCCACGGCGGGCCACTATCAGGTCATGTCAGGTTACTCATGTCAGGAGTGCACCACTACGGGTCACTATCGTGTCAGGCTCAGTTATCAATTCCAAACATATTACATAAATTCATGATTTTCAAGTTCAGGACAAAAGGCGTAAGGATATAAAATGGGCGTAAAATACCTAATAAAGGAGTTACAAAACACGGGTAAATAATGATAAATAATAGTACACAGGACTATAAAAGTTATGCGGCTCAGGCTTATGCGGCCAGGAAGGAGGGGGCGCATGCGGCTCAAATAGGAGAGCTCATGCGGCCAGGGTTACTAGATCCCATGCGGCCAAGACAAGGAGGGGCACATGCAGCTCAAAATAGGAGAACTCATGCGGCCAGGGTTACTAGATCCCATGCGGCCAGGGCAGGGAGGGGGCGCATGTGGCTGGAAGTGCAAGGGCACATGCGGTCCTCCGGAAAGAGAACCCATGCGGCTGGCGGGATAGGTTCATGCGGCTCGCAGAGCAAGGATTCATGCGGCTCGATAAGGAGGACGCACATGCGGCTGGGTTCAGTGGTTGCTTATGCGGCCGGGGTGAGCGAGTCATGCGGCCAGCGGAAGAGAGTCCATGCGGTTGGATAGGATCAGGCTCATGCGGCTGAGGAAATGAAGGATCCATATACGGTCGGGATTAATCAGGGTCATGCGGCCCGGACTTAAAAGTCTATGCGGTTGGATAAGAGAGCACATATGCGGTCGATGGGGAATGAGCCCATGCGGCCAGGAAGTGAGATCCAGCCTATGCGGCTGAGAGTCTCATGCGGCTCAGTCACTGGCCGCATGAATTGTCATGCGGTCAAGTCAAGTCTAAGCACAGTTCATCTTCTCCAAATTTCTGAGAGGAAGAACACCATGAGAGCCAAGTTCTCAAGCTCCACAACTCCATCATCCGGAGCCCAAATCCGAACTTCCTTAGGTCAAAATGGGGTAGAACGAGCCACTATACAACTTGGAACTTTCAAAACTCAGAAATAACAGGATTAAATAGATCAAAACCCCAAAAATTCGAAAATGAAACAAATATAGATCTACAAGGATCTAGCCATGGAAAGTGAAATGCCAAGTTCTAAAGTTGGTTAAAATGTTGTAAGGAAGAGAATGAAGCAATTAAAATCGGAGTTCCTCCATGAAGCAAGTTGCACTTGCCTAGACCTCTCTCTTCTCTCTCTGGTAGGTAAGAAGTAAATGAGGAAGAAGAAGATGATTGAATGAAGAGAGAGAAGGAAGAGGGCTAATAAATACAAAGGGTGGTGGTAGGTAGGGGGTTTACATTGGTTCATATTGAACCAAAGAAAACCGAGCCAAGCCGAACCAAGCCAAGAAATAACCAAGCCAAGATGCAAGGAATCATGCAATACAGACTAAAATACGTACACGTATTCCAGAAATACGTAATACGAACCACAGGCATTACATAACTGGACATGTATCCAGTTTTATATTTCAAACTTGTACTTGGACTTATTACTATATGAGACGACTTTTGTGTTTGGAGCATTGATGACTCTTATTTACTTATAGAACTGTTAGCACATTTAGTCTTATCTTGTTATCTCTAGAACAGCTTACTGCGCTTTATCTCAAGCGTAGGCTGGACATGACACGGCCCGGCCCAACAATTTGGGTAGCGGATCGTGACAGTTATGTATCTATATACATTATAACAGTATGCATAAACTATATATATATATACCTATATAGATATATGAACATAACATAGAGATGAAGGGTTAGGTTTACATGGCAGTTGTGAACATTGTACATTAGTGTAGAGTGTCAAGAGTACAGGAGTTATAACTTAAAATGAAGGGTTCAATCATTCTGTTCAGTTTAATATTACATATTAAATCTGAAATTGAACTAAACATTAAAAATCAATGTAAAAAATGTTAACATGTATTCAGTTTCAGGATTTTGGAGAAATTCGAACATCAAAACCAACCCAATGTTCACCACAACCACAGCCTAAGATGTAAGAGTATGAAACCTAACATTATATCCCTACATACAATAATGTATATGGCTCAAAATATTACATTTAAAAACTGCAAATTGAACTAATCACTTAGAATCCAGTATTAAAGGGTTAATATGCACACAGTCTCAGATTTGACAAATTCAAACACAAAACTTAACCAATTTCTTTAAGAACTAAAATCCTGTATATAACATACATGTGCAGTGATATAAACAGCAACTAATAATATGAAATTTATATTTAAATTACGAATTTAAACTGAAAAAAAAACAGAGAACTAGTCTCTGATACTGAATTGTGTCAGAGATATTGGGGTTTTCCGAATTTAACATCAAAAACAATTAATGTGCATTATATAGGTTGGTAATCAAAGGTAGCATGTATACGTGTCAGGCAGGTGTCTGTGTCCACTATATATATATATATATATATATCAAAAGGTGATACAAGAATGATGGCAAGAGGAAATAATGATAAAATCTGTTCTGCTCATCTTTTAAAAGAAGGAACCATTCTGAAACCAGAGCTATAATATCAAATCCAGATAAGGTCTAGCAAAATTATCAATTTATTGTATTATGAAGAATTCATAGCAAGAAGTTACATAAAGGTTCATAATAGCTAAAGCTACTCCTACTCCTAAGTTAATAATGAGAAGCAAAACAAACAAACAACAAATTTTTTTAAACTAATACAGTAATAATGGCAAGAAAAAATAATAATAAAATCTTTTCTTGCTCAATCTGTTAAAAAAAGTGACCATTTGAGATCAGATCTATACAAACAAGTCTAAGAAAGGCCTAAAACAATTCGTCAATTCATTACATTAGGAAGGAATATATCCAATAAAGTTATACAAGGGATTATATCAACAATTAAAACTATTTGTTTACTCCTAAGTTAAGTGATGAAGAAACAATTTTTTTAAGGCTGAAATACAAGGTAGAAATGATTGTTTTAAAAAAAAAGGTTTAGAGATATATCTGATAATCATATGCGTCTTCCTGAAATTATGTTGTCAAAATTCTGTCACGCCAATAAGCATAGCTGCAATAAACGATAGAGTCCATAATAAGGCATACATCCTATAATCATGTTATATAGAATTCTTACCACGCCACCCGGTATGGCTTCAAAAAAATCTAGATTTCATAACTAATATAAGTATAGCTATATCAGGCTCTACGTCCTTGTCATGCTAGCAAATATGACTACAATAAATTCTAAATCCCATAATAAGTAGACTTTTACCTTTCTCACTGTCCTTATCAAGTATGTTATCAGGTTATACCTTAATTCTAAAAAAATGTATATATACATATAAATACAAACTCAAATTCAACAACTAACATCAAGATTCAAAATTCAACAATAATCCATCAAAAATCATATAAATACAGACTCAATTCAACCACTAACATCAAGATTCAAAATTCACAGTAATCCATCAAAAATTATATAAATACAGACTCAATTCAACCACTAACATCAAGATTCAAAATTCAACAATAATCCATCAAAATCAAGTTCAATAACAGGAAGTAAAGGTAAATCAAATCAGGGAAAAATAGATTTCAAATCGAAGTTAAAATAAGATTCTCAAGGGTCGTCCCAGGAATCTCTCAAGGAGGCCTAACTGTGATTGAGTACCTTAATAAATATATCCTAATCCTACTGCAGGCTGTAGAGATACTCTAGTTCGAATACCACTACATAAACCCGACCTGCATAGGCCACCACTAAAAACGTGTCATGACCCGCACCCTAGAGTAAGGGCACGAGAAGTGGGTACGTCCAGCCTACGCCGCAGTGTCGGCGGTAGAACGCTTGTCCTAGGTCAATCATCTAACAATATAAGGTATCTGTACAGTATATATACTCCGAATGGAGGTGACATAGCAGAATACAGTTTCAATCACATCGAAGGTGGAATACGATAAAAAGATAGATAGATAAAACTGAAATCCACAAAGAGATACAAGTAGATAGAAGTCTAAGTGTCTAAGATATCACAAATCCATTTAATGTCCCAAATCTCAAATACAGTAATCCAGAGAGTGAAAATAAGTACAACTAAAAAATAAAAAATAAAAACTCTAGCTATCTACTCCAACCTCTACTGTGTCTCCTTTAGGCTAGAAGGTAACCTCCAAGCTATCTGTAAAATTTATCAACAGGTCCAGTCAGGACAGGAGCGAGCACAATACATCTCACGCAGATCATAACAGGTTAGAAAATATAGACATGCAAGAGAGTACGATATATGAAACTGAAAAAAAGTATATGATGTAAATAAAAAAAGAACTGTAATGGAAATATCTACTATAAGTAGAGAGCTACCAGTGACTAGTAATTTAGAGTACAAAGTCGACATATGAACGGCTTGATTTGTACATGAATATACTAAAGAGGCGCACATGGCTATACTACTTTGGAATTGTTCACATGACTATTTATACTCCCCCATACCCCAATCAATACACAAGGATCCAGACAAGTTATGTTACGTACATGATTTTCACATGAAAGCCCATAAATGGGTGCACAAGAAGTATACATGAGGGCTCATAAATGAGTGCACATGAAATTCACATGAAGGCCCATAAATGGGTACACATGAAATTTATATGAGGGCTCATAAATGAGTGCACATGAAGTATAGGTTATACATGAGAAACATGACCGATCATGAGAGCACATGAGAGTACATGAGCATACATGAACGAGCATGAAGCACATGAGAAACATGAATAACATGAGAACGAAGAATACATGATATACATGAAACACATGACATGATGTATCCGATGCTCCCGAGGGGGATAACATCGCATGAAAAGATCCATATAGTACCAATCCATGATAATATCGTGACAGCATCAAATAAGGTAAACTAGAGCAGGAATATAATTCTAAGCAAGTTATGAAATGATCAGAGAATGTACTCGCCTAGTATCTGAATAGCTGTGAGAATATACTGTCCGAGATGAGGTATCTGACTCTTATTTAGAGCAACACAAGTCAAGACATATACGTGGGATGGTAAATGAAATGTACAATGCATTTGCATGCTGTCTAGGTCAAACTAGACTAAAGTCAACTCTTGGTCAACTCTAGCCAACTGCACTAGTCAAACTAGGTCAACCTAACCCAGACAAGTCTTACTAGGCCTAACCAAGACTAGGCTAGTACTCACATACCATCACAAGGCAATGTGAACCACAACAATGCATAATATAAAATAGATACTATATATAAATACATATCTTTATACATACATGCATATCCACATTACATACATATTTATATATATAGGCATATGTTACATCATTCATATTTATATAGTTACATAGATATATACATTCAAGCATATTTACATATATACTTTTATACATTATATATGTTAATATTCATTACAATGCATTATATTTTACTTATACCTTTGATTGATTGATTCATTCATATATGACATTCATT
Organism: Iris pallida; assembly: GCA_029216955.1. NCBI lineage: Eukaryota > Viridiplantae > Streptophyta > Magnoliopsida > Asparagales > Iridaceae > Iris > Iris pallida. The sequence goes on along the minus strand of JANAVB010040419.1, from coordinate 11,457,853 downwards.
CATTCATATTACATACTTACATACATTTATACATTATATACACTGTATACAACATGTAAAAATAGAAGAGGGAAAAAGGGGAAAAACTGAAATGGAAAGGGAAGGGAAGGAAAATGTAAAAAAAAGGGGAAACAGTGGACAAATACATGCTTGCATCATATATTCTACATTACCATACATGCTATCATTATATATTGCATTATATTATTTATATATTATGCATTCATATCTATCATTACAAGTATACCTTGCATTCATATCTAGCATTCATTATATACTTTCATGCATACATTGTATATCATTCTTTCATTCATGCATTTATGCATTGCTTACATACATTATATTAATTGCATTCCTACATGCTTGCATTCAACCATATATATACATTAATGTAAAGAGGATATATATCATATATATATCATTTTATTCATCTAACATATCATGTATTACATACTCTATATTCATTTAATATCCATACTACATAGGCTCATAGGTTACACAAAATGCATATATCGTATAGTCACTCTTCTACTTAAAATCAATAATGTACCAATTGGGCCTCTACTAAATTCTAGGATTAAAGTATATTGTAGCCCTTCGTGTTAGCTTTCCGAAACTTCAAACGGATCGCATTTTCGTGTCCGGAAGCTCCCAAAATCGCAAAAATACCGAAACACGTTCTACTTTTGTACAGCTGACACTCAAATAATTCTACAGAAAGTTACAGAAAGAATTTGGCTTATTAAAATTTATATTTGGAAATCTAACTTCGATATGGTTCTTTTAAAAAAAACGTGAGATAAATCAGAGTTCTATGCTAAAAGTTATGACATTTCTAAGTTGCTTTGGTTAATAAAAACGTGGATGAATATTATGACGAATTTGAGTTATTTTGGACAAAAGAACACATATAGGGCAAGATACTTGGATACAAACATAGGTATCCAAATGAAACTCATTCTAACCATCCTAACTAAGATCAATCCACTCTCTAACCATTCTAAAACTGAATTTAAATATCTATTTAAACTATTATCATACATACATACACATGGGATATCCTAATTTGGGATCTATCCAGTAGGACACAAGATACATATCTAAATCATCAAAAGAGCTCCAAATGGCCTCAAATTTGAATCTAAATAGGACACATGCATGAGCATGGATCCTACGGATTCAAAACTAATTTATATGCAAAGGAAATCGATTTAGAGGATGGGTTTTACCTATTGGGAGTAGAATCCCAATGAAATCCTTTATGACACGGCTCCGATACGAAGATCCCTCAAAGTGGACACTCCTCCTTGCACTCCTCTTCCAATCCTTGGTAGCATCCTTCCCTTGGAGAATGGGAATGATTGAGGGAAGGTTTGGTGAAGGAATGATTTGATTTGGAGATTAAATCAATGGGAAGGCTCTCTAAAATTAGGGAAGAACAAAAGGAAAATAAAAGAGGCAAGATTGTAATGAATGAAATGAATCATTCTCCCCTAAAGGTGGCTGCCATAAAGTGTCCATTAGGGCTAATGGGAAATATCCTAATTGCCCCTCTCTAGTCTCATATGGTTAAGTCTAGACTAGGTTCAAGTTTGGGGTCAAAATGATCTAGTTTTGAGTCTCTAACTTAGCCATTCTAACATGATAAAAATTAGTTTAATTAACTAACTTAAATGTTGGGTTTTGTGGGCCATGCTTAACTTAATATTGGGTCCCATCTAGAGTTTAAGCTATCCGGGTCACAATACAAGTCGGAACGAGACAAAACTCAAACCCGACTAAACAAATCCAATAAAAATAATATTAAAAATATAAAATTTTCCCAAAATATTAAAATATAGAAAATGACCAAAATCATAATACATCAATTTAAATATTATTAAAATAATCTAAAATTTACCAATTAATCAAAATACTAAATAATTCAAAAGTCACAAAATGACCAAAATACCCTTAGCCTAAAAAGTTGTAAATAGTCATTCTAATCACATGGTTAGGTCCCCCTGGTCATGGTTAGTCTCTAGGCTCAACAGTTCTAGGGTTCACTAGCTAACACATCAAAATTATAATTCACCAATGTGAAACCCAGTTTCGTTATGTGAATTAATATTAACATTATAATATTATTGCTATTATTATTAGTATTAAATGTGAGTTTAAAATAAATTTCGAAAATTAAATATGGATTTTTGAGTGCTGACCAGACCCGAGCCCGAACCCGATTCTCGAACCCAGACCCAGTCCTAACCTATTCTTTTGAATTCTGATTATTCTTATAAAATATATATATATATATTTGTAAATAACTTTTGGCCTGGTCTCTACTACCAGGCTTTTCCTTTTCTTTCTCAGCACTATTTCCTCTTCCCCACATATTGTTAACTTCTTCACGTTTTTAACCCCACTCTCCCCACACTTCTCCACACACACGAGAACACAAAACTCTCCCTACCCTTTATTCCTCACCTCTTCACTTCTAAACCACCATTCTTTTCCTCTCTCTTAAACCCACCAACTACCCCTCTCCCTTCCTACAAAAGAGCAAAACTACCATCACCCCAACACCTTTCCATCTGCGCCAGCGCTCCGCGCACGACCCTCTGTGCAGCGCCCTTCCCAGTGCCTCGTCGCACTCCCGGCGACCTTCTCGGTCGCCCGAGCTCCCGTTGACGCGACCTCCGAGCTCCCGCTGCCGACAAGCGCGTCCGCCGGACCCCGATCCGGCCGTCCGCGACCCCCGACCGCTTCCAGCGGCGCTGATCCGCTGTCCCGGCCTCCTTCGCGAGCACCGGCCGAACTCCTCGGCCATTCTTCCTCTTTTTAAGCTCCCGATCTACTGTCCCGAGCTTTCCCGACTCGATGTCCGCGGGATTTCGAGTCCGATCCATGGATTTGCGCATCCCGAGTCTGAGGCAACCCTTCGGATTCTATCGATTTGGGTAATCCCTGGTTAATCACAGTAGTTTGTCCCTCCCCGTGTCAATGATGAATTGGTCTACGAATTTCCTTTGGGAAATTCGATTTTGGGTGAACGTCGTTTCCAGATTTTTCCGAGAACCTTCGGAAAGCTTCTGTTAGTTGGTTTTAATTATTTCCGAAACTTTTCGGAAATGGTTTTCTAGATATTTTGGTTTTCGGATTTTTCCGATATTGTGCTGTGATGTTTTGGTTGGATTCGGATTCCCGAATTCATTTCGGGTCGTTCCGAATTAATTTTGGAAATGGTTGTGGTTATTTTGATACATATATTTTGGGATTCCCTGGTTTGGGATTTTGCAGGAAAATAATGGCACACTTTCCCAGTTTTTGGATTGACCAAAAATAGAGGAAATGCTGCCGGATTTTCCATAAAATTTAATTGTATTTTTAAAATGATTTTAAAATGGTTTTTGGAAAAATACTAGTATTTTAGGATTTTTGGGCGACGACCGTATCGGTCAATGGGCCCCGGTTAAGTTCAAACGAAACCGGCTTCGCCCGGACGTTGAGGTATTAGCCTATATGTCGATTGGACCATATCTGAGACTCATTAAATATTTAATTTATTTTTATTATTTAATTTATTCATAATTAAATTGTAGGAAGATTTTAGAACTAACAACTGTTTTGTCTTATTTAAATTTATGGGCATAAGTCCAGCTGGTCTTTTGGTTCTGTGAACTGTATTTTGGTAGCGTAGGATTTTCTGTTGTTTTTCTGGTTTTGCGAGTTCTTTTTAGCGTACGCGTAAATCAAATAGATAATTATTTTGATATAGAAAATTAATAAAGTTTTCTCACATTAAAATTTACAAGTTTTAATATTTAACAACGATCATGTTTTTCTCATTAAAATAAGAAATTTAGTTTTATATGTATAATTACGAAAATATAAAGTTTTAATCAATTAAATTTGTAACTACGAGTTTTCCAAAATAAAAGTTAAATTGATCTTTCCCTCGTAGTTAATTACAACGCACCGATAATTGCATTTTTTTTTGTGATTGCATTAATAAAGATTAAAATTGATTAGGACACAATTAGAGATTTCAACTAGCATAGTTAGCTTGGTAACCCTGGATTCTGAGTCAAACTTCTCGAATGTAGGATTATGAGGACTAGTCTAATTTTCATCTCGAAGTCTTCAACCTTTTAAATCCAGTCAAACCAAGACAAGTACATTTTGTGTTAGTTTACAATTATTTAATATCGTTTTAATGCAAGTTTAAACCACGATGCAACATGGAACTCTCTCTGAGAGCATTGACTGTAACTACTGTAACTACTGTAACTGTTTGGGAACTGCGGGAGTAGTGTAATGAGTATGACCACATCCAAACTACTGTAACTACTGTAACTATATTAGCTTACCACTCATACACACGGGGATAAGCCATATCTGAACTGTAACAAACCCAAGCCGGTCATATTCATTGCCTATTCACATCACAACTGTAACTGCTGGAATTTATTCCAAATTGTTTAAAAGTGCATGATTCTATTATTATTTCAATTGTCAAATTAGCATGAATTGTACTTTGCTCACTCCTGACTGGTGACCCAACATTTTTTAGGTAATACTGATGAGACTTTGTTCCACGATATTCCCCGAGGTCCCAACTAGAGGACGATGATTTCGAGACTGATGAGCTGGTTGCCTAGATTTTCTTCTTCTTTTTATGATTCATGATGTTTGTGAAAAACAGTGTATTTCAGATGTATCTTTCATTTTGTTGTAAAAAGTTTTAAACTATTCGAAATATTAAAGTTGTGGCAATTGGATTATGTTGTTTATTACCTGCATGAGTGATACAGCTTACTACCGCTGTCTCAACAACGGTGCAGGCTGGGCATGATCCGATTCGACCCAAGAATTTGGGACCGAGTCGTGACATATTTTTAGTGGTGGCCCATGTAGGTCTCAACAACTTAGGAAAACATACCTAGAAACAATTAGAACACTAGAACATTGATTTGTCACAACATAGGTTCGAATTATATACATAAATATTTTTGTTTGATTATAGACTGGTAGGATACCTTACATATGTTTGCATCCTAAACCTTCTAGAGAATTGCCATTGACAAGACCAATCCTGCTGGCGATGAGGTATCATCTCCGGATCATACCCCATCTCCTCAACCAAGTCCAGGGTTTATTCTCTCGTAGCTGATTGACCGTCCCAATAATGCATCCAGTGAAGTTTTTACTCCACTGGCGATTCCTACCTCTTCTCAAACTGAGTTGTATTTCCTTGGTGGAGTATCCATTCCTGTTGCTCCACTAGTACCAGTAAATACCTCCCAAATGGTTGCTCTATTTCAAGAAATCCAGGAGTTTCAGAAAGCTCAAGATAAAGCCCAGCAGGAACAGATGAATATCACGAGAGAAGACATGAAGAACGTCAATAATGTAGCCTTAGCTATCTTAAACCAAGTTGGAGCGGAACCTCGTCCTAGGAGGGATACCCCTGAATCTAGGAGAAATTTGATCCCTATCCGGCAGTCATATCGTAAGAAGCTATTGGTTTGTGACTACTGTAAAAGGCTTGGTCACCAAGCCAATATTTGTCGCAAGAGATTGGGGAAATATTTGGCATGTGGATCTGCTGAACATCGGGTAAAGGACTGCCCTTATCTTTCCATCAAACCAAAGCACATATCCCAGCAACACCTGTTAGGCCACAACCTAGGGACTCTTCCTATCCAGCAGACCTTGCCTCCTACAATAAGGCATGATGCAGACTCGAGGTTCATAGAAGATGAAGCAGTTGGAGACTGCTCATGCAAGAGCCAGAACCATGAAGAATAGTACTTGGACTGCTGAATAGCATAATCTATTATTATAAGAAGTTGTAACAGGATGTCCTTAGATCAATCATGAGAGTTTTTGCTATAATTCTCCATATGAATAAACTTCTTAGTTACACCTTTATGGTAGATGTTTTTCCTGATAGTCTTCTCGGATTACCCCCAGATCTAGACATAGAGTTCACTATTGACCTAGTCCCCGGCTCTTTCCTATTTCTAAGGGATGCTACAGAGTCAACCTGAAGGAGGCCAAGGAGATGAAGGACCAGACCAATGAACTGAAGGCTCTGGGATTCATTCGAGACAGAGCTTTACACTGGGGAGCACCTGTCTTGTTTGTGTCCAAGAAGGACAGAACAGTACGGATGCACATCGACTACCGGGCGCTGAACAATATCACTATCAAGAACAAGTACCCTCCGTCCTGGATCGATGACCTATTTGATCAATTGAGCGGAGCCATGGTATTTTCGAAGATGGATCTTAGATCTGGCTACCACCAGATCAGGGTCAGGAAGGAAGATATTTTCAAGACAGCATTAAACACCAAGTATGGGCAGTTTGAATTCTTGGTCATGCCGTTTGGACTGACGAATGCTCCTGCAGTGTTCATGAACCTTATGAACAAGGTTTTCCATGAATACCTAGATCAATTATCGTTGTCTTCGTCGATGACATTCTGATCTATTCAAAGACGGAAGAGGAGCACGAAGAGCACCTCAGAAAAGTTCTGGAAACTTTGAGGAAGGAGAAGCTGTATGGTAAGCTTTCCAAGTGTGAATTCTTTCTAGACAAGGTAGATTTTCTTGGCCATATTGTCACAGGAGAAGGAATTTTGGTAGATCCGAAGAAGATAGCCGCTGTTGAGAAGTGGTCTACCCCAAGCTCCGTTGCTGAAATCAGGAGGTTCTTGGGCTTGGCTGGCTACTACCGGATGTTCGTGAAGGATTTTGCTAGAATTGCTGAGCCGATGACGAAGCTCACTCCAAAAAATGAAGAGTTCATCTGGACGAAAGATTGCCAGGCATCATTTGAGGAGCTGAAGAAGAGACTTACCACTGTACCAATCCTTGTGCTACCCGCATAACTGGTGGTTTCACAATCTACAGTGATGCCTCAGGTAAAAGACTGGGTTACGTTCTTCAACAACATGGAAAAGTGATTGTTTATGCATTTAGGCAATTACGGACTCATGAGAAGAACTATCCCACACATGATTTGGAGCTTGCAGCGGTTATATTTGCATTGAAGTTATGGAAGCATTATCTATATGGAAAGAGAGTAGAAATATATACAGACCACAAGTATGATTTTACTTAGAAGGAGCTGAACATAAGGCAAAGAAGATGGCTGGAGCTGATGAAGGATTTTGACATCGATCTACAGTACCACCCGGGTAAGGCTAATATGGTCGCAGATGCACTTAGCCGATACCCTATGGCGATGTTTTTGACCAAGAAGCGGCACCTGCTAGAGGACATCGAGAAGCTTGGACTGGAGATTATACTGCCTGGAAGGAAGGAGCTGGATGCAGATCCATTGTTGATGAAGTTGCAAGTGAGCTCGAGTCTGATGGACAAAATCAAGGAGACGTAGTTTCAAGACGAGACACTTTGTAAACTTAGAAATCAAGTGCTGGAAGGAACACTTGAAGGATTCTCAATCGCCAGTGACGGAGCGCTGAAGAATGGTACGAGACTTTGTGTACCAACTGGCGAACTGAGGAACGAACTGATGCAAAAAGTGTACCAGTCGTAGTATTCCATACATCCTGGAGCCAACAAAATATATCAGAATATGCGTACCATTGTTTGGTGGTTCGGAATGAAGAAGGACGTGGCCGTGTATGTTGCTAGATGTTTAATTTGTCAACAAAGTGAAGGCTAGCGGACAGAGACCAGCAGGACTTTTGCAGCCGCTTGACATTTCGGAGTGGAAATGGGAGCACATAACAATGGATTTTGTGTCGGGACTACCTTGATCCCAAGGAGGGAAGGATGCCATTTGGGTTATCATGGACCGACTAACGAAGTCAGCTCACTTTATCCCCTTCAAGGTTTGTCTATCCACCGAGAAGTTGGCAGCACTGTACATGCGACACATCTACCGGATTCATGGAGTTCCGATAAGTATTGTGTCTGACAGAGATACTAGATTTACCTCTCACTTTTGGAAGAGTTTGTATGACAGCCTGGGGACACAATTGAAGTTCAGCACTGCCTATCACTCCCAGACAGATGGACAATCAGAGAGAACAATCCAGACGCCTGAAGACATGCTGAGATCCTGCATCTTAGAATTTGGAGGGTCTTGGAAAGACCATTTGCACTTGGTAGAGTTCTCTTACAACAACAGCTACCAAACTAGCATCGGTATGACACCGTTCGAGGCACTCTATGGACGTCGTTGCTGCACTCCACTTGCTTGGGACGACGTCGGAGAACGAGTATTGCTGGGTCCAGAGATGGTGACTGACGCAGTAGAGAAGGCGAATGTAAGCTCAGGATTGTCCAAGACAGACAGAAGCATTGGGTTGATAGTAGTCGTCGACCAGTAGAGTTTGAAGAAGAAGATAGTATTTTTGTGAAATTTTCTCCTACCAGAGGAACGATCAGTTTTGACGTAGCTGGGAAATTGAGGCCAGGTACATCAGGCCATTCGAAGTTTTAAGACGAGTTGGAAAAGTAGCGTACCGGTTAGCTCTACCAGCTAATCTTGAGAGTGTGCACAACGTCTTCTATGTATCACAGCTCAAACACTACATTCCGGATCCGAGTCACATTTTGGATAATTCAGAGCTGAAGATTGGACTCAACCTTTCAGTGCCAGAGAAACCAGTAACAAGCGTAGTCAGAGGTGAGAAGAAGATCAGAAATTTGAGCCATCATATAACTCCTATCTTTTCGTTCTAAACTTGTCTGATGCTGCTAAGTTAGCCTAGTTTTGCACGCTATTTCTTTATCAAGCTTGGTCATGACAGTATTTATTGGGTGCACCCACTAATATATTGTCTAATCAGGACCGGTGCATGATGGTCTGATCAACCTCGTGTACTATGGTTCGCTTTTGTATTTTTCTGCATGGATGATATCATAAATGAAACTTGTCCCTAAACCGTCTCATCCATGACTGCCTTGGAAATTCTTATTGTTGGACCTGAGTTACGGGCGCAATACACGTACCTGTTTGATTTTTCTACCTTACCTTTTAAATTTCGAGGACGAAATTTTCTAAGGAGGGAAGATTGTGAAACCCAGTTTCATTATGTGAATTAATATTAACATTATAATATTATTGCTATTATTATTAGTATTAATTGTGAGTTTAAAATAAATTTTAAAAATTAAATATGGATTTTTGAGTGCTAACCAGACCCGAGCCCGAACCCGATTCTCGAACCCAGACCCAGTCCTAACCTATTCTTTTGAATTCTGATTATTCTTATAAAATATATATATATATATATATATATACATATATATATATATATATATATATATATTTGTAAATAACTTTTGGCCTGGTCTCCACGACCAGGCTTTTTCTTTTCTTTCTCAGCACTATTTCCTCTTCCCCACACATTGTTAACTTCTCCACGTTTTTAACCCCACTCTCCCCACACTTCTCCACACACACCAGAACACAAAACTCTCCCCACCCTTTATTCCTCACCTCTTCACTTCTAAACCACCATTCTTTTCCTCTCTCTTAAACCCACCAACTACCCCTCTCTATTCCTACAGAAGAGCAAAACCACCATCACCCCAACACCTTTCCATCCGCGCCAGCGCCCCGCACGCGACCTTCTGTGCGGCGCCCTCTCCAGCGCCTCGTCGCACTCCCGGCGACCTTTCCGGTCGCCCGAGCTCCCGTTGACGCGACCCCCGAGCTCCCGCCGCCGACCAGCACGTCCGTCGGACCTCGATCCGGCCGTCCGCGACCCCCGGCCGCTCCTAGCGGCGCCGATCCGCTGTCCCGGCCTCCTTCGCGAGCACCGGCCGAACTCCTCGACCATTCTTCCTCTTTTTGAGCTTCCGATCTACTGTCCCGAGCTTTCCCGACTCACTGTCCGCGGGATTTTGAGTCCGATCCGTGGATTTGTGCGTCCTGAGTCCGAGGCAACCCTTCGAATTCCGTCGATTTGTGTAATCCCTGGTTAATCACAGTAGTTCGTCCCTCCCCGTGTCAATGATGAATTGGTCCACAAATTTTCTTTGGGAAATTCGATTTTGGGTGAACGTCGTTTCCAGATTTTTTCGAGAACCTTCGTTAAGCTTCTGTTAGTTGGTTTTAATTATTTTCGAAACTTTTCGGAAATGGTTTTCTAGATATTTTGGTTTTCGGATTTTTTCGATATTGTGCTGTGATGTTTTGGTTGGATTCGGATTCCCGAATTCATTTCGGGTCGTTCCGAATTAATTTTGGAAATGGTTGTGGTTATTTTGATACATATATTTTGGGATTCCCTGGTTTGGAATTTTGCAGAAAAATATTGGCACACATTTCCAGTTTTTGGGTTGACCAAAAATAGAGGAAATGCTGCCGGATTTTCTATAAAATTTAATTATATTTTTAAAATGATTTTAAAATGGTTTTTGGAAAAATACTAGTATTTTGGGATTTTTAGGCGACGACCGTATCGGTCAATGGGCCCCGGCTAAGTGCAAACGAAACCGGCTTTGCCCGGACGTTGAGGCATTAGCCTATATGACGATTGGACCATATCTGAGACTCATTAAATATTTAATTTATTTTTATTATTTAATTTATTCATAATTAAATTGTAGGAAGATTTTAGAACTAACAACTGTTTTGTCTTATTTCAATTTATGGGCATAAGCCCAGCTGGTCTTTTGGTTCTGTGAACTGTATTTTGGTATCGTAGGATTTTCTGTTATTTTTCTGGTTTTGCGAGTTCTTTTTAGCGTACGCGTAAAGCAAATAGATAATTATTTTGATATAGAAAATTAATAAAGTTTTCTCACATTAAAATTTACAAGTTTTAATATTTAACAACGATCATATTTTTCTCATTAAAATAAAAAATTTAGTTTTATATGTATAATTACGAAAATACAAAGTTTTAATCAATTAAATTGGTAACTACGAGTTTTCCAAAATAAAAGTTAAATTGATCTTTCCCTCATAATTAATTACAACGTACCGATAATCGCGTTTTTGTTTGTGATTGCATTAATAAAGATTAAAATTGATTAGGACACAATTAGAGATTTCAACTAGCATAGTTAGCTTGGTAACCCTGGATTCTGAGTCGAACTTCTCGAATGTAGGATTACGAGGACGAGTCTAATTTCCATCTCGAAGTCTTCAACCTTTTAAATCCAATCAAACCAAGGCAAGTACATTTTGTGTTAGTTTACAATTATTTAGTAATCGTTTTAATGCAAGTTTAAACCACGATGCAACACGGAACTCTCTCTGAGAGCATTGACTGTAACTACTGTAACTGTTTGGAGACTGGGAGAGTAGTGTAATGAGTATGACCACATCCAAACTACTGTAACTACTGTAACTATATTAGCTTACACCTCATACACACGGAGATAAGTCGTATCTGAACTGTAACAAACCCAAGCCGGTCATATTCATTGCATATTCACATCACAACTGTAACTGCTGGAATTTATTCCAAATTGTTTAAAAGTGCATGATTCTATTATTATTTCAATTGTCAAATTAGCATGAATTGTACTTTGCTCACTCCTGACTGGAGACCCAACATTTTTTAGGTAACACTGATGAGGCTTTGTTCCGCGATATTCCCCGAGGTCCCAACTAGAGGACGATGATTTCGAGACTGATGAGCTGGTTGCCTAGATTTTCTTCTTCTTTTTATGATTCATGATGTTTGTGGAAAACAGTGTATTTCAGTTGTATCTTTCATTTTGTTGTAAAAGGTTTTAAACTATTCGAAATATTAAAGTTGTGGCAATTGGATTGTGTTGTTTATTACCTGCATGAGTGATACAGCTTACTGCCGCCGTCTCAACAACGGTGCAGGCTGGGCATGATCCGATTCGACCCAAGAATTTGGGACCGGGTCGTGACAACCAATTTTAAATAGTATTAAATTAATTAAAAATTCCTATAAATCATAAATCCTATTATTAAATAATAAACTTTTACAAAAGTTCAAAATTACCCTCATTTTACAAAAATAGGTGTTACACTAGCTCGAGTACAGGGCTAACAAAGTGCCCATATTTCCAGCAGAGGCAGTTTCAGCAGCAGCAGCCTCAATTACAGTTCCAGCAGGCACCGACGCGTGCCCAGCAGCACCAAGGTCAGGGTCAGAGGCTGGCTACACAGTGCACCTTCTGCGGGAAACCAGGGCACACTAGAGAGGCTTGTAGGAAGAGGTTGGGCATCTGCTTATACTGTGGGGCGCCCGATCACCAGCTGAAGGATTGCCGTCTTCGGGGAGTCCGAGGAGGCCAGGACAGAGCGCAGCAGGCCAGAGGACCAGCAGTTCAGCAGAGAGGTCCTCCACTTCAGTGTCACGACCCGCACCCTAGCGTTAGGGCACGAGAACGTAACAACGCCCAGCCTACGCCGCAGTGTCGGCGGTAGAACGCTGTCCTAGGTCTCAATGCATCTAACAGTATAACACTAAATAGTTTATACTCCCCGAATGGGGGTGACATAGCAGATACAGACTCAATCACATCTAAGGTAGAGCATGATAAAGATAGATAAAACATGAAATCCAAAAGAGATACAGGAGATAGAAGCCTAAGTGTCTAAGATACATGAACTCAGAAATATATCTCAAAACTCAATACAGATACAGTAATCCACAAAGTAAATACAACTCCAGACAAAATGAAATAACTACCTAAATAACCCCTACTGTGTCTCCTCTAGGCTAGCAGGCACCTCCAGGCTATCTGTAAAATTTATCAACAGGTCCAGTCAGGACTGGAACGAGCACATTATATCTCAACAGTTCATCGCAGGTTAGAAAATATATTCATGCAGTAAAGTAAGATACAAGTACTGAAAGAATGCAGTATGTAAACAGAGAGAGAACTGTAATAGAAATATCTACTATACATAGGGAACTAGCAGTGACTAGTGAATCAGAGTACAATATGAACATGTAAATGGCATAGGAGATTCTGATGCTACACTATGGAAAAGATTCTGATACTACACTACTGGTGTATTATTCACATGTCCAATTCTACTCTCCCGTACCCCCAATCAATACACAAGGATCCAGCCAGGTTATGTTATATGATGCTATGTAACAGACCCCGAAGGTGGTAGACCCCGAAGGTGGTAGACCCCGAAGGTGATAAGCCCCCGAAGGTGATAGACCCCGAAGGTGATAGACCCCGAAGGTGATACATAGTAGTCCCATAAATGGGATAAGGATTCTAGGAAGACTCTACGATCATAAGAGTATATGTCGTAAGTGATCAAAGAACCAATGAAGCATATGATACTTCATGTAAGTGAAACGCACAGAACATGTAGTACCCGATGCTCCCTAAGGATAACATCTCGAGAAGGGATCCATATAGTACCAATCCGTGTGACCAACGTGACAGTACAAGTAAAGTAATCTACTGCAGGAAATAATTCTAAGCAGGATATGAAATGATCAGAGAATGTACTCGCCTCGATAACCTGAACAGCTGATAAGTATAGAGGGGTCCCACTGAAGCCACAGAGTCCTATTTAAAGCAACACAGGTTACAAGGGGTTCAAGTTGAAATAAATAAAACTATACTAGCCATCTATATTATTCTAGGTTCTTCTAAGTCAAATTAACTCTAGGTCAACTCCGGTCAATAATCTAGTCAAACTAGGTCAAGCGTTGACTTATAGTTGACTTTGGGTCAACTGGTCAACTCTGGTCAAACAGGGTAAATCTAATCTAATATAAAGTGTACTTCGTTATTTGTACGTCGAAACTTACGACACGCAAATCGAGATAAGAAGATTATTGGTAAGGTTGATAATCTTATTATAGTTATCCACGTGTCCAACATGTCAATTTCAGCGATGCGAGATCACTGGAATTGGCTGATCTCAGTTTCGTTGTACTAATCCCGAAATACGAACATTATATGAATTAATTATTAATTAATTATAAAAAGGTTAAACTTAGAGAAATTATCAACAAACATTGTCGGACGATGAAATGAACATCGCCAACGTGTCCAGAATGGTCAAATTAGCTAGGATAGCCTACCCAACGGTCCAATTTGGACACAAGGGCAAAAGGTAATTTCGGGTCAAAATGGTGTCCGTGTCGGAGCCGTTTTGCACCGAAAAAAATGTGCAAGAAAACAAGTCTATAAAATATAGCAAATTATATGTCCACGCAACCAGAATGACGATACGAACCCAACGGTATCTCCAGAATTGGATTCCGTTGACCCGATCTCATTTTGGCCCATTGACCAGAACTTGGAATTCCGGTTTGCACGGAAATGCGTGCCGGAGCCAAAGTCCTCAAAACTCAGCAAACTACCTGTCAACGAGTCCAGAATGATGATACGAACTCAACGGTATCTCCGGAATTGGATTCCGATGAGCCGATCTCAAAATGACCCGTTGACCCGGATATTGGTATCCGACTTGCACCGAAATGCGTGCCAGACCCAATGTCCGCCAAAACCTAGCAAATTATATGTCAACGAGTCCAGAATGATGATACGAACTCAACGGTATATCCGGAATTGGATTCCGATGAGCCAGCGTCAAAAAGTCCCGTTGACCCAGAATGTGGGACCCGTTTTGCACCGAAATGCGTGCCCGGGCCCACGTTCTCTAAATCTAACAAATTTTATATGAAAACATGCCAGAACGACGCCACAAGTCTAATGGTGGTGTCAGAAATGAAATCTGGAGTCCCGTGTTCAAAAATGGAATTTTACAAGTTGGAATTTATGAATTCGGACGGCCAACTTTGGCATCGAATTCAACCAATCAAACAAGCTCACAATGAAACGAAACTGAAGGGGTAGTAAGAGGGTTATACCAGCTTCGCACCGGAACTGGTAGCATGCCAAACGGAGCTGCGGTGGAGGAGATACAAGCTGACGAAGTTGGCCCCACGAAACTGTCTAAATTTAATACAATTTAAACGGTCAACTTGGTGGCCGATTTTGATGTATCAAACGATAAAATTAACGGACGAAAATTGACAGGGATGAAGGTGGATATACCGAGATTGCGACAGAGCGAAGAAATCGCCGATCCAACGGTCGGATCTCCGGGAAAACGCGCGCGAAGTCGCTGCGACGGAACGCCAAATCTGAGTTCCAAACTCGCGCGCGCCGACGGGATCTCGTTCAAAACGCAGAAATCGCCTCGACAGCGCGTCCCGGAGGACGTTGGCCGCCACGGGAGGGCAGGCCTGAGTTCGCAGGAAAGGGGGCCACCCACGGGAGGGTTCGCCGGAGCCACAGCGGCCGACGGCGGCGTCGACGACGTCCGCGCGCGCGCGCCGTGCACCCGTGGCTGCTCCCGCTGTGCTGGCCGGCTCGCGCGGGGCTGCGTACGGCCAGCTCGGCCGGCGAGGGCTCGTCGGGGCGGCCATGCATCGTGTGGTGTTGGCGGAAGAAGTGGTGCGCCATGGTGGTGGTGGCCGGAGTTGATGTTGATGGTGGTGGCGGTTATAGATGGAGATGGAGGAAGAGAAGATGGGCTGAGCTCGTGGAGATGGCGGCTCGACCGACGTCCAGGCTGGCCATGGGAGGAGTTGGTCGGGCTACATGGGAGGTGGTCGGGTGGAGGAGTGAGGGTGGAGCTCGGGGGAGAGCTGGTGTTGCTGTTGTCTTTGTTGGTGTATAGGAAATATTAGGAAGAGAGAGAGAGAGAGAATAGGATAAGATTTAAATGATAGGGAGAGAGAGAGAGAGAGATGAAAGGTCTTCCCTAGGAATTAGGGCCGGCCAACTTGGCTGTGGAGTGTGGGGAAATTTCATGGGGGAAATTGAATGGTGATGATTAAAAGTAGGAGGATCCAAGGGCTAAAATAATTGTAGGAAAAATAGGTCATTCCTTTAGGATTAAATTCAAGGAAAATTTCCCATTATATAATAAAATAGATAAAATGAGAAATTGATATTTTTGGGCAATAAATATGAGGGTGTCCCGATGGAGGGCAACATGAAGCTGGACTGGGCTCGGTGGAGCCGGATTGGGTCAAAACTGGACATCGTGCAAAAATAGAATTATAATTAGACGTTGATGATCATGTGTAAATAAGTAGCACATGGGGATTCCAAATAATGGGACACAAGTGGCGGACGGATAGTAGGCTCAAAGTGGGCCATGTCCATAGTTGGGGCTGACAGGTTTTGGTCGACAGGGGACCCACAAATCAAGTTGGAAAATGAATGTGACGCCGTGGCGTGAAATAAAATCGGGTCACGCGTCGGGAAAGTTGTGCAAATCAAATGGAGCCCAAAATGACATGAATGAGTGGGAAACGAAGGTCATGGGTGACGAGCGTCTCGAGTAGATCATCAATGAGGAGTTGGTTTCAAGGAAATGACTGGTCTGGCGCTCCCAATTTAAATGTCATGGTAACGCGCTAAAAATGATCAAGGAAAAAAGTGGGAAAATAAATATCAATCAAATGGTCTAAACCGACCCGAAGTTCAGCGAAGCAGAAAGAGCACAAGAGAACAAGTTTGGATGGGACACTATATACCGTCATGAAGGTAATCGTGTCCACTCCAAAACTCGTGAAGAAGATTTCCAGAGTTGAACATCCCTGATACTCCAAATATCAATGGCATGGGAAAGTACACTAACAGATAAATAAATAGAATGAAATATTTAATGTAACCAAACAATCAGAAAATAAATAAAATGAAAAAAAATCAACCCGAATTTTAGGGTGCTAACATCCTACCCACCTTACAAAAATTTCGTCCTCGAAATTAAAATATCCCTAGTCCCCCTAGGTCAAACCCCCAAAATCAAAGTCCCAGAACTTAAACAAATCATACCATCAGATAAAAGACAATATCCAGGGTCATGGTAACGGTGACAGTGAAGTCTCATCTAGGTTTACTAGTCATGCTAACCAACGGTCATAGGGTATCAAACACACAAGCAATCCAGGGTGCTAAAATAGAAGATACAGACACAACAATCATCAAAATATAAAGTTGTCTACCACCCCATATGGAAACTGGTACTCATAAGAAAAAGGAAGGTGACTACCAATCATCCGAAAAAATACTATCCCAAGAAAATCAAAATCACAAGTTGAAGAATCGAAAGTCACTTGCATTGAAATCCAATCACAATATATATACAGAGAGCGTTAGAGAGGGAAAACTAGCATCATGTGTATGGGGATATGTTCATACGGTTAGATAGTAGACGTGTGTGTGTGTGTCCTTGTATAGGGTTATAGCTTAGTATTAAAAGGTTAAATCCAGTTTTAGTTCAGCATTTACATACAAAATCTAAAACAAGCTAGCATTCAAACCATGGAAAATATGAACATAATACGGTCTCAAATTTTAGGATTTTTAAAAGATCACAACTAACTCAATGCTCCCAATATATCCTAACATGATGGAAATGAGACCTAACATACTATCAATACGTTTATCTACGCATACAGTCAATATTACATGTTAAATCTGAATTTTAACTAAACATGGAAATCAATGTAAAATGTTAACATGTAACTAGTTTTCAAGATTTTGGAGAAATTTGAACATTAAAACTCAACTCAATGTTTATCACAAACCATCATGTAAGAATATGAAACTTAAATTTATATTCCTACTTACAACAATGTACGCAGCTCTAAATATTATATTAAGAAAATAAAACAGTAATTTAAACTAAACATTTGGAATTCAGTATTAAGAGTTAATATGTACACAGTCTTAAATTGACAAGTTTAAACACAATTTTCAACCAAATTCTTTTGAATTGAAACCCTACGTATAACATACATGTGCAGTGACGTAAATCTAAATAATAACATGAAATTTATATTTAAATTACTAATTTAACATGGAAAAGTAGAGAACCAGAAATATTGGTTACGAAAATTTGGACATCAACAACATATCAATATGTATCTAGATATGTGGAAAAATCAAGTGTAGCATGCATACGTGTTAGGCAAAGTGTCTGTTATATAAATATACTCATATATTCTCATGTCCCAAAAAAAAAAAAAATTAATTCTACGTTAAGACTAACATTTAGATCTCTACCAAGATTGCAAGCAGGTGATTGACGAAATCAAGACAGTTTTATTATCATTATTATTTAATTCAAGAATAATAGCAAGAAAGAAATAACGAGAAAATCTGTTCTGCTTATCAGTTTAAAGAAGGAACCGTTTTGAAATCCAGAGTTAAATATCAAATTCAAGATAAAGTCTAGCAAAATCATCGATTCATTGTATTAAGAAAACTCATAGCAAGAAGTTACACAATGGTTTATGAAAACAACTAAACATACTCTTAAGTTAAATGACAAGAAACTAGGCAAAACAACAAACAATAATTCCTTTTTTTTGAATGACTGAGAAAAAGTAAGAAAACATGTTCAAAATATTTTAAGCACAATTTGATAATCATATGCGTCTATCCAAAATCATGGTACTCTAAATCCTCGTCATACTAGTAAGCAAGGCTACGATAATCACAGAGCCCTTGACTTATGCACATATCTCTAGAATCATGGTATTTAACATTTTCGCGGTGCCGCATGCTTGGCTGCGAAAATCTTAAATTCCCACACCCGAGAAATACATCCAGAGTCAGACTATATGTCCTCACCATGCTGGCTAATGTGACTATAGAAGACTAGATTCCATAACATAGATGACCTAGCCCATATAATTTCATCTTGCCAAAAATTAAATTAAATCAACAATGAATACTCAAAAATCAAATCAAAATTTATTAACGAACATCAAAATTCAAAATGAACTAAATCCATCAAAATACAAACTCAAATACAACAGCTATCGTCAAAATTCAAAATTCGAAAATCTTCCATCAAAATAAATATAAACTCAAATTCAACAATAATCCATAAAAATCAAATTTAACAACAAAAGTAAAATAAATTAAATCAAGGAAAAAATAGAGTTTTCAAATCGAAGTTAAATAAGATTCTCCAGGGTCGTCCCAGGAATCTCTCAAGGGTTCCTATCTGTGATTGAGTACCTTCAAAATATATCCTAATCCTACTGCAGGCTGTAGTGGTACTCCAGTTCGAATACCACTACATAAACTCGACCTGCATGGGCCACCACTGAAAACGTGTCACGACCCGCACCCTAGCGTTAGGGCACGAGAACGTAACAACGCCCAGCCTACGCCGCAGTGTCGGCGGTAGAACGCTGTCCTAGGTCTCAATGCATCTAACAGTATAACACTAAATAGTTTATACTCCCCGAATGGGGGTGACATAGCAGATACAGACTCAATCACATCTAAGGTAGAGCATGATAAAGATAGATAAAACATGAAATCCAAAAGAGATACAGGAGATAGAAGCCTAAGTGTCTAAGATACATGAACTCAGAAATACATCTCAAAACTCAATACAGATACAGTAATCCACAAAGTAAATACAACTCTAGACAAAATGAAATAACTACCTAAATAACCCCTACTGTGTCTCCTCTAGGCTAGCAGGCACCTCCAGGCTATCTGTAAAATTTATCAACAGGTCCAGTCAGGACTGGAACGAGCACATTATATCTCAACAGTTCATCGCAGGTTAGAAAATATATTCATGCAGTAAAGTAAGATACAAGTACTGAAAGAATGCAGTATGTAAACAGAGAGAGAACTGTAATACAAATATCTACTATACATAGGGAACTAGCAGTGACTAGTGAATCAGAGTACAATATGAACATGTAAATGGCATAGGAGATTCTGATGCTACACTATGGAAAAGATTCTGATACTACACTACTGGTGTATTATTCACATGTCCAATTCTACTCTCCCGTACCCCCAATCAATACACAAGGATCCAGCCAGGTTATGTTATATGATGCTATGTAACAGACCCCGAAGGTGGTAGACCCCGAAGGTGGTAGACCCCGAAGGTGATAAGCCCCCGAAGGTGATAGACCCCGAAGGTGATAGACCCCGAAGGTGATACATAGTAGTCCCATAAATGGGATAAGGATTCTAGGAAGACTCTACGATCATAAGAGTATATGTCGTAAGTGATCAAAGAACCAATGAAGCATATGATACTTCATGTAAGTAAAACGCACAGAACATGTAGTACCCGATGCTCCCTAAGGATAACATCTCGAGAAGGGATCCATATAGTACCAATCCGTGTGACCAACGTGACAGTACAAGTAAAGTAATCTACTGCAGGAAATAATTCTAAGCAGGATATGAAATGATCAGAGAATGTACTCGCCTCGATAACCTGAACAGCTGATAAGTATAGAGGGGTCCCACTGAAGCCACAGAGTCCTATTTAAAGCAACACAGGTTACAAGGGGTTCAAGTTGAAATAAATAAAACTATACTAGCCATCTATATTATTCTAGGTTCTTCTAAGTCAAATTAACTCTAGGTCAACTCCGGTCAATAATCTAGTCAAACTAGGTCAAGCGTTGACTTATAGTTGACTTTGGGTCAACTGGTCAACTCTGGTCAAACAGGGTAAATCTAATCTAATATAAAGTGTACTTCGTTATTTGTACGTCGAAACTTACGACACGCAAATCGAGATAAGAAGATTATCGGTAAGGTTGATAATCTTATTATAGTTATCCACGTGTCCAACATGTCAATTTCAGCGATGCGAGATCACTGGAATTGGCTGATCTCAGTTTCGTTGTACTAATCCCGAAATACGAACATTATATGAATTAATTATTAATTAATTATAAAAAGGTTAAACTTAGAGAAATTATCAACAAACATTGTCGGACGATGAAATGAACATCGCCAACGTGTCCAGAATGGTCAAATTAGCTAGGATAGCCTACCCAACGGTCCAATTTGGACACAAGGGCAAAAGGTAATTTCGGGTCAAAATGGTGTCCGTGTCGGAGCCGTTTTGCACCGAAAAAAATGTGCAAGAAAACAAGTCTATAAAATATAGCAAATTATATGTCCACGCAACCAGAATGACGATACGAACCCAACGGTATCTCCAGAATTGGATTCCGTTGACCCGATCTCATTTTGGCCCATTGACCAGAACTTGGAATTCCGGTTTGCACGGAAATACGTGCCGGAGCCAAAGTCCTCAAAACTCAGCAAACTACCTGTCAACGAGTCCAGAATGATGATACGAACTCAACGGTATCTCCGGAATTGGATTCCGATGAGCCGATCTCAAAATGACCCGTTGACCCGGATATTGGTATCCGACTTGCACCGAAATGCGTGCCAGACCCAATGTCCACCAAAACCTAGCAAATTATATGTCAACGAGTCCAGAATGACGATACGAACTCAACGGTATATCCGGAATTGGATTCCGATGAGCCGGCGTCAAAAAGTCCCGTTGACCCAGAATGTGGGACCCGTTTTGCACCGAAATGCGTGCCCGGGCCCACGTTCTCCAAATCTAACAAATTTTATATGAAAACATGCCAGAACGACGCCACAAGTCTAATGGTGGTGTCAGAAATGAAATCTGGAGTCCCGTGTTCAAAAATGGAATTTTACAAGTTGGAATTTACGAATTCGGACGGCCAACTTTGGCATCGAATTCAACCAATCAAAC
The DNA here is from genome assembly GCA_029216955.1 of Iris pallida. NCBI lineage: Eukaryota > Viridiplantae > Streptophyta > Magnoliopsida > Asparagales > Iridaceae > Iris > Iris pallida. The sequence goes on along the minus strand of JANAVB010040419.1, from coordinate 11,436,326 downwards.
AAGCTCACAATGAAACGAAACTGAAGGGGTAGTAAGAGGGTTATACCAGCTTCGCACCGGAACCGGTAGCATGCCAAACGGAGCTGCGGTGGAGGAGATACAAGCTGACGAAGTTGGCCCCACGAAACTGTCCAAATTTAATACAATTTAAACGGTCAACTTGGTGGCCGGTTTTGATGTATCAAACGATAAAATTAACGGACAAAAATTGACAGGGATGAAGGTGGATATACCGAGATTGCGACAGAGCGAAGAAATCGCCGATCCAACGGTCGGATCTCCGGGAAAACGTGCACGAAGTCGCTGCGACGGAACGCCAAATCTGAGTTCCAAACTCGCGCGCGCCGACGGGATCTCGTTCAAAACGCAGAAATCGCCTCGACGGCGCGTCCCGGAGGACGTTGGCCGCCACGGGAGGGCAGGCCTGAGTTCGCAGGAAAGGGGGCCACCCACGGGAGGGTTCGCCGGAGCCACAGCGGCCGGCGGCGGCGTTGGCGACGTCCGCGCACGCGCGCCGTGCACCCGTGGCTGCTCCCGCTGTGCTGGCCGGCTCGCACGGGGCTGCGTGCGGCCAGCTCGGCCGGCGAGGGCTCGTCGGGGCGGCCATGCATCGTGTGGTGTTGGCGGAGGAAGTGGTGCGCCATGGTGGTGGTGGCCGGAGTTGATGTTGATGGTGGTGGCGGTTATAGATGGAGATGGAGGAAGAGAAGATGGGCTGAGCTCGTGGAGATGGCGGCTCGACCGACGTCCAGGCTGGCCATGGGAGGAGTTGGTCGGGCTACATGGGAGGTGGTCGGGTGGAGGAGTGAGGGTGGAGCTCGGGGGAAAGCTGGTGTTGCTGTTGTCTTTGTTGGTGTATAGGAAATATTAGGAAGAGAGAGAGAGAGAATAGGATAAGATTTAAATGATAGGGAGAGAGAGAGAGAGAGATGAAAGGTCTTCCCTAGGAATTAGGGCCGGCCAACTTGGCTGTGGAGTGTGGGGAAATTTCATGGGGAAAATTGAATGGTGATGATTAAAAGTAGGAGGATCCAAGGGCTAAAATAATTGTAGGAAAAATAGGTCATTCCTTTAGGATTAAATTCAAGGAAAATTTCCCATTATATAATAAAATAGATAAAATGAGAAATTGATATTTTTGGGCAATAAATATGAGGGTGTCCCGATGGAGGGCAACATGAAGCTGGACTGGGCTCGGTGGAGCCGGATTGGGTCAAAACTGGACATCGTACAAAAATAGAATTATAATTAGACGTTGATGATCATGTGTAAATAAGTAGCACATGGGGATTCCAAATAATGGGACACAAGTGGCGGACGGATAGTAGGCTCAAAGTGGGCCATGTCCATAGTTGGGGCTGACAGGTTTTGGTCGACAGGGGACCCACAAATCAAGTTGGAAAATGAATGTGACGCCGTGGCGTGAAATAAAATCGGGTCACGCGTCGGGAAAGTTGTGCAAATCAAATGGAGCCCAAAATGACATGAATGAGTGGGAAACGAAGGTCATGGGTGACGAGCGTCTCGAGTAGATCATCAATGAGGAGTTGGTTTCAAGGAAATGACTGGTCTGGCGCTCCCAATTTAAATGTCATGGTAACGCGCTAAAAATGATCAAGGAAAAAAGTGGGAAAATAAATATCAATCAAATGGTCTAAACCGACCCGAAGTTCAGCGAAGCAGAAAGAGCACAAGAGAACAAGTTTGGATGGGACACTATATACCGTCATGAAGGTAATCGTGTCCACTCCAAAACTCGTGAAGAAGATTTCCAGAGTTGAACATCCCTGATACTCCAAATATCAATGGCATGGGAAAGTACACTAACAGATAAATAAATAGAATGAACTATTTAATGTAACCAAACAATCAGAAAATAAATAAAATGAAAAAAAATCAACCCGAATTTTAGGGTGCTAACATTCAGACCCAGCAGCAGCGCTTTGCACAGCACCAGAGGGGAGCCCCTGCGGGCAGAGTGTTCGCCTTGACAGCCGAGCAGGAGACAGAGCCATTGGGTGACGTTGTGGCAGGTCACATTCTTCTTGATTCATTCCCTGCTTTTGCCTTATTTGATTCCGGTGCCACTAATAGTTTTGTGTCTGTTTCCTTTGCTCTGAGACACAACATTATTGCTGAACCCTTGGGTAGGACTTGTAAGATATTGACCTGGGGAGGCATCATCCTGGTTAACAATATCTGCAAGGGGCGGAGAGTTACTGTAGGAGGCCGAGATTTGGGTGCGTGCTTGCTCATGCCCCTTTCGAGGTACGATGTGGTACTCGGAATGGATTGGTTGAGCATGCACCATGATACTATAGACTGTAGAGGAGGTAGGATTCTGTTTAGGCCACCGGGAGAGCCAGAGATTGTGTTTGCCAGAGGAGCAGCTGAGCCGGGAGATGGGTTCTGCAGAGCTTTACTGGCGGGACAGGCATTGCCGCATCCATTGATAGCTGACTTCATGGATGTTTTTCCCGAAGAGTTGCCTGGGATGCCGCCGGATAGAGACGTTGAGTTCTCTATAGACTTAGTGCCGGGTGCCGAGCCTATCTTACAGCACGTCTATAGGGTCAACAACAGCAAATTGGCAGAGCTGAAGAAGCAGGTCGACGAGCTGCAGGACAAGGGATTCATTAGATCCAGTTCATCGCCTTGGGGAGCGCCAGTTCTGTTTGTACCAAAGAAGGATGGTATGATCCGTATGTGTATCGATTACAGGGCGCTCAACAACCTTACTATCAAGAATAAGTACCCATTACCGAGGATTGATGACTTGTTCGATCAGTTGAGCGGTGCCAAGGTGTTTTCGAAGATAGATCTGAGGTCCGGCTATCATCAGCTGAAGGTGAAGCAGGAAGACATTCCGAAGACAGCTTTTCGGACTCGGTACGGCCAGTATGAGTTCACTGTGATGCCATTTGGGTTGACCAACGCCCCAGCTGTGTTCATGAACTTGATGAACAAGGTTTTCCATCAGTACCTTGACAAGTTCATGGTGGTCTTCATAGACGACATCCTGGTCTACTCGAAGACGCCGGAGGAGCACGAGGAGCATCTGAGGATTGTGCTCGAGACTCTGAGAAAGTAGCAGTTCTATGGAAAGCTGTCGAAGTGCGAGTTCTTCCTGGACCAGGTCGAGTTCTTGGGTCATGTTGTGACCGAGCACGGGATCTCAGTAGACCAGAGGAAGATTGCTGCGGTAGAGTCTTGGTCTACGCCCAGTTCAGTTGCCGAGGTTCGAAGCTTTCTGGGATTGGCGGGCTACTATCGGAAGTTCATCCAGGATTTCTCGCGGATCACGAAACCGATGACTAGACTCACCAGGAAGGACGTGGAGTTCGTCTGGACTAAGGAGTGTCAGGCCGCCTTCGATGAGCTGAAGACGAGGTTGACATCAGCTCCGATCTTGACATTACCGTCTGGGACCGGTGGTTTCTCGATTTACAATGATGCTTCTGGTCGAGGTCTGGGTTGTGTACTTCAGCAGCACGGAAAGGTGATTGCCTATGCATCTAGGCAGTTACGTCCTCATGAGAAGAACTACCCGACTCATGACCTGGAGTTAGCCGTTGTTATCTTTGCCCTAAAATTGTGGAAGCACTATCTGTACGGAGAGCGGGTTGAGATCTTTACTGATCACAAGAGCTTAAAGTACGTGTTCACCCAGAAGGAGCTGAACATGCGGCAGAGACGTTAGCTTGAGCTGATGAAGGATTTTGATATCGCCTTGCAGTACCTTCCAGGGAAGGCCAACGTAGTTGCAGATGCCTTGAGCAGGTATCCAGTAGCTATATATCTGACACCAGATCGTCATCTTTTGGCTGACCTGGACAGTTTGGGAATTGAGGTGATTATTCCGGGCATGGAGGTGCAGATGTGGGGCCTGCAGATTCAGTCTGAGTTGATGGACAGAGTCAAATCAGCACAGTATGATGATATTGCCCTGAGGAGCATCAGGGAGCAGGTGCGGGCAGGTTTGCTCGATGACTTCTCTATTGCCGAAGATGGGTCACTGCGGTATGGTGCTAGACTGTGTGTTCCGAGTGGGGAGCTTCGGAAGGAGGTTCTTCAGGAGGAACATCGCTCTCAGTACTCTATACATCCTGGTGCCAACAAGATGTACAGAGATCTGAGGGAGCACGTTTGGTGGTACGACATGAAGCGCGAGGTGGCTCAGTTTGTATCTCGCTGCTTGGTTTGTCAGCAGGTAAAGGCCGAGTGACAGAGGCCTGGTGGATTGCTACAGCCACTATCCATTCCTGAGTGAAAGTGGGAGCACATCACCATGGACTTTGTGTTCGGACTTCCACGATCTCCAGGAGGGAAAGACGCGATTTGGGTCATAGTTGATAGGTTGACCAAATTGGCCCACTTTTTGCCTTTCAAGGTGGGGATGTCTACGGATAGGTTGGCAGAGCTGTATGTTCGTCAGATCATGCGATTGCATAGGGTTCCTGTGAGCATAGTTTTAGATTGGGATAGCCGTTTCACTTCCCACTTCTGGAGGAGTTTGCAGGCTAGCTTGGGCACCTCGCTCAAGTTTAGTACCGCTTATCACCCCCAGACAGACGGGCAGTCGGAGAGGACTATCCAGACCTTGGAGGATATGCTTCGTATGTGTATGCTAGATCTCGGGGGTTCTTAGGAGGATCATCTTCACCTGGTAGAGTTTGCTTACAACAACAGTTATCAGGCCAGTATGAAGATGTCGCCATTCAAGGCTCTATACGGACGGAGATGACGTACTCCCTTGTCATGGGACGATATTGGCGAGAGAGTACTGCTCGGACCGGAGATGATAGTGGATGCAGCTGAAAAGGTCAGGATGGTTAGAGACAGACTTCGGGTGGCTCAAGATAGGCAGCGACATTGGGGTTTTTTGAGAAGGGTTCGAATTTCAACTCAATCCGACTTGTATTGGGGACCCGGGGTAGTGTTGACTCTAGTAGGCCCACACACTAGTTAGCCATAGCCCACATGTTAGTTATTTTATTTAGTGACTAGGCTAATTTATTTTGGTTAGGATTAATTAGATTAGTGAGTTAGAATGACCAAACTAGCCCCGACTTAGAACCCCTTTCCATGCATTAACTAATAGATTAGAGAGGGGGGGCTTTTTGGGCTTTTCCTAATAGGACAAAACCACCCCATGGCCGGCCACATTAGAGAGGATAGGATAAGCCACTCATCATTATCCACTCTTTCATTCTCTCTCTTGTTCTTCCCCAATTTGTTTTAGAGAGCAATCCCTAGAAATTTCTCCAGCAAATCCTTCCATTTCTCTACCCAACCTTCTTCTTTCCTTCTCCATTCAAGCCAAGGAGGAAGCTACTCAAGTTTGGGAGGAGTCGGAGCTCGTTCGTGTCTATTCGGGGTTCCTACGTGTCGGTGGCGCATCGGGAAGCTTTTTCTTCGATCCGAATCACCGGGAGGTACAAATCCCTTCTCATTCTCATTTCTCTCATGCATTAGGATGGTTTTGACCCATAGGAATGACCCCTATGGTTTTGTGTCCATTTGTGTCCTTTTCGTGTCCATTTGGACACTTATAGAGGTGTCCTATGTGTAGGATCGAGTCCTAATAGAAAAAACCCCTATTTGGACATATATGGATTTATTGTGTATTGATTTAATGTTGTTCTAACTTTTATTCTAGATTTTCTATGTGTTTAGGAATGAGTTTTCCTATGTATCATATTATCTAATATCTATATGTATATATATGGTGATATATATATTAATCTCTATATATATATATATATATATATATGTATATATATATTATGGCTTATATATATGTGGATATGTATCATGGTGTGTGTGGCGTGATACTTGTGTTTGAAAGGGTTATGGAGTGGTCGGCCAAGTAATGGAATGGATGGGTGTTTGTGTTAGTAGAGAGTGTATGTAGGTGAGGTGTTTGAGTGCTGGTACTAGAGAGATGTGGAGAGTGGTGAGTAGAGTGAAAAGGATGGGGGGGGAGAAACACCTTCACAGGTGCTGCCAACAGCAGCACCTTGCTGCTATTTCAGTCCCCTTGGACTGTCACCACAGTCCAGATTTTACATCCCATTGCTGCCTTCATTCAGTCCCTTAGAACCACACTTGGCAGTCCACATAACAGCCCATCAACCTACAACTTTGCTGTCCATGTTTAGCCCCTTGACACCACCACCAAAACCACTTCATTCAGCCCCTTGTACCCCCCACATTACAGTCCAGATTTTACATCCCTTAGCTGTCCCTTGTAGCCACTTAACAGTCCCCTTAAACCACCTATATGGCAGTCCCATATACCTGTCATTACACCCCTGTTTAACCCTACTTTGCTGTCCCTTAACAGCCAATAGATGGCTATCCATGTATCTCATATGGCTGCCACTTAGCTCCATATTGTAGTCCACATTTCCTGTCCTAAAACTAGTCCCTATACCACTCAAAATTAGTCCAGATTTCAAGCCATGATGGCTGTCCATTTACACCACATATTTAGTCCAGCTTTGGCCATCTAATGGCTGTTCTTTTGCACCCCTTTGAACAGCCCTATAGCCCCTTAATACCACCCAAAATCAGTCCTAAAACACTACAAAACCTGTCCATAATTTCAGCTTGTGTGTGTGTATTTATGTTTGTGAGTGTGAGAGTTAGTGTGTGAGCCTAAGTGTAGTTAGTAGCCTATAGGTTAACCTATGTGCAAACTAACAGGAAAACCTATAGGAAAGCCTATATTAGTGTGATACATGTGAGAGTGTTGTGCGTGAGTGAGTGTGATATATGTGAGTGCTAGAGTGATGTGAGAATGAGATATGATATGGTAAGGTAATGGTAAGGGTAATATAGGTTTTACCTAAAAATAGGGTATTTGAGTCTAGAGTCTAAGATAGGGTTAGAACTTGATTCCCTTGGTTGGTTATGATCAAATATAGTGCTCATAGACTAGTTTTGACGTCGGTTGACCATTTTGACCAAAAGTCAACCGAGATTCAAACTTAGTCTTTAAGCGACTAGATTTGACCGAAACCAACCAAGAGTTGACCAGTTGACTGAAAGTCAATAGTTGGTCAACATTAGACTAGTTTGACCTAGGGTTGACCTAGAGTTGACCAGAGTTGACCAGAGTTGACCAGGGTTGACCAGTTGACCAAAAGTTAACTGTAAGTCATCTTTTACCCCGTTTGACCTAGTTTGACTTGGAGTGACTCCCAGTGACCTAGTATGACCTAGTATGAACCAGTATGACCTAGTATGACTCAGTCTGACCTAGATTGACCTAGTTTTGACTTAGACTTGCATTCATGACTTGAATTAGTTTTCTTTTTCAGTATAAAACCCTGTTTAACTCATAATATCTCATTTTAGGTCTGTGATTTACTCTGAGTGTCTGTTCACCTTATCAGCTCAGGACCACAGGCGAGTACATTCACTGATAGTTTTTATTGTCTTGATATCTACTATATCCGATTCAGTTGTTGTATTTTATATGATTCCCAACACGACGGTTCACGGACTAGTATACGTCGGATCCTGTCATGAGATGTTATTCCTGGACTTTCTTGGTATATGGGTATGTGATATTTTTGTGTTTCCTGTACTTATATAGACATTGATTTGGGAGTAGGCTGGCCCCCTGCTCTCGAATCCTGTGTCATGACGTGCTATGTCCGGATCCGTGATACTATTCGGGGATGGGGGAATTATTAGCAGATACCCCATGTGCCAGTTATCTAGGTTGGACGGCAAGACTCTCCGTTGAGGACACCGCGGATTGCCGGTCCAAATGGATAACTCTACCTTGACTCTCTAGCCAATCACATAACGCTCTAATAGTTCAAATCACATTTTACATTTTTTATCATATCTTATATTCAGTTCAGCTTTACTTTTTGTACTTGTCACCATGCTATGATTTTATTTACTCATATGCTCTACCTGCCTTTATACTGTACCATGATTTGAGACTAAGTTCTGTTCGAAGGAAGAGTTACAATCCCGGTCCTTGTTTGGTTTAAGGGTTGTAACTCTGCTTTCGAATGGTTCCCAAGTCGTCTATATCTTTGTCTTGTATTTTATTATACTGTCTCTTATAGTATTTGTCAATTCACATGGAACTGCTGTTGGTGTTTGTACTTGCTCATTTTCCTGACAGGATACCGTTGATAATTTTACAGATGATTCAGAGGCTAATTGCCCGACCTACTATGGGGACGGGTTAGATGGATTAGACTTGGACCGTGGCTTGATAGTCGAGCCACTAGACTTTGCTCACCCTGAGTAGCATAGTTTAGTTAGGTTTGCCTGGCCTGCGAGCCAGCTAGTACTTTTCAGATTGTAGTACTATATTATATTCTTTACTCTGTGACTTTGTGTTTAGCATTGGACTTATGTGGATTCGAACTTATTTCCTGCTTTTATCTATCCTATGTTCCTTCCATGATATCTACCTTAGTTTAGTTTATGTGATTGAGACTGTATTGCTATGTCACCTCCATTCGGAGTGTATATACTGTACAGGTACATTTATCTGTTTTAGTCGTAGTATTTACAGACCCTATATATAGCGTTCTATCGCCGATTCTGCAGCGTAGGCTAGATGTACCCACGTTTCGTGCCCTTACTCTAGGGTGCAGGTCGTGACATTACCTGAGAGGATGCTTCTTTGGTTGCATAACATCCGTCCCTCGCACTTAGTATATCGCAACTGCAACACCGTCTACCTGGAACCTTACTTGCCCAGCCGGTTCTCCAGCTAGTTTGGGTACAGCCAGCTGTTCCTAGAGAGTCCCAGCTCTTGCCTGGGTTTTGAAGATAGCGTTCTAGATGGCATCAGGGCCTGGCTTTACTATAATACTGCTCATTCCCGTGCTAGTTTTTCGGACCCTGACGCTGAGATGCAAGAGGAGATTTTGTATTTAGTGGCTCTCTACCATGTCACTGCGAGCAGGTTTCCTATTAACTTTGACCTGTATACCAGTTTTATTGTTGGTACCGGCTTGGCATTGAAGCCCCAAGGGTCAAAAACGAGGAAGCAGAGGGCAAACAGGGTTCCTATGCCGGATTCGGAGTCCACCACTGTGGATGAAGGAGATGGCGAGCAGGGTGCCGATGATTCTTTCCCTCATCCAGATGAGGTGGCGGTGGATCAACCGCCCATTGCGTTCGATGAAGTGGTGGCGGACCAGCCGTCTGATGTGCCTGGTCCTTCGCACAAGCGAAGCAGGAGTGTGTCTACTGATATCGGCATGACTTACTCCATAAAATGGGCTGCTGTCAGATCCTGTCGGCTACTTATCGAGGGTGTTGACGCTGTTTCTGAGGTGACTCGAATTATAATCGTCTTTTCCTTCATTTTCCTGCACTATGGCCTAATTATTTTCTTTTGCTCTTGTAGGCGTCAGAGGAAGAGGAATCTCAGGAACCGGTTATTGTTTCTGAAGTCGATCCGACGCTGAACACTTTGATCGATGACATGTGTGCCAGGATTATTTCGTCCAGGGCTCTCTCGGCGGCGTCTGCGGGATCTCAGGTTGCTTAGGTCGTGACTCGAGACGACGGAGGCTCCGATGAACCTGTCCCCGAAACTGCTGAATTTCATCAAGGTGACGCTGATCCAGTCGTACCTCCCTCCGGAGTGGCTGGAACAGAAGAGCCAGCTGAATTCGGTTTGGGGGGTACTGGTGAGGAGACTATGGTGGCTGTGAACGAACCTCAGCCTCCACGATCCTCCCTTGGTAAGATAAGCCAAATTTTGACTAATGAGGAGGCCCATTCGCTCTATCATCACATCCTTCGGGTTACGTCGATTGATGGTTGCTCTGGGTATGCAGGTCCTGCCCTTTCAGTACCGATGATGGACATTGTTAAGATAGGCTCTGCCAGAGGGGATCTGGTGGAGGGGAGTGTGCCCCCTCCTCCTTCGGCTTGTCTTGAGGGGCCTTTCGCCGGATCGAGTTCGAAAGGTCGTATGGCGGCACCGCCCGGACAGGGAGCAATGGTCCCTGCATCTTCTTTTGCTCGTACAACTTTGGGGGTTGACCTCTCAGCCTTACCGAGTATCCAGATTGTTCGAGCCGCGGAGGAGGAATTGGCCCCTGTTCAAGCGTCCTTTCGCTCAGAATTTATTTCCCTCGTGGCAGGGGCGGCAAGTTCTGTTGCGTCTTCTTCGACACTGCCAGCCACACTTCCTTTGACACCGTCCTCTACGGAAGTTCTGGATGAGGTGTCGCAGGATGTGGTTGATAGTTTCTACCGCCATTTGAAGAGGGGAGTAGACGCTGCTGTGGAACGGGGGACCCCTTTCGCCTTGGCCCGACAATGCGCCCAAGGCCAAATTGACTTTCTCAAAACCATTTCTAGCGGGAAAGGGATAGCTGCGCTTATGGAGCCCAAGCTGTTGGAGGCTGATCAGCTTGTGGCCCAGTTTCAAGTGCTGCGACAAGCTGATTCGTTTACAGCAATTGATCAGGAGCGGGGCTTCCTCACCACCGCCCTGGAGAAGATAAGGTTCGTACGAGATAAATATAAGCCAGTTATAACAAAGGACCTCGGTGACCTGTCTCTCTTGTACGACCAGCTGAGCCACCGGAGCAAGTCTTGCAGGGCTCGGGAGGCGGCCGCCTCCCAGGGGGTAATTGCTACCAGGGAGCAGATTTTCGAGCTTCAGAAGAAGCTGGCCTTCTTGGAGTCTGAGCTTGAAGCTTCCCGTGCGGACAAAGAGTTGATTATTCAGGATGCCGAAAGGGTTTCCAGAGCTTCTGCCAATATGGAATGTGCTCTGAAGAAATTTGAGGAGGGCTGGCAGGCTCACGCGCCCTTTAAAGATACGGCGCTACTGACTCAGGAGGCCGAGCGTCGGGCCAAACAGTGGTTTGAGCAGTCGACTGCCTTGTTGAGGGACCGTCTCAGGGCATTATGTATCGCCGAACAATAATCGGCTTTTTTTCTTCTTTTTGTTTTTGTTGCTTTCCTTTCTTGAGTGGGACGTGGTCCCCAGAACCTGTAGTACTTTTGTCTTTCAAATAAAGATTACTGCTTATTGTGTTTGTAGTTTTTGCCCCACTGGGGAATTGTTTGTGGACTTGTTACCCTTGGCATACCTTGATTTTAGGTATAGATAACAAGTTGATGGGGATACTTGGAACAAATCCACAGTAAGGTGATTATGGACATTCCTGGTATCGGAAGAAAGAATGCCATGGGGCAGCTGGGCCCCCGGGGCATGATGAGAAGTGAGGGGCATGTACTAATAAACTTAGTACAATATTTGTGGTCAATAGTGGACATTTGTGGTCAACAGAGGACATTTATGGGCCTATTATCCTTGGCGTACCCTGGTTTTTTTTGGTACGGATAATAGGTCGAGAGAGAACCAACAGACTTACTCTGAGGTAATGAGGACATGGTAAATATGAGGGTTTCTTCGATGGAGCCTTCCCACTCAGAGGTAATAAGGACATGGCAGGAGGGGGCTCCATGAAGGGAATATAGAACAACTCAGAGGTAATGAGGACATGGAGGTTCTATGTGAGGGGCGGTTTGTTTTTGATGGAAGGGAAACAACTCAGAGGTAGCATCGACGTGGTTGTTTCAGAGAATTTGTGGATCTGTTACCTTTTTTTTGCACTGAAAGCACGAGTATTGGATCATAAGGGGAGAGCTTTTTTAGGAAGAAAGTTCAGAGGTATAATCATACATGACTTATTACCTAAAAGGTGCGATATAGATTCATCTGTAGTGACCAGAGTATGAGTTCAGCGGTACTTGTGGGTACGTAGCTCAACAATCTGGCAGATTTGGGACCAGAATGTAAGTTCAGCGGTACCTGCGGGTACGTGACTCGACAATCTGGAGATCTAGAGTCGGAATGTGAGTTCAGCGGTACCAGGGGGTACGTAACTCATCGTAGCACCCATTTTTTTTAAATAAGGGTACTTTAGTCATATTAGTCATTTTTGTGATTTTCTAGATACAATTGACTTGTGTTTGTTTTAGCAGTTGGTTTAACCTTAGATAATCCATATTAGAGACTAACCATGACATATGATGATCATCTAGCTAATTAGAAATTTATATTACGCTTTGGTTCAATTTAGAAGGCCATTTGACCATTTTTAGGCTATTTAATTAATTGGCCTTTTAAGCCTTTCTGTTAGTGGGCTTAAACTCAACTTAGATAGAGAAGAGGGGACCATGAACCAACCCTAACCCTAAGAGGACTAGTATGGCCGGCCAAACAGGAAACCCCCTCCATATATAAGCATTTGCATTAGTTTTGACACCCCCTTTACAAAACCCTAGTTTCCAGCTCTCCAAAACCATAACTTTTTCATCCGACCTCCGTTTCATCTCAAACGAAGTGCATTGTGATCGTGGGAAGGAGTAGAACTTGCTGGAGCATTGCTAGCAAGGAGCTGGAGGTGTTTGCTCAGTGAAAACTGGTCGTCTCATTGATCGAGGAGTCAGTTTCATTGATACTTCAACTCTCAATAGGTAAACACCTAAACATTATAGTTTTTCCAGATTTTCCTTCATGGTAGAATGCATCTAGGTACCCTCGACCAACCCATGAAGTTTGGTGAAATTTTGTGTCTGTTTGATAGGCGTGCCGGATACGTATCGGATTAGGGTTTAATGTGTTCGATGATTTGTCTCTTAGAATTCAATACTGTTATTATTGCAAACTAATTTTGTGATTTGATAGGCCTAGATGTAGGGATTCCTAAACCCTAGGTTTGTGCAAGGGTCGACACGTATTCGTGTCCAAAACTTGACACGTACGCGCTGCACGAGGACCGTGCGCGTGTCCTGCTGCTGCCGTATCCGTTCTCGCTGGACACGACGACTCGACGCACGAAATTTGGTGAGTGGGTAGGGGCCATGTCTGACATGGTGCCCATAAAATTTGGTTCGGGTTCGTGGATAATCGAGAGAGAAATCGACGTGGCACTGATTTTGAACTGTCGTACGCGCGCCAGTTTTTGGCGTCCGATACGCGTGTCGAGCGACTCGGACACGCGTCGTGTTGCTAGTGCAGACACATGGGCTTGTAGCTCTATAGGTGGGCTACATGTAGTAGCAACCACGTATCGTAATTTGGTCTGTGTCGAGCCCTAGGTCGCGTGACACGCGTACACGAGGACTGGGTTCCAGTTTTGATATACACGTATCCTAGACACTTCGTGTCCTATTTCTTGGACACGACCACACCTAAACTTCATGTTCATACCTGAGACACGTTACCAACCCTTAGTTTCGATTATCTTTAGATTTTTGAGTGTTTTTAGGTCATGTTAGGTATGGTTCGAGTATCGAGTTTAGTTTCAGATTTTCTTCCTGTCAGTTTTTCCTTTTGTTATACCCAGCATGTTTTCTAGTGTAATTGCTGTATAAAATCAAACCTACAGGTCCTGCATTACCCAATCTAGGAGATACTTGCTAGTTTGCATTATGGGGAAGGCTGTGTTCAAGTTTGGGTTGGCATAGAGTATTCGAGTTTGTACCTAGATAGGTATCAAAAAAATAGGTATTTCCTATATCAGATAATTGAACGAGTAGGTTGAACATTGAATTAGAATCGATTTAACAAAGCCAAGTTCAGTTTAGTTGGAGTTAAACTGTTTGTTGAAGTTAAAGCAGAAGTTGGTCTTTGAGAAGTATATGTATGTGGGTATTGGTTAGGGTATCATGCCTATACTGATAATTGGGTTGTGTCAGGATTGATTGCAGGATTACTAATGTTCAGACTACTTGTTGGTTGAGAGTTGGGTATCACCAAGCTTAGTTAGGATTTGGTTAAGTCCTGTTAAGTTGATTGATTAGTTAAGGACTAGTGTTATAGTTAGAGTAGGAATTGGTTTTTGAAATGTATATATGTATGTGTGTATTGGGTAGGAAAGGCTGAACTAATGTGGATGTTTTGTGATGGAAAATTCAGGGAATAGGTTAACTGCAGTAGCAGTAGCAGTAGGTATGCTAAGTGCATAAGCCTAAGTGCAAGGTGCACATGTGTGTGTGTATGGTTACTTGGTATTGATAATAATGTTGTTGGTAGAGTGGCAATGAGAGTAGTGGTTAGGTTTGAGTATATTAAATAGTTGGTAGGATTTTGTATTAGGATGTACTTTGGGTAATTGATATGTAGGACATGTATCATGATAATTGGTATTGATACACTAAGATAGCAATTTCACCTTTAGCTTGAACCTAAGATAACACCAACTCAATACCCAAAAATCAACATTAGGACTAGTAGTGACCTAAAATTTGACTTGTAGGCTAGTTGACCAAACTTTGACCTAGTTTGACTAGTCTGGTTGACCAAAGTTGACCCAAGGTTGACTTTGACTTAGATTGACCCAAATTATGTAGAATTTGCATTGAAGGCTTTCCTTATGATATTTTAGACTATATTATGACATGTGGTTATTTTAAATAGGATCTTATTACTCCAGTCTAGTCACTTTTCATCATCAGCAGTTCGGATTGCCAGGCGAGTACATTCTCTGATCTTTTCATGCTTCTTTGGATATGTACTCTTGTTATAGACTAGTATACTTGATGCTGACACGACGTTCACACGGATCAGTACCCTCTGGATCTTTTCATGCGATGTTATCCCCCCGGATACATCGAGTATGTCATGTTTATGTACTTTATCATGGTCATCATGTACTCCATGTATTCACATTTATCCATGTGCACTCATATGTTATTCATGTACACTCATGACCATATGAGCTCCATGTATACAGTAGTTGTTATCCATGTGCAATAACATAACATGCTTTGATCCTTGTGTATTGGTTGGGGGCAGGGAGAGTGTAGTTGGTTATGTGATCATTATCCCCAGTAGTTATCCATGTGCATCCCATAGTTGTATCCATGTGCAACCCAAGCTGTTTATATAACCAATTCATGCTCCGATTCACGTAGAATGTTACATTCTTTATTTATTATATTATATCTCAGTTATATCTTCTCTCTTGTTGATTTCTCTTTACAGCGATTTATGTATAGTTTTCTATAGCTTGCTTTATATGTCCATTCCTGCTATGAACTGTTGTGAGAGATATGTGCTCGTTCCGTCCTGACTGGGCATGTTGAAAATTTTACAGGTGATGATGAGGAGTACTGTCCTACTTATTATGGCATTGGCATTAGATGACACTGGCGACGTGGACCCATAGGAGGATCCCACAGTCGCTGAGGACTTGCCCATAGTCTAGCTGAGACTTAGTACTTATTTTGTATTTCTGTTTGAGACTTTATGAGTTGTACTTGAGATTATTATTGGTGGTTTAAACCTAGACTTTTATTGTGACTCTCTTGAGATTCTTCTTCTATTCCATCTTAGTATTGTGATTGAGTTACGTATTATTTTACTCTCTATTCATAGCTTATTTAGATTGTGTTAGATATGGTGACACAGGACAGCGTTCTGCCGCCGACACTGCGGCGTAGGCTGGGCGTTCGTTACTTCTCGTGCCCTTACACTGGGTGGGGGTCGTGACACGTTTTTAGTGGTGGCCCATGCAGGTCAGTCACAATCACAACATGTGTGATTCATAGTGGTACTCGAACTAGAGTATCATTACAGCCTGCAGTAGGATATATGAGATAAGTTAAGGTACTCAATCACATTAGGAAAACTCTTATCAATTCTTGCTGTAATTGTCTCCTTTTGAAAACAACTGTCCTCCTTTGATAATTTTGCTTCTTTTCCAGAAATTGATTCCTTGTTGATCTGTCTTCAAGATAGTTAAGGAGACACAATTTCATCCCTCCGGTCCATGCAGGACCAGATTCGTATTAGTGCGATGTTGTGGTAGTACGGTAATTTAGTTGTACTACTACGAGCCTGCTATATAGTATAGGAAGTAAGGTGTTAGAATGAGAGCTTACTTAATCACTATTAGAATTTCCTGAGAGATTCCGGGGACGACCCTTGAGAATCTTATTTTGAGCTTCGATTTAAATTCCCTTTCCCTTAGTTTAATCCACCTTCCTCCCTTGATTCTTGTATCTTGTTTGAACTCTTGTCACCAATACCCTTACTTCCTTGTGCTTAATAATGGTTAGGAAGATGGCTACACTGCTATATACTCATTGGTCAAACATATGGCTAGAAGGATTACATTAAGGAATTGGAATACACGGAGAATTTGGTTAAGTTATAAGGGCATTTTTCTAAATGGATAATTTAATGATTAGTAGTTTGTAAGTTGGGATATTACCAAGGAAATTTATCTTGAAGATTCTAAGTAGTAATCACCAGAGGATTATAAAATTATATTTTCATACTGGAGGAAAATAGTTAGAATCTATATAAATCGATTTCAGAGATTGATGTGATTCATGAATTACTGGATTATGATTATACATCTTTCAACGTATATAGATTGGTTTGATAAAAAAAAAATCTCAAATTTGGAATCGTGTCAATTGATTGAAGATTTAAAAATCTATTTAGATTTTGGTTTAAGAAGTAGTGATTATGTTGCAATGACTTGGAAAGAGAAATTATGGTTGATAAGCGCGTTAAAATACTGAGCTGTAAATGCTAGATTGCCGTAATATGCTGAATGTCTATTTTGAGGATTATTTGAGACAAATTGGGAGTTTTTAAAAGTTATGAAGTGATAGAATTTTATGGATTCATGATTCATTAACTCTGGAGTTCAAAGTTGGATTAAAATATTAAATTTTGGAAAGGTTAGTAGTAATGTTATAAAAGTTATTATGAGATTTATGGAAAGGATTTAAATGTTAGTCGTGATTAGATTGGAAGGCTTAGAGTGAATACAAATTGAGGTAGTTATTTTAGAATTTTTTTTCTTAAGAAATGTAATGGTAGGCCACCAAGGTAACCTTAATGAGATAAAAGTGTTCCACACTAATTGCCATATCACTCATGACTATGATAGTAGTATATACTCCAGTGTTGTTAGTCATCTGCCTAACTATGGACTGTATCTCATTCTGGACTTACTCAACCTTTCCTCAAACCTAGATCTTTTATTGTGACTTTCTAAACGTTTGTATTTGATCGTTCCTTAACAGTATTCTCCCTTTAGTACTGTGTCCCTAAATTATTTCACTGGAATCTTAATTAAATTGATTTCATGCTTCAACTTGATTTTCTTTATTCTTGTATTAGTTGTCACCTCTTGAACCCTTACCATGATACTAAATTACTTTCTGACTTAAATTCGAGATCCAACCATGACTCAATTCTTTCGACCCGACATGTGATGGTGTTCTTTTTGTTTCTTTAAATGCTTAACGTTGTACCTTATCTTGATTGTTTGACCAGCTTAGTTAAGGATCTTGGACTATATTTTTCTTCTTCATCATTACCTCCCTTACTTATACTTGACTACCTTATGTTGCTAATTTAGCCTTAGTTTTGCAAGCTTATCTCTTTTTCAAGCTTGATCATGACATATTTTATTGGATCGACCCACTAACATATTGTCTAATCAGAACCGGTGTATGATGGTCTGATCAACCTAGTGCACTTTGGTTCGCTTTCATATATTACTCTACATGGATGAGACTCTAGGGCATATGTCTCATCCACGACAGTTTGGCAATTCTCTTTGAACTATTTTCGTCGTCTATGAACCACGTATTGTACTCAATAGTATCGTCTTTGAACTCTTTTTGCTTTTATCTTTCACATATTTCAGAAAGATAAGGCACTGTACTTAATAGGTCAACCCAGGGTATCACGTTTAGCTTCCTTATCAAAAGGAGGATAGTGGCTTATTTCCATATCCTTGCAGTATTCTTTAGGATTTCAATAGTATTGAATTCTAAACCCTTGATCGCGACCAGTCGACATGGTCATTCCCTTATCATCCAATGTTTGGAACCTTATTCAATTGAATTAATTCAATTGTGACATAGATTTCAAGTCTTGGATACTCATGCTCAGATTTTAATGACCTCGTTCTCCATCTTGTCCAAACCTCGATTCATCTTGGATTAGATCAACTTAGATCATATCGAGACTAAAATTTCTTATATATATATATATAGTGTGCTTGGATTTCAGTATTATTGACAGTCGTGCTTTAAACTTTTAATTTTAATCATCTTTAGAATATTAATGCTTTATGGTTAATTTCAGTTTTTTTTTATCACTAGTATTTGTATAGGATGATAGATTGCCTTACAACCCGATGATTTATTATTTTTCTTTATCTTTCCCAGAATGGCACGTATGACAAGAGTCTGTCCCCAGTGCACAGCTGTAATTCCGGATGAGACCAAGATTGTACTTTTCCCTTCTATTGCTCAGGAGGTGTTAGTAGCCTCACCGGAGAATTTTCCTCCATCTTTTATCCTTCAGGGGAGGACTGCAGTTCAGCCGGAGACTGAGGGCCTTCCTTTGCCTCCTAGAGTGGTACACTATGCCATTCCTGATAGAGCTCATATTTACAGACTTCTTCAGGATGTGCAGGCGGTGCAGAGACTTCAGGCTGAGCTTATGAGAGAGCAGAGTCTCAGTTTCCAACTGTTGTGGGATTACATGCATTCGAGGGAGGAGCCTAGTCCCAAGAGAGCGAGGAGCAGTTTATACCCAGAGCCTCAGGAGTATCCAGGCTTACAGCCTAGACCAGCCTATCCAGTTCAGATTCCTGTCCAGCAGAGACCAGCTGAGCGAGTGCCTACCTGTGCCTTCTGTAAGAAGCTTGGGCACGTATGGAAGGACTGTAGGAAGAGACTAGGATTGTGCCTATTTTGTGGGTCAGCTGCACACAAGATACGAGACTGTACTACTACACTTGCCCCTATTCGAGGCCTACCTCCGGGAGAGAGTTCCAGCTACCAGACCTAGTAGAGGTGAGTTCTTGACCCATACATTATCCTATCTTGATGATTTCTGTACCCTACCATAATGTTTATTTGGTTGATACCTTATGACAACTTTTGATCTAGTATGACTTTAGTGGCTAGACGAGACTCCAAACTGATATTACCTGCCATAATCATGTATGATATCTTTCCAACTGCATGATTTAGATAAGTTTTCGTAAGACCATGATTGTTGGGGAGTTGACCTAGAAGGAGTAGGATCATCTTAATTTCGAGGACGAAATTATTTTTAAGGAGGGTAGACTTGTAGCACCCATTTTTTTTAAATAAGGGTATTTTAGTCATTAGTCATTTTTGTGATTTTCTAGATATAATTGACTTGTGTTTGTTTTAGCAGTTGGTTTAACCTTAGATAATCCATATTAGAGACTAACCATGACATATGATGATCATCTAGCTAATTAGAAATTTATACTATGCTTTAGTTCAATTTAGAAGGCTATTTGACCATTTTTAGGCTATTTAATTAATTGGCCTTTTAAGCCTTTCTGTTAGTGGGCTTAAACTCAACTTAAATAGAGAAGAGGGGCCCATGAACCAACCCTAACCCTAGGAGGACTAGTATGGCCGGCCAAACAGGAAACCCCCTCCCTATATAAGCATTTGCATTAGTTTTGACACCCCCTTTACAAAACCCTAGTTTCCAGCTCTCCAAAACCATAACTTTTTCATCCGACCTCCGTTTCACCTCAAACAAAGTGCGTTGTGATCGTGGAAAGGAGGAGAACTTGCTGGAGCATTGCTAGCAAGGAGTTGGGGGGGTTTTCTCAGTGGAAACTGGTCGTCTCATTGATCGAGGAGTCAGTTTCATTGATACTTCAACTCTCAATAGGTAAACACCTAAACACTATAGTTTTTCCTGATTTTTCCTCATGGTAGCATGCATCTAGGTACCCTCGACCCACCCATAAAGTTTGGTGAAATTTTGTGTCTGTTTGATAGGCGTGTCGGACACGTATCGGATTAGGGTTTAATGTGTTCGATGATTTGTCTCTTAGAATTCAATACTGTTATTATTGCAAACTAATTTCGTGATTTGATAGGCCTAGATGTAGGGATTCCTAAACCCTTGGTTTGTGCAAGAGTCGACATGTATTCGTGTCCAAAACTGGACACGCACGTGCTGCACGAGGACCGTGCGCGTGTCCTGCTGCTGTCGCGTCCGTTCTCGCTGGACACGGCGACTCGACGCACAAAATTTGGTGAGTGGGTAGGGGCCATGTCTGACATGGTGCCCATAAAATTTGGTTCGTGTTCGTGGAGAATCGAGGGAGAAATCGACGTGGCACTGATTTTGAACTGTCGCGCGCGCCAGTTT
Organism: Iris pallida; assembly: GCA_029216955.1. NCBI lineage: Eukaryota > Viridiplantae > Streptophyta > Magnoliopsida > Asparagales > Iridaceae > Iris > Iris pallida. Next base: position 11,416,129 of record JANAVB010040419.1, on the reverse strand, counting down.
TTGGCGTCCGATACGCGTATCGAGCAACTCGGACACGCGTCGTGTGGTCAGTGCCGACACATGGGCTTGTAGCCCTATAGGTGGGCTACATGTAGGAGCAACCACGTGTCATAATTTGGTCTGTGTCGAGCCCTAGGTCGCGTGACACGCGTGCACAAGGACTGGGTTCCAGTTTTGATACACACGTATCCTGGACACTTCGTGTCATATTTCTTGGACACGACCATACCTAAACTTCATGTTCATACCCGAGACACGTTACTAACCCTTAGTTTCGATTATCTTTAGATTTTCGAGTGTTTTTAGGTCATGTTAGGTATGGTTCGTGTATCGGGTTTAGTTTCAGATTTTCTTCCTGTCAGTTTTTCCTTTTGTTATTCCCAACATGTTTTCGAGTGTAATTGCTATATAAAATCAAACCTACAAGTCCTATATTACCCAATCTAGGAGATACTTGCTAGTTTGCATTATGGGGAAGGCTGTGTTCAAGTTTGGGTTGGCATAGAGTATTCGAGTTTGTACCTAGATAGGTATGAAAGAAATAGGTATTTCCTATATCAGATAATTGAACGAGTAGGTTGAACATTGATTTAGAATCGATTCAGCAATGCCAAGTTCAGTTTAGTTGGAGTTAAACCGTTTGTTGAAGTTAAAGCAGAAGTTGGTCTTTGAGAAGTATATGTACGTGGGTATTGGTTAGGGTATCATGCCTATACTGATAATTGGGTTGTGTCAGGATTGATTGCAGGATTACTAAAGTTCGGACTACTTGTTGGTTGAGAGTTGGGTATCACCAAGCTTAGTTAGGATTTGGTTAAGTCCTGTTAAGTTGATTGATTAGTTAAGGACTAGTATTGTAGTTAGAGTAGGAATTGATTTTTGAAATGTATATATGTATGTGTGTATTGGGTAGGGAAGGCTGAACTAATGTGGATGTTTTGTGATGGAAAATTCAGGGAATAGGTTTACTGCACTAGCAGTAGCAGTAGGTATGCCAAGTGTATAAGCCTAAGTGCAAGGTGCACATGTGTGTGTGTATGGTTACTTGGTATTGATAATAATGTTGTTGGTAGAGTGGCAATGAGAGTAGTGGTTAGGTTTGAGTGTATTAAATAGTTGGTAGGATTTTGTATTAGGATGTACTTTGGGTAATTGATATGTAGGACATGTATCTTGATAATTGGTATTGATACTCTAAGATAGCAATTTCACCTTTAGCTTGGACCTAAGATAACACCAACTCAATACCCAAAAATTAACACTAGGACTAGTAGTGACCTAAAATTTGACTTGTAGGCTAGTTGACCAAACTTTGACCTAGTTTGACTAGTCTGGTTGACCAAAGTTGACCCAAGGTTGACTTTGACTTAGATTGACCCAAATCATGTAGAATTTGCATTGAAGACTTTCTTTATGATATTTTAGACTGTATTATGACATGTGGTTGTTTTAAATAGAATCTTATTACTCCAGTCCAGTCACTTTTCATCATCAGCAGTTCGGATTGCCAGGCGAGTACATTCTCTGATCTTTTCATGCTTCTTTGGATATGTACTCTTGTTACAGACTAGTATACTTGATGCTGACACGACGTTCACACGGATCAGTACCCTCTGGATCATTTCATGCGATGTTATCCCCTCGGATACATCGAGTATGTCATGTTCATGTACTTTATCATGGTCATCATGTACTCCATGTATTCACATTTATCCATGTGCACTCATATGTTATTCATGTACACTCATGACCATATGAGCTCCATGTATACAGTAGTTGTTATCCATGTGCAATAACATAACATGCTTTGATCCTTGTGTATTGGTTGGGGGCAGGAAGAGTGTAGTTGGTTATGTGATCATTATCCCTAGTAGTTATCCATGTGCATCCCATAGCTGTATCCATGTGCAACCCAAGTTATTTACATAACCAATTCATGCTATGATTCACGAAGAAGGTTACATTCTTTATTTATCATATTATATCTCAGTTATATCTTCTCTCTTGTTGATTTCTCTTTACAGCGATTCATGTATAGTTTTCTATAACTTGCTTTATATGTCCATTCCTGCTATGAACTGTTGTGAGAGATATGTGCTCGTTCCGTCCTGACTAGGCATGTTGAAAAATTTACAGGTGATGATGAGGAGTACTGTCCTACTTATTATGGCATTGGCATTAGATGACACTGGCGACGTGGACCCACAGGAGGATCCCACAGTCGCTGAGGACTTGCCCATAGTCTAGCTGAGACTTAGTACTTATTTTGTATTTCTGTTTGAGACTTTATGAGTTGCACTTGAGATTATTACTGGTGGTTTACACCTAGACATTTATTGTGACTCTCTTGAGATTCTTCTTCTATTCCATCTTAGTATTGTGATTGAGTTACGTATTATTTTACTCACTATTCATAGCTTATTTAGATTGTGTTAGATATGGTAATTCAGGACAATGTTCTACCGACACTGCGGCGAAGGCTGGGCGTTCGTTACTTCTCGTGCCCTTACACTGGGTGCGGGTCGTGACACTCATTGCTTCGGAAGATTTATTTTCGGGATGTGAGTTCAGCGGTATCGGAGGGTACATAACTCATCACTTCAGAGGATTTGTAGTTGGGATGTGAGTTCAGCGGCACGAAAGGGTATATGACTCGTCATTCTGGAGGATTTGTAGTCGGGATGTGAGTTCAATGGTACGAGAGGGTACGTAACTCATCATTTTGGCAGATTTAAAGGTGGGATGTGAGTTCAGTGGTACCAGCGGGTACATAACTCGTCACCTTGGAGGATGTCGTTTCAGACGTAATACTTCTTTAGGAACTTACCGTTGATGGGCAACATGAGCAAGTCTCCGTTTTGTTTTACGAGGCGGTAAGCTCCGTTGGAGAATACAGCATCAATGATGAACGGGCCTTCCCACTTTGGCTGGAACTTGCCGACGATTTTGTGAGTAATAACCATCAGCCTTCGAACTGCGAGAACGAGGTCGCCCACTTGGAATGTTCTGATTTTAACCTTCTTGTTGAAGGCTCCGGAGATACGTGCCTGGTACAACTCGATTCGTTGTTGAGCTAGTAGGCGCTTCTCATCTAGGGCCTCCAATTCTTGTAGTCTGCGATGGTGATTATCATCCGTCGTCAATATGTATGTGAGAGCGACATGGAGTGAGGGGATTTGAGTCTCCAGTGGGAGAATTGCCTCACTTTCGTATACCAGAGAGAATGGTGTGTTCCCGGTGGCAGTCCGTACTGTAGTACGGTACGCCCATAAGCATTCACCGAGCTTTTTATTCCAGTTGTGTTTGTTTGATAACACAAACTTCTTGAGAAGCTTGATGATTGTTTTGTTGATTGCTTCAGCTAGACCATTAGCCGATGGGTTGTATGGTATTGAAGCAATATTCTGGATGCGGTGTTTGTCGCAAAACCGATAGAAAGCGTGGCTTGCGAACTGCGGACCATTATCATGGATGATCCTTCGGGGCAGGCCAAAGCGATAGATGACGTGATGTTTGAGGAAGCTGATCACGTTTGAAGTCTTCACTTCTGCCAGCGGAACAGCTTCCGCCCATTTGGATAAGTAATCTGTGATCGCGAGTATGAAGCGATGTCCTCGGGACGAAGGCGGAGTGATCGGACAGATAATGTCCATTGCCCATGCTTCGAAGGGCCAGGATGCTACCGTCGGGTGTAGAAACTCGAATGGCTGGTGGATAAAATCTGCATAGACTTGACAGACTTTGCATTTTTGTGCATAGTCTATTGCGTCGGCAACCATCGTAGGCCAGTAGTAGCCCATTCGGCGAAGGCGATTTTGTAGTTTCGGGCCAGGATGATGGGCCCTACAGATGCCATCGTGAGCTTTACGTACGGCTTCTTTGGCCTCTGTATTTGACAGACACCGAAGCAATAATCCATCATATGATCGTCGATATAGCATTTTTTGTCTCTGTATCGTGGAAGAATCTGAGGGAACGTTTTCTAATAGAAGTGGCTTCCTTCGGATTCTCCGGCAGGATATCGTAGACTACGAAGTCAATGAACGGTTGTCTCCAGTCTGGAGCTTCGTCGACTATCATAGCGGAGTAGCTCTCGGCACACTGAACATTATTTCTGGGACAGACCAATTCACGGCCTATAATGTCAACCAGATGATGGGCATGATTCGGAACTGCTAATGAAGCGGCAGGGCCTGCTAGGGCATCGGCTTCAATGTTTTGGAGCCTGGGGACGTGCTCTATGAAGAACCCCTCCAGGGATGAGATGATGTCGATTGCTATTTGGTGATAGGGGATCATGTCTTCATGGTGAACCTCGTATGAGCCCCGGATCTGATTGACGATTAGCTGCGAATCGCCATATGCTTCAAGGTGCTCTACCCCCAGCTCTTTTGCAAGTCGGAGACCAATGACCAAAGCATTGTACTCGGCCACGTTGTTTGAACAGGGCTCTGTAAGGGAATAAGCTCGATTGATCACCAACCCGGTAGGAGAAATCAGCACTACTCCGACCCCAGCGACAATGTTGCCCTTGGGCCCGGTTCTAGAAGCGCCATCGAAGAACATTCGTCATATGGTATCATGGAAGGCCATATTTGAATTAGCGACCTCGTCTGGAATCTCTTCGTCTATTTTGGTTGACTCCGAACCTGGATGAGCTGCTAAAAAGTCTGCCAGAGCTTGACCTTTGACAGCCTTTTGCGGGACGAAGATCATGTGGTAGAGGGACAGTAATATCGCCCAAGTAGCGAGGCGAGAGCTGAGTGCACCTGGTTTAGTCATGAGGACCCTGAGGGGGGTTGACTCTTGATATGACATAGATGGTTTATCCCGTGATGTAGTGTCGCATCTTTTGAATGGCGAACACCAGGACGAGGCATTCTTTCTCCATGACGGTATATCGGTGCTCTGGCCCCATCACCATTCGGCTGAGGTAATATATAGCCTGTTCGTGGCCTGCCTCGTTATTTTGTGCTAGCATAGCACCGAGAGAATGTTCCATCGCTCGTACGTAGAGCAAGAATGGTCTTCCAGCAATCGGGGCTACCAGGACTGGAGGGTTCGTCAGATATTCTTTGATGCTGTCGAAGGCGTGCTGGCATTCTTCATCCCATACGAATGAAACACCCTTCTTGATGAGGTGGATGAATGGCTGACATCGTCCGGAGAGGTTAGAGATAAACCTCCTGATGTAGGCTAGCCTCCCTTGAAGGCCTCGGAGTTCACAGAGATTTCTCGGGGGTCCCATCTCTATGATTGCCTTCGTCTTCTCAGGGTCTACATGGATACCCTGGGAGGTAATGATGAAACCCAAGAACTTCCCGCTGGATACGCCCAAGAAAGATTTTGTGGGATTCATTTTCAAATTGTGTGCTCGCATCAGGTCGAACACTGTCCTCAGATCATGCAGATGATCTTTCTTAGAACGGCTTTTGACGGCGATGTCGTCGACGTAGCATTCCACTGTCTTGCGCAAGTGGTCTCTAAAGATGACGCTCATAGCTCTTTTATAGGTGGCGCCAGCGTTCTTTAAACCGAAAGACATGACTATGTAGCAGTATGTGCCAATTGGTGTTCGGAATGATGTATATTTTTCGTCGTCAGGGAACATCTTGATTTGGTTGTACCCCGAGAAGCCATCCATGAATGATATACGCTCAAAGCCGCAGGTGTTATCGATCATGATGTCTGTGATAGGGAGAGGGAACTCATCTTTAGGACACGCCTCATTCAGAATGTGGAAGTCGATGCAAATTCGAATCTTTCCACTCTTCTTGAGGACTGGTACTATGTTGGCGACCCATTCAGGATGCTGTTCCTCACGGATGAAGCCGCTGGCTATCAGTTTGTTTACCTCGACTTCAATGGCATTCATGACGTCAGGACGGAATCGACGTTGTTGTTGCTTGACTGGTTTTGCGTCCGAACGGATGTTGAGCATGTGCAGCACAATCTCGGGGTTCAGTCCTGGCATGTCTTCGTAGCTCCAGGGGAACATGTCGATGTATTCTCTGACGAGTTGTAGTAGTGATTCTCGATCTTTGTTTGTCAGATTCTTGCTGACGAAGATGGGCTTTGGAGAGGACTCATCACCGAGATCGACTTGTACAACCTCATCCTCGGTGGGAGGCTCTCTTTGTTCGAACCGCTTCTCCCACTGTGCATCTAGTTGTTGTGCCCACGGCTCTAGCTCAAGAAGTTCGGGAATGTCTTCATCTTCTTCGTAGGCGTCGGCGAATGCCATGTTGACGGACCAGACTTGCCTGATCATGTCTCCGATGCTGATATCTGAATCGGAAGTGGGAGATCGGGTCGAGTGTGAATGCCAGTCGCATTCTTTGTCTGAGCTTTCAGGTGTCATCACAGGTGTGACATAACCTAGCCCGCATCTGGTTTTGCTGTAATAATCTCGTGGTTTTCCAGCTGAGGCTGGCGACTGTAAGGGTAACCGTCGTCTGGTGCCGTAGTTTAAGCCTGGTGTAGTTTCCAGATCATATCCTTGTTTTTGCATAAGGTACTTGGATTTGGAACTATACAGATAAATGGACAATCTCCCGGTGTCGGGTTCAAGCTCAACTTTTTCTATCTTGAAGGACTGTGGATCATTCTTCCGGCCGAAGATGATTGGGTGATCCTCTCCCTCGATTATGCGGTAAGCATCTTCTACTGGAGTAAGTTGGTTCGCGGTGTAGACATTTGTCACTTGTGTGTGCAGGTGAGTGCCTATACCGTGTTCCATAGTATATATTGTACAGAGCTTATTAAGCTCGAGATAATTCAAAGATAACCCTTTATTGATGAAGTAAGGTATCTTTTCCAGTGGGATTACATCATCTACGGATGGAACATCAGTGTAAGCAGCCACATACTTGGCCAGCTCAGATTCTTCTTCAGTCACCCCCTATGTAAATACAGACTGAGAGGACGACTTGGGCAACTTGATTGTCAGGGGCTCCATAGGTGGAGCAGAATGTGGAGTTGTTGGCATACTAGCTACCCCCAGTTTGGTGCTCGGTGCTGAGCGGGGAGTTGTTGGCTGGCTAGTAGTCCCTGGCTTAGTGCTCGATTGTCGATTCATTCTGGGAAGACGAATTGTCATCGGCTTGACAGAGGGATTGAGCTCTCCTGTTTGTCGCTGCTTAGCTTTAGGCAGCCTGATTGTCAGTGGCTCCGTCGTGGATCTTGGCGCTTGGCCAGACCTTGGCAGTCGGATTATCATCTGTTCCTCCTGTGCAGAGAGGCTAATTGTGTCCTTACGCAGAGTGGCTGTATGGGGTGCAGTTATGCCAGGCTTGCGGGCTTAGAGGTGGATCGTCAGAGGTTCTTCTGATCTCATTGTTGCCTCAATTTGAGCTTGAGTATCTCCTTCGGCAAGATGCTTTTTTGACTTCTCGTACAAGCATGAATCTGAGTAGTAGGATTCGACCCCTTTAAAGGGATCGATATCGGCATATTCTATCCTCACAAGGCCGTATTTGTCGACGTACTTGAAGCACTGGTGCAGTGTGAAAGGCATGATCATGTAATCGTGTATCCAAGGATGCCCTAGGAGAATATTGTAGGAAGTGTCTGCATCTATGACATAACAGGTCACTTCTGACTGAAGGTCGCCGATTTAACACTTCAGGTGAATCTTTTCGATCGGGTAGCTCCTGGCCGAATTGAAACCGCTGATGGCGGTGCTTGTCGGCGTCAGACGATACATTGGGATACACAGATGGTGTAGTAGGCTCTTCGGGATAAGGCTTATGGAGGACCCGGGGTCAATATGCATCCGATCGACCTTGATATCGCCAATGTACCCAGTATAATACAGGGGGCGATCGTGCAGGTTGGTCTTGATAATCATATCCTGCGGAGTGAAGACAATGTTGGGCATTGACCCTGTGCAAGCGCTGTTCTGGAGATCTACCGGCGGGTCCTCCCCGGTGAGATTGGATTGAGCCAGATATGCATCGGTATTCTGGAGTGCTTCGCTTAATGCGACACGGACATCCTTGGAGAGCCTCAAGAGCTCGTATAGTGATAATTTGGCCGGTGTGTTGGCCAATTGTGCTAGAATGTCAAAGTTGTATGGCCTCTCTAGCCCGTGAGGCGTCTCTCTTCGGAGAGGTTTGTCGAAGCGAGTTTCCTTCGACATAGGCTTGTCGGTCGTCGAAGGCTGTGACGGTCCTGGAGCATCAGCAGCTGTCGTCTGAGGGTCTTCAGCCGAGTTACCCGGTGAGGGTTATATTTTGTGTGTCGGAGCGGGTAACAACGGCAGTAGCTTCTTCGACTTCTGTCGAGATGGTACGGCATGATTTAACTTTCCCATTCTTCTTTTTACTGGTGGAGGGAGGTGCGGACTGAGTCACCTTAGGTACCAAATCCGGATGGACCCACATGATCTCCCCCCGTGATGTAGTAAGGGGCACTAGACCGACTGCTCGGTCTCGAGGAGGTGGAAGGTTAGAGACCTCCATCTTTGCTCTAGGGACGGGTGCTACTCCATCTTGAGACTTTGTCGGAGGAAAGCTGCCAAATTGTACTGACACCATATTGGCTGCCGCGGTCACCTCTTCGAAATCAATGGCCAGGGCCTTAGAATCGATGAGATGTTGGATGTATCGCTTTAGCTGATAGCAGTCATGTGTAGCATGGTGAACATAGCGATGGTAATGGTAGTACTTGGGACTTTCCATATCTGCAGGACGAGGCTCACGCCTGGGAGGAGGGAGCTGAATTCGTCCACCTTGGAAGAGCATGTCTAAGATGTGTTTAACATGGCCATCCTCGAAGGAGTAGGTCATCTGAGGCCACTACTTTTTTGCTGGCGTTGATTCGGGCTTTAGGGCTGTATCGGCCACCATAGCCTGCTTGCCCTTGTTGTTTTGGTTGCTGAAGAAATTACCACCATTGTTGTTGTTGACGTTAGGGCGTTTGCCCTTGTCTTCCCCTTCCGAGATGTGCAATCCCAGTTGGCGGGCTTTCTTCACCTTGTCTTCTGCGCTAGTGGCACTGATGATGAACGTCTTCCAATCCTTGAATTGACTTTCGCCCATCCAGAGGCTGATTGTGGGAAGCAGTCTCTTTTGGCAAATTTTAATCAAGGAGGAATCAGGGTTGTCGGAAGGCAGCTTCATCACGATTTGGCAAAATCGTTCGATATAATTTCTTGTTAGCTCCTTTTCTCCCTGAACAACGTCCATGAGAGTGGACATTGTCACGTCTTGTCCTACTTCATAGAACCTCTCTAGAAACATGCGTTTGAAGCCGATGAAGGAGTGGATGCAATTGTCTGGCAAGTTGCGGTACCAGTCGAAGGTGACCCCTTCCAAGGCTCCGATGAACAATCGCGTAAGGATGGCGTCGTCTTGAGGCAGATGGTCGGTTGTGACTTCGAAGTAGGTGATGTACCTGCTTGCAGATGTCTTTCCATCATATGGATTGATGTGGAATGGTTTATACTTTGGGGGGAAGGGAACATCTCTTCACGCGGCAGGATATGGTTATCGTATCCTGAGGTCCTGGCAAGTTTCTCGGGCTTGGAACATGGACCGGAGCTCCTGGACCTCTCTTCTTGCCTCCCTGGCCTCGTCTGCAGCAGTGGGGGCCGATATTTCAGGAGGATTATCGCCCGGGTTTGGTGTAACTAAGTTCGAGTCCGCATTGACCGCGGGACCCAAGCTTCTTTGGCCAGGCATCCTTCTTGGTTGCTGTCCGTCATGAATACCGTCCTTATATGATGAGAGATGGAAGGAACGGTAGAGGACATGCCTTCTGAGTCATACCCTCGTATGGAGAAGTCGTCAGGGTATGTGGGAATATTCTCCTCTGGTTCGGACTCAGAAAGAGCGGTACCCCCAGCTTCAGAGCTTGCCTCCTCTTGAGAATTGTGGACGTCCTCGGGGACGTAGGGATCTGCTGTATCTGTCGGGTGAACCATTCCCCCGAACTATCTTCTTGGAACACCGGGTTGTTGTGGATATTTGTTTTCGGGCTGGAGATATTTGTTTTCTTCCCTTCTCCGCTGCCAGGAATCTTTAGAATAGAATTGCAAGAGGCGACGAGAAGTGCCTCGTCTTCTGAGCTTGGGTGTTGCCGCCTTTGGAAGACGGACCGTCGGTCTTTTTGTGCTGCTGCCTTGTTACAGCAGCAGTTGACTATGACTTGGGTGCATTGATGTCCTTGACAGGACTCGTTGCACATCTAATCTTCGTCTCTTTCCTTGTGCTTGTGAAGAACCATGTTGCGTAAGTCACCAGATTTATGAGTCTGGGATTTCTGAGCACATGAGCGTGTTGGCATCCTGTCTGCTTCCTGATGTGGGGGTCGCAAGAGTACTTGCCCTTGATCGTTGTTGGGAGATTCTCGATGACTATCCCGTTTGTCGGCTACTGGGGGCTGGACACGGATAGTTTTGTACAACTTTCCATCAGGGGCCCGCGTAATAGTCAGCGGGACGCCCTGGCAGTCAGAAGTTGGGACAGCCGACTGAGCTCGTCGAGCCCACGCTGCCCGAGACTTCCTCCTTCTAGCACCGGAGAGTGCATAGTAGGAAGAGTCCAAGCTGGTCACAACAGAGTCTGGCATATGCTCCAGAAAGCCTTCGTGGTCAGGACCATATGAGAGGCGGTCGAAGACTGACCGTAAGCCGCATGGGACAGATGGTATGTGGCTGGAATTGGTGGCCGTACAGGCTATCTGCATGGGGCTGGTATGTGTGGCCGTATGTCCTTTCTGTATGCGGCTAGGAACTGTGGCCGTACAAGTTGTCGGCATGCGGCTATCTTTTATGGCCGTATGAACTTTCTGTATGCGGCTGGATGTCATGGCCGTACAGGCTAACTACATACGGCTGGAAGTTCCGGCCGTATGGGCTTTCTACTTGCGGCTGACATTTGTAGCCGCGTGAGTCTTCTCCATGCGGTTGGCAGTTGCGGCCGCATGAGCTTCCATGTGGCTGGCGCCCTTATGCGGCTTGGGCTGCATAGAGTTCCTCTTTGCCCCTGCAAGTCCAGCATTATAGTGTTTTCTTCTACCGGACTTGGGGACAGCATGGTCCTCTATGGTCTGAAGTGGGGCCGCAAGCGAGACTTCTCTGCTGTCTCGGGCAACAGAGAGTACTTCTTCGAGAGCTTGGGGAGGAGCGAAATTTTTGGGTCTCCACTCCCTGCGGGCCTTTTTTGTGCGGGCTCGCCGCTGGACCGGGCCAGCGCTCCCTGTCACCCTCATTTCCCGTATTTCTCGTATTTTTCGTATTTCGTATTTATACTCGTATCTGGATTTTGGCATATATTTTTATTTTTCTCAACTTGTAGGATTTCGGTATTTCTCGTATTTTGGTTTTCGCATGGCTCGATTTTATTGGGGATGGTTCAGTTTGGTTCGATTTTATGTGTTGGAACACCCTAACCCTATGCTACACCCTCAACCCACCATAACTCCTCCACTTTATAACACCACCTACCACTCTCTCTCCTCATAACTTCCACCATTAATTTCCTTCTTCTTCTTCTTCTCCTTCCTCCACAACTCTCCTAACCCTAGGCAAGTGCACCTTGCCACTTCATGAGAGCCCTGTTTTCTTGGTTCATTTGCTAGATTAGGACATGGTGATCAACATTAGAACTTGGGTTTTTGTGATTTGGAGCCTCCATTGTTATAGATCTAAGTTATTTTTATTTTTGGATTTTGCATGTTTTGATCTACTTAAGTTGGATTTTTATGGGTTTTGATGTTTCCTTATGGAAGAGAGTTCAATTCTACCTTGGTTAGAACTTTGGAAATCTGGATTTGGAGTTCGGATGGCCAAGTTATGAGGTTTTGAAGTTTTGGAGCCATTGGAGCTTCTTCTCAGCCATGGAGAAGAAGTCCCTGACCCTGCGTGCGTGTTTTTACGCATACGCAGCTCCCTTAAGCGTGCGTGACTTTTCACGCAGCTGCTCCCTTAAGCGTGCGTGACTTTTCACGCAGCTGCTCCCTTGAGCGTGTGTGACTTTTACGCAGCTGCTCCGTTGAGCGTGCGTGATTTTCACGCAGCTGCTCCCTTGAGCATGCGTGACTTTTCACGCAGCTGCTCCCTGTAGCGTGCGTGACTTTCACGCAGCTGCTCCTTTGAGCGTGCGTGACTTTCACGCGGCTGCTCCCTTGAGCGTGCGTGACTTTTCACGCAGCTGCTCCCTGTAGCGTGCGTGACTTTTCACGCAGCTGCTCCCTGTAGCGTGCGTGACTTTTCGTACGCTGCTCTCCCGACCCCTTGCTTAACCCATTGGCTCTTGGAGTTTTGGTCTTATTTCTTTAAGCTTGGCTCTTCTATAGCCCTATATATTGATATTTTATTAGATATTTTACGCCCATTTTATATCCTTACGCCTTTTGTCATGAACTTAATTTTACTTAATATGTTTGGAATGCCTATTGTACATGGCTTGGTATGGCAAGAACTAGCATAACACGACAGTGACCCGTAGTGGTGCACTCCTGACATGACCAACCTGACATGATAGTGGCCCGTCGTGGCACACTCCCGACAAGTACCCTGACATAATTTATCTTGATAACTTAACTTGACCTGCCTTGACACCGTAGGTGGTTCTTTCTTGCTTGCTTGTTAAATCCACTTGTCCTGTCTTGCATCATGTCTAGGATGGGACTCCTGAGTACCACGGTCAGGAGTACCTACTAAAATGGATTAAGGTTAATAACTAGAATAACTCAGTAGTCATGAAGAGATGACACAGCTACAGGCAATCCCGTTACCTGGGCGCTCTTGGGATCTGTAGCCTGCCGTCGAGTAGGGCACATTTCCAGCGCACCGTCGAGTGTTGCATCCTCTAAGTCACCTAAGGGTACATGTATCTCCTGGACGATGTACCCACCTGAATTCAACCCTAATCTTTCGTCCTGGGTAGCCTGGATGGTCTGCAGGGCTTGTGGCTGTGGAACAATCTCACTGCATCTTGTTAGTAATTAGGCCTGTGATAACCCTAGTTAGTTAAAGTAGTAAGCCGTAGTATTTGCTTGGCCGTGATTGATTGAATGAGGTATAACCCGTTTAGCCATGTCTTGATCCAGTACAAGCTTGCTTCCTGTCTTGATTTCTTACATTACTTATCTTGTCGATAAATGGTGGGAAACCAAGCTCTGTTCAGATGAAGGGTTACAACCCCGGTCCTTGTTTGGTTTACGGGTTGTAACCTGGCTATCGGAATAGTTCCATGGTTATCTCGTCGTATATCATCCTGACATATTTTCGTAATTCTAGTTTTAATATTAAATTTTTTTTGTGTTGATTGCTGGCTTCTGTTCTTATTTCGTGGCCCCCTTGTGGCACTTGCTCTTTCTGGGGTAGACCCAGCTGGTTTTGTGTGGCCAGATTTCGGAGTAGCTCCCGAGGATCTACCAAGCTTCCAGCCCGATGGTGGCAACTAGAAGGAACCCGGGCTACGAGTGGGTTTTCTATTTTGTTTCGCTCACTCTATTGTAAATTTATTCTTTTGAGGCGTTTAGCCGACGAGCACCTGTTAGCTCGATGCACTTTTACTTACTGTCGGCCTACGGGCTGTAAACATGATTAACAAATCCTAGGGTTGATCATGTATGACTTAACTCTTGCTAGTCCCCATATTTTGTACGACTAGCTTCATGATCAGCTGAATATGTAATATTTGGGACGCCTTATTATTGTATATTTAATGATCATACATCTTGCGACCATACTTACTTGCTTGTGATTGAGACATTAGGCTTGTTCATGACCATAAGAGACTGTTGGCTTGTAGTAAACTCTCATATTTCTAGACAGCCGTGACCGTATATCGAGGTGGTTTCCATTTCAATATACGTAGCTGGCTATGTCTGCCCCCGCTCTCCAGTATTCTGGTTCTGGGGCGTGACATGGTTTAAGTGGTGGCCCATGCAGGTCTTGTCAAACAAGAAATGTGAGGGTTTACCGAATAGATATCTCAATCAGTATTCGCCCTTGATCTCCCCCCGTATTTTCAAATCCCTGAAATTCTTGACCTGATTACATGCTTGTATCATTGATATGTCCTGGTCCTTCCTTATTGTTTTCCTGTGTTATCTTCTTCAGCGGCACTGTACCTGACCCTGCCGATCAGCAAAGAAGAGCACCTCCCGTGGACCAGCAGCAACCTGGAGATCAAGTCCAGCATTTCGGGGTCGCCTCCAGAGTGATACCTACTGGAGGAGAGTCACCAGTTCGGCCCGTCCAGCCAGCAGAGCCCGATGATGGTACCTTAGTAGGCCTCATCAGAACCTTGATAGCTTTCCAGGATCGTCGAAGCGACGCCCTGCACCAGACAGTTCAAGATGCTTTGACCCGAGGCGGACATCCAGGGAACCAGGTGGCCAACAGTTTTAAGCGATTGAACCCTCCTTTCTTCGACGGCAGCGAGGATGCGATTGCCGCGGATGCATGGCTTCAGGATACCGAGGTGATTCTGGAAGCAGCTAGGATACCCGAGAATAAGAAGGTGGCGGTGGTACGCCTGCAGTTGTTGGATTTAGCTCACAATTGGTGGACGGCGCAGGCCATGGGATTAGTGGCACCCATTGCTTGGGCAGTGTTTAGGGAGAGATTCCAGACGAAGTATTTCGATGCTGTGGCTCGGTACGACCTGCAGACCAGATTTACCAACTTGAAGCAAGGAGGCAGGACGGTCGACAGTTATGCATCGAAGTTTTCTAGGCTGAGTAGGTTTGCCTCCACCTTGGTGGCAACCGAGCTCGATAGAGCCCAGCGGTTCCAGCAGGGACTGCATTTGGAGATCTTGTTAGCAGTGGAGCAGTTCGAGCACCAGACGTTCGATGCAGTTTTGAGAGAAGCTAGGAGGCATGAGTATACCTCCCAGAGGATCGTGGATAGGACCGGAGGCAGGAAGCGGTCCCACAGCCAGATGCACCAATCATCAGCTCCAGCCCCGGCAGCTAGAAGTTTGACCATTGGAACTCCGAGGCGGGCGGCCTCAGTGACGTCGGTTCAGCATTCGACCCCGACGTACCCACAGCAGCAGAAGCAGAAGCAGACTTCCGCGATGGGATGTTCTCATTGCGGGAAGCCAGGGCATGTGGTGGCAGACTGTCGCAGGGCACAGGGATTATGCCTGGCTTGTGGAGCAGCAGATCATAGAATTAGAGCTTGCCCGAATAGGGGTGGTTCATCAACATCTAACCCTTCTAGCTCTTCGGTGAGAGGACCGGCCCCAGCACCAGTTCAGCAGCAGCAGTATCAGTCTTCGAGGCCCTTGCCGCCTCAGTCTCAGGCATTCCAGCAACAACACCCCCAGCAGTATGCACAAGCCCAAGCTCAGACCCAGAATAGGCAGAGAGGTTTCCAGCAGAGGAGACCAGCAGCCAGAGGACAAGGTCAGGCCATGATGATGGCTATGGAAGAAGAAGTTGCACCAGGTGAGGTAGTGGTAGGTACTATTCTCGTCAACTCCTTTCCAGCTTCGGTATTATTTGATTCTGGTGCATCGCATTCATTTATGTCTGCACGATTTGCGACACGGATAGGATTGGAGCCCGAGTCGTTATTAGTAAGGCTCAATATACTTACTGGTAATGGTCTTGTGGGAGTAGATCGAGTGTTTTCCTCGTGTCGGATCGTAGTTAGCGGTAGGGAGTTCCCCGTTAGATTCATAGAGTTTCCTATGGCAGACTATGATGTAGTCCTAGGCATGGATTGGTTGAGGAACCAGTATGCTAGGATAGACTGCCATATTGGCAGAGTTGTCTTTAGTATCCTCGGCGAGCCAGAGTTTTCGTTTTCCAGAGGCGCAGTGGAGCCATCTTCCCCAGTATTGCGGATGGCAGGAGCAGCAGTGCAGTTACCCCGGATAGTTGAAGAGTTTCCAGATGTCTTTCCAGAGGAGCTTCCAGGGATGCCGCCAGAGCGGGAGATTGAGTTCACTATAGACTAGATTCCCGGGACAGCACCAGTATCAGAGCGAGTCTACAGGATGGCGCCTTCAGAGTTGGAAATTTTGTACAAGATGATTGAAGAACTGAGGACCAAGGGATTTATCTGTGCAAGTGGATCGCCTTGGGGAGCCCCGATGCTTCTTATGAAAAAGAAGGATGGTACGTCCAGGCTATGTGTTGATTATCGTACCTTGAATTTGGTGACAATCAAGAACAGATACCCTCTTCCGAGGATAGATGACTTGTTTGATCAGCTCAGAGGGGCTTCAGTGTTCTCGAAGATCAACTTGCGGTCAGGATACCACCAGATCAGAGTCAGAGAGCAGAACATCCCGAAGATAGCATTCAGATCGAGGTATGGACATTGGAAGTTCCTTATTATGCCCTTTGGAGCGACCAATGCGTCGGCCGTATTCATGGACCTCATGAATCACATTTTCATGCCTTATTTGGATCAATCTGTGATCGTGTTCCTAGATGACATCCTGGTCTACAGCAAGAGTGAAGCAGAGCATGAGCAACATCTCAGAGTCGTCCTTCAGACGCTTCGGGAGCATCAGTTGTACGCCAAGTTTAGTAAATGCGAGTTCTGGCTCGATCGTATTTCGTACTTGGGTCACATCATTACCCGAGGAGGAGTGGAAGTGGATCCCCAGAAGATTGTGGCTATCGAGTCATGGCCGGTACCCAGCTCAGTGGCAGAGGTTCGCAGCTTCCTTGGATTGGCCGGCTACTACCGGCGGTTCGTTTCGGATTTCGCAAGGATTTCAGTACCGATGATCCAGTTGACCCGTAAGGATGTGCCGTTTGTTTGGACAGCAGAGTGTCAGGAATCATTTGAGAAGTTGAAGCGAGGTTTGATAACGGCTCCCATTCTCACCCTTCCAGATGGGACCGTAGGATTCACAGTTTATTGCGACGCTTCAGGCAGAGGATTGAGGTGTGTCTTGGTGCAGCATGGGAAGGTAATATCTTATGCGTCATGTCAACTTCGTGATCATAAGAAGAATTACCCGACCCACGACTTGGAATTGGCGGCGGTAGTATTTGCTTTGAAGTTGTGGAGACACTACTTGTACGGAGATAGAGTGGAGATCTTTACTGATCATAAGAGCCTGAAGTATGTTTTCACCCAGAAGGACCTTAATATGCGGCAGAGAAGATGGCTCGAGCTACTAGTGGACTATGATATGGATTTGTAGTATCATCCCGGGAAGGCCAACGTCGTAGTAGATGCATTGAGCAGGAGAGCCGGAGTTTATTTCCTGACGGCACAACCAGAATTATTGGCAGATCTTCAGAAGATGGGAATTGAAGTGGTTCTTCCAACCAGCGTGGCATTGATGGCCAGTCTACAGGTTCAGTCCAGCATAGTTGAGAGGATCCGGATGGCGCAGTCAGCAGATTCTAAGATCCAGCGACTCAGAACAGAGTGTGAAGCAGGAAGAAGGCCAGAGTTATGTATCCATGAAGACGGTACACTTCGGCACGACACTCGTCTTTGTGTACCCAATAGAGATATCAGACAGGAAGTCATGGCAGAAGCCCACAGTTCACAATATTCTATTCATCCGGGTGGTACAAAGATGTACCGTGATATTCGTCAGTATTTCTGGTGGAATGGCATGAAGAGGGAGATAGCCCGGTTTGTCTCTCGGTGTTTGGTTTGCCAACAGGTTAAAGCTGAACATCAGAGGCCCGCTGGACTTCTTCAGCCCTTGCCGATTCCAGAATAAAAATGGGAGCATATAACCATAGATTTCGTGACCGGGTTGCCCAGATCTCCGACCGGCAGAGATGCTATTTGGGTAATTGTGGACAGGCTTACCAAGGTGGCACACTTTCTTCCATTCAGAGTTGGGCAGTCGACTGCGCGGTTAGCAGAGATATATCTCAGGCAGATCGTCAGGCTTCACGGTGTGCCAGTCAGCATCACCTCGGACAGGGATTCAAGATTCATATCGCACTTTTGGCGCAGCTTACAGGAGAGTTTGGGGACTCATCTTCAGTTCAGCTCAGCTTATCACCCGCAGACGGATGGTCAATCAGAGCGCACAATCCAGACCCTTGAAGATATGTTGAGATCCTGTACCCTTGACTTCGGTGGTTCATGGGAGAATCATCTGCACCTGGTGGAATTCTCGTACAACAACAGTTATCAGGCCAGTATCCAGATGGCACCCTTGGAGGCACTTTATGGCAGAAAGTGCAGATCCCCGCTAGCATGGGACGATGTCGGAGAGAGCCAGATGCTCGGACCCGAATTGATTTCCCAGACGATTGAAGTGGTCAGGAAGGTCAGAGATCACCTCCGAGTTGCCCAGGACCGCCAGCGCCATTGGGCCGATGCTCATCGACGTCCCTTAGAATTTGCTGTCGGCGACCATGTATTCCTTAGGATCTCGCCTAACCACGGCGTCATTCGCTTCGGCGTGCGGGGAAAGCTTAGTCCTAGGTATATAGGGTCGTTCGATATTCTAGAGCGAGTAGGAGATGTATCCTATCGTCTCGCTCTTCCGTCGTCGCTAAGTGAGGTGCATGATGTATTCCATGTGTCCCAATTACGACGGTATATTCCGGACCCGAGCCACATCCTAGACCATTCGGAATTGATTGTTGGTACCAACCTTTCGTATGAGGAGAGGCCCGTGTCTATTTTGGACCGGAGGGAAAAGAAACTCAAGAACAAGACTATTAAATTAGTCCGTATTGCTTGGGGTCATCACTCTCTGGGTGAGTCAACGTGGGAGCGTGAGGACGACATCCGATCGCGATATCCCTACCTGTTTGACTCGTGAGGTATAATGTCTTTCTTATGCCTTACATTTTCCCTTCCTTGCCTGCATTGTATGATTGTATGATTGAACTGCTTAGTGTAACTTGCCTGTGCTTAGTGTAGCTTGTCGTGACAATCTCTAGCTCCTTGATTAAATTCCGAGGACGGAATTCTTTTAAGGTGGGTAGAGTTGTCACCCTCATTTCTCGTATTTCTCGTATTTTCCATATTTTGTATTTATACTCGTATCTGGATTTTGGCATGTATTTTTATTTTTCTCAACTTGTGGGATTTCGGTATTTTTCGTATTTTGGTTTTGGCATGGCTCGGTTTTATTGGGGATGGTTCGGTTTGGTTCGATTTTATGTGTTGGAACACCCTAGCCCTATGCTACACCCTCAACCCACCACAACTCCCCCACTTTATAACACCACATACCACTCTCTCTCCTCATAACTTCCACCATTAATTTCCTTCTTCTTCTTCTTCTTCTCCTTCCTCCACAACTCTCCTAACCCTAGGCAAGTGCACCTTGCCACTTCATGAGAGCCCTGTTTTCTTGGTTCATTTGCTAGATTAGGATATGGTGATCAATATTAGAACTTGGGTTTTTGTGATTTGGAGCCTCCATTGTTATAAATCTTAGTTATGTCTATTTTCAGATTTTACATGTTTTGATCTACTTAAGTTGGATTTTTATGGGTTTTGATGTTTCCTTGTGGAAGAGAGTTCAATTCTACCCTGGTTAGAACTTTGGAAATCTGGATTTGGAGTTCGGATGGCCAAGTTATGAGGTTTTGATGTTTTGGAGCCATTGGAGCTTCTTCTCAGCCATGGAGAAGAAGACCCTGACCCTGCGTGCGTGTTTTTACGCGTACGCAGCTCCCTTGAGCGTGCATGACTTTTCACGCAGCTGCTCCCTTGAGCGTGCGTGACTTTTCACGCAGCTGCTCCCTTGAGCGTGTGTGACTTTCACGCAGCTGCTCCGTTGAGCGTGCGTGATTTTCACGCAGCTGCTCCCTTGAGCGTGCGTGACTTTTCACGCAGCTGCTCCCTTGAGCGTTCGTGACTTTTCACGCAGCTGCTCCCTGTAGCGTGCGTGACTTTTACGCAGCTGCTCCTTTGAGCGTGCGTGACTTTCACGCGGCTGCTCCCTTGAGCGTGCGTGACTTTTCACGCAGCTGCTCCCTATAGCGTACGTGACTTTTCACGTAGCTGCTCCCTGTAGCGTGCGTGACTTTTCGTACGCTGCTCCCCCGACCCCTTGCTTAACCCATTGGCTCTTGGAGTTTTGGTCTTATTTCTTTAAGCTTGGCTCTTCTATAGCCCTATATATTGATATTTTATTAGATATTTTACGCCCATTTTATATCCTTACGCCTTTTGTCATGAACTTGATTTTACTTAATATGTTTGGAATGCCTATTGTACATGGCTTGGTATGGCAAGAACTAGCATAACACGACAGTGATCCGTAGTGGTGCACTCCTGACATGACCAACCTGACATGATAGTGGCCCGTCGTGGCGCACTCCCGACAAGTACCCTGACATAATTTATCTTGATAACTTAACTTGACCTGCCTTGACACCGTTGGTGGTTCTTTCTTGCTTGTTTGTTAAATCCACTTGTCCTGTCTTGCATCATGTCTAGGATGGGACTCCTGAGTACCACGGTCAGGAGTACCTACTAAAATGGATTAAGGTTAATAACTAGAATAACTCAGTAGTCATGAAGAGATGACACAGCTACAGGCAATCCCGTTACCTGGGCGCTCTTGGGATCTGTAGCCTGCCGTCGAGTAGGGCACATTTCCAGCGCACCGTCGAGTGTTGCACCCTCTAAATCACCTAAGGGTACATGTGTCTCCTGGACGATGTACACACCTGAATTCAACCCTAATCTTTCGTCCTGGGTAGCCTGGATGGTCTGCAGGGCTTGTGGCTGTGGAACAATCTCACTGCATCTTGTTAGTAATTAAGCCTGTGATAACCCTAGTTAGTTAAAGTAGTAAGCCGTAGTATCTGCTTGGCCGTGATTGATTGAATGAGGTATAACCCGTTTAGCCATGTCTTGATCCAGTACAAGCTTGCTTCCTGTCTTGATTTCTTACATTACTTATCTTGCCGATAAATGGTGGGAAACCAAGCTCTGTTCAGATGAAGGGTTACAACCCCGGTCCTTGTTTGGTTTACGGGTTGTAACCTGGCTATCGGAATAGTTCTATGGTTATCTCGTCGTATATCATCCTGACATGTTTTCGTAATTCTAGTTTTAATATTAAATTTTTTTGTGTTGATTGCTAGCTTTTGTTCTTATTTTGTGGCTCCCTTGTGGCACTTGCTCTTTCTGGGGTTGACCCAGCTGGTTTTTTGTGGCCAGATATAGAGCAGCTCCCGAGGATCTACCAAGCTTCCAGCCCGATTGTGGCAACTAGAAGGAACCCGGGCTACGAGTGGGTTTTCTATTTTGTTTCGCTCACTCTATTGTAAATTTATTCTTTTGAGGCGTTTAGCCGACGAGCACCTGTTAGCTCGATGCACTTTTACTTACTGTCTGCCTACGGGCTGTAAACATGATTAACAAATCCTAGGGTTGATCATGTATGACTTAACTCTTGCTAGTCCCCGTATTTTGTACGACTAGCTTCATGATCAGCTGAATATGTAATATTTGGGACGCCTTATTATTGTATATTTAATGATCATACATCTTGCGACCATACTTACTTGCTTGTGATTGAGACATTAGGCTTGTTTATGACCATAAGAGACTGTTGGCTTGTAGTAAACCCTCATATTTCTAGACAGCTGTGACCGTATATCGAGGTGGTTTTCATTTCAATATACGTAGCTGGCTATGTCTGCCCCCGCTCTCCAGTATTCTGGTTCTGGGGCGTGACACTCCCGTCGGAGAGCATTTCTTCAAACGCCTGCTGGTCGAACCGGGCGACCAATATTTGTTGAGTGGAGCCAAGTTTGGCTGCGTCTGATTGCGTCACCAACTCCTCAGCCGTGGAGAAGTTAGTCCCCAGCAGAGTCGCCATCGTGTTTGCCATTGATTATAAAAGAACAGAACAGTTATATCGGAGGACTGGACTTTTACTTCACAATACAAACTCGCTCGTACAAAGAAAGCCTAGGGACGAAAACCTAGGTACAGCAATCTAAGTACAATTGTTTAGTTTTTCTGGGGGATGACGGTAGAGGCTCGGGAAAGCGACGGCCGCTCTGCCTTACACCTTGGACGATCGGACGTAGCGTTGGATCTGGTGAAGAAATGCTCTTGGACGTGTGGGAAGACTCCCTTGCGCCTTTTGTTGCTAGATCTCTGGATGTCTCTGTAGTGCTCTCTCTCTTTTTTTGCCAGCCGTTTGCAAGGGAATGGCACCTTGCTATTTATAGGAGTGGGGTATGATCATTATGGTTTGCAAATGATTGCCTCCTTGAGAAGTCTGCGGTTAAGGATCAATTAATCAGGGCCATTAATTCTGATTGTAGTAAATCTAGGCAATTAATGTGGATTGCATCAAATCACTGTGGGCAATTAATGTTGATTGCCACAAATCTTTATGATATGCAGCCGTAGTTCGGATCTCCTGCCACGTGTTCAATCCGCTTGATTGCAATGAATCTGACTTGATCCGGATAATTATGATGATTGTACTGAATCTGAATGAATAAATCTTGATTGATTTGGTGCCGCATGTCCCACCATCACTATGTTGCGAGCTATAGAAACACGGGGAAAACTGATCTTCTGCCACGTGTCCTAACCATGGGCTACAGGAACAGAGTGTCTTGACAGAGCCGCATGAAGGTGGCAGCCGCATAATTATGGCCTATGAAATCTGAGCCTCATGAGAGTGGTTTCCCGCTGAGCCGCATAAACCTGGCCATGTGTTAAGGTTGCATAAGTGTGGAATCTCAACATTTGAGCCGCATGGAGATGGTCCTAATGATCCGAGCCGCATGAGAATACTGGCCGCATAGGGTGGCTTCTCAGGACGTGAGCCGCATGGAGACAGCCCCCATGAAGACGAGCCGTATGAGAGTAACGGCAGCATGGGGAGCTTTGGAATTTGGTAGATTGTGGCGGCTGTAAAAAGATTTTCTTCGTTTTCCTAGGCACACGCCATCGTGTCAGAGTCATTATTTCGACTTTATGTCAGGTCTGTCACTTTGTCAGGGCTGTCAGCCGTCAGGGCATTAATTGCGGTGAATTGGTTCATGGCCAGCTGTAGAGGAGACTGTTGAGGGCCACGTGGCTCCTTTCTGAGCCACATGGGGCTATCCGAGCCGCATGAGGCTCTAAGGGACTTTGAACCGTATGGATGTTAATGGATTTTCTGAGCCACATGGGGATCCTTCTGTTGGAGGCGCATAGGCTATTCTTTGTTCTTTTCTATGCTTCTACAATCTATGTACTCGCTCACGAGCTCGATGAGAGATTCACGATCTTCCTCTTTTAGGCTTTTGCTAATAAAGATTGGCTTGGGAGAAGAGTCGTCTCCTAGTTTGACTTGTACGACCTCATCTTTGGTGGAAGGCTTGCATTGTTCGAAGCATTTTTCCTATTGGGAATCAAGTTATTGAGCCCAAGGTTCGACTTCGTCATCTTCTTCGATTTGGTCTACAAATGTCATATTCAGCGATAACGTTTTCCAAAATACATCTCCAATGCCGACATCAGAGTCATAAGAAGAGTCCGAAGAATACGTGTACGTTTCCTGCTTGGATTATAGAATTTCGGGAGGTTTGGATAAGACATACCCTAGGCCACAACGGGACTTGTGGTAATACTAATTAGATTCACCCTTGGGGATGTTGATCTTAATTGGAAAGTGTCGACCCTTACCATAGTTAAGGCCCATATTGCTGTTCAAGTCATACCCCATCTTCTGGATGATGCGTCGGGCTTAAGGAGTGTAGTGGTGAACCAGCACAGTAACTGTTTTATGTTCTGACTTCTGAGGGACATGGGTTCGAGAGCCTTCTATTCGACCGAACGTAATAGGCTTCTCTCCCTTCTTCCTGATTGGCACTATGAAGTACGTGTAGCATATTGGAAAAACTAGGCTCACAGAGTAAGCGGACGCGACTTGTGTTTGTAGAAAAAACCTTAAGGCTTGCTTAAAGGAATATGCAGCAAGAGAAGCGAAGCACTCTGAAGACGTCCCTTTATTGATAAAGTAGGACAAATTATTCCCCAGGACTATATTGTCAGACACAGGGAAGTGGGGTACAACCATATTTTTTAGATTGCCACCCAAGTCTTTATGGTTGGCAAGGTTGAAGAGGGAATAGACGGACTATGCAGTTTTATTAGAAGAGGTTTGTTAGAGAAAATATTCCTTGCTGGCGGTCCTTTTAGCTGAACCACTAACAAAGTTGAGGTGTTTGTCGGTGGTTTGACCATTTATGCTGTAGGGTGCTCCCTTAACTTCACTTTGATAGGCCTATCGGAGGAGATCTGTACTTCTGCCTCATCATCGGCATCCTCACCTGAGTCCCTTTGATGGTTTTTTCAGAATAGGTGGGATTCCGTGTAGTAGACTTCAATAACTTTGAAAGGATCGATGTCTACAAACTCAGTCTTCACTATACCGTCACTATTGACATATTTGAAGCATTGGTGTAGGGTGGATGGTAGATCATGTGCTTATGTATCTACGGCCTCCCTAGTAGAACATTATAGCAAGAGTCTAGGTCGATGACATAGCAAGTTTCTTCCGTCATCAGATTGCCAATCTAGATTTTTAGGCAAATCTTCCCTTCTGGGCAGCTTTTGCCATTATGGAAACTACTGATCGTGGTTTGGGTTAGAGATAGCCAATGCATCGGGATCCCTAGAGTATGTAATAAGTGGTAGGGAATGATGCTTACAGATGACCCAGGGTCAATGAGCATACGATCGACCTTGACATCGCCGATGTATCCTGTACAATACAAGGATCGAACGTGCCTATTGTTCTTTAGCAACATGTCATGTAGCAAGAATGTGATGCTCGGCATGGTCTCCATTATATTATGACACTGAGGGCATGCAGCCGGATCTTCTTCTGATTGCTGTATCTGTCATAAGTAGGACTCGACGTGCTGCAATGCCTCACTGAGAGCCTCTCGAGTCTTTTTGGAGAGATAAAGTAGCTCGAACAATGATAGTCTGGTCGAAGTGTTGGCTAATTGAGCCAGGATGTCGAAGTTATAGAGCCTATCGAGCACCAATGTGGTTTCTTTTCTGAGGGGCTTGTTAAAATGCCCCTTTCTATTTCTGCTTATCCGTTACTGGCTGTTAGGACAAACCAGGTTTGGACGAGATGGGGTTGGCGGATGTCGAAGCTGATAATGCCTCTTTTCCAAAGGCTTGGTCATAGTTACGTGCATAATCTAGACCAGTCCTGGTAGCTTCCACCCTCTCTTTATCAGGCGCAGAAGAGGTCATATTGCAAGATTTGACTATTTGCCATTGATTATAAAAGAACAGAACAATTATATGGGAGGACTGGACTTTTACTTCACAATACAAACTCGCTCGTACAAAGAAAGCCTAGGGACAAAAACCTAGGTACAGCAATCTAAGCATGATTGTTTAGTTTTGATTCTGGGGGGTGAGGAAAAGCGACGGCCGCTCTGCCTTACTCCTTGGACGATCAGACGTAGCCTTGGCTCCGGTGAAGAACTACTCTCAAGATGGGAAGACTCTTCTGTGCGCGCCTTTGTCTCTCTGTGTGTCCTGCCGGGTGGAGAGGATCTCTTTTGCAAGGGAATGGCACCTTGCTATATTTTTTTTGGTTTTGGATCGGGGATCTTTTTTACAAGAGAATGGCACCTTACTATTTATAGGAGTGGGGTGTCATCATTAGGGTTTGCAATTATCACCCTAAAAAAGTCGGCGGCTTGGGGATTTAATTGCCATTTTTCTTGATCCTATTTTGTGGGCAATTAATCTGGACCACTAATCTTGATTGCAATGAATCTGGACAATTAATGCTGATTGTGTAAAATCTGTATGGGCAATCAATATTGATTGTCATGAATCTTGGGAAGCTCGGATCTCCTGCCACGTGTTTAATCCGCGTGATTGCCATAAATCTGTTTTGATTCGGGTAATTATGATGATTGCACTAAATCTGGTTGTTGGAATTTGTTGATAACTCTTGATTGATTTAGTGCCACGTGGGAAACTGATCTTCTGCCACGTGTCATAACCGCGAGCTACGGCTGCATGAGGGTAGCTTCTTAGGTTTTGAACTGCATGAAGGTGGCAGCCGCATAGGTATAGCCTCCGAAATCTGAGCCGCATGGGGGTGGTTTCCAATTGAGCCGCATAGGACTAGCCACCTGTCACGGTTGTATGGGTATGGCCTCTCAATATTTGAGCCGCATGGAAATGATCCCCACGATCCGAGCCGCATGAGAACAGCGGCCGCATGGGGTGACTGCTTAGGATTGGAGCTGCATGACGAGGGTCTTCACGCTTCGAGCCGCATGAGAGCATCAGCCGCATGGGGTGGTGCCAGCCGCATAGGGAGCTTTGTAGTTGGTGGATCGTGCCAGCTGCATAGGAGATTTTCTTCATTTCTCGAGGAATACGCCGTTATGTCGAAGTTCATCATTTCAGCTTTAATGTCAGAGTTGTCACTTTATGTCAGAGCATTTAATGGAAGCAGTCACTTTATGGCCAGCTGTAAAGGCAAGCTGCATAGGGTCACGTGCTTCTTTCCTGAGCCGCATGAGGCTATTGAAGAGTTTCTGAGCCGCATGAGGCTCTGATTGATTCCTGAGCTGCATGAGGCTCCTTCTATTTTGAGCCGCATAGGCTTCTTCTGTTTTGAGCCGCATGGGCTTTTCTTGTTTTTTTCCATGCTTCTACATTGACCCTCTTTCCTTTTATCTTACAGGCAGGACGTGCGACAGTCCGGATCAAATCATCCGTATGGTCAGGGTGTACCCACATTACTTTTCTTTACAGTATTTTGATGTATCCTAGCCCTGATGTTCGAGCAGTTGGGAGGTTAACGACCTCCATAGTTGTTTTTGGGATCAGGATGACCCCATCTTGTGCCTCCATTGGCAGGAAATTACCGAATTGGAGGGTCACCATATTAGCAGAGACCACCTTCTTTTTCAAGTCCAATGAGAGGACGTTGGCGTCGACCAGCCTCTGTATATGGTTTTTCAGGATGTAGCAATTTCGAGTCGCGTTGTAGACGTACCGATGATAATGACAATACTTGGGATCATCCACCTTGTCTACCTCATCAGGATGCCTGGGAGGGGGAAGTTCAAGCTTTTTGCCCTCGAAAAGCACATTGAGTAGCTACAAGCACATCCTCATCTTTGAAAGAATAATTCCCCTTTTATATTGCGGGTCGTTCGGGCTTCTGTACAGGAGCTGCACCCAGACTGAGGCTCGCGGTCATAACCTGCTTTGCTTTGAACTCCCGATCATTATTGTTAGAAGCCCGAGCAGATCTTCTACCTTTCTCATTCGGGAAGCTCATTCCCAGCAAATGAGCCTCCTTAGCTTTTCTTTCAGCATCCTCGACGTTAATAATGAACGCAACCCAGTCTGTGTGACCAAAAGAGCCTATCCAAAGTTTTGTCATAGGGGTCAAGTCTTTCCGATAGGTGTCCATCAAGACTGATTCAGGAATGACAGGCGGTAACCTCAGTACAGCTTGTCGGAATCATTCTATGTAATCTCGGGCAGACTCCTCATCCTTCTGAGTGGTGTACAACAAGGTGAACATTGTCATGTCCATCCCTGGCACATAAAATCGAGTAGGAACAAATGCTGAAGGTCATCGAAGGTTGACACACAGTTGTCTGGGAGACTACAAAACCATTCGAAGCCGACTCCCCTCAAGGCACCGACAAACAGATTTGTGAGAAGAGTGTCGTCTTTTGGTAGATGTCCTGTTATGGTGCTGAAATGATTCAGATGTTGACGGGGAGATTCTCTCCCATCAAAGGGGGTGATGGTCACAGGTTTGAACTTAGGAGGATCGACCACCTTATTCTATTCAACTGGAAAAGGTTGGCTAAGCCCTAGTTTCCATAGAGATTCTTGTTTGTCTTTGGCGTCGGCTCTAGCTCGGAGATCTCGGATGGCTTCGAGAACTTCTTCCTATAGTGCGGGTGTAGATGCTTGCGACAAGGTATGATAACTGGCTACAAGCGGTAGCACCACATGATGGCTTGTAGTTGGATGATTAAGGGCATTGAATTCCCAATTTTTTTTCGGTGTGGGAGGTTGAACCTACGGTTGTGACGAAGTTTGGGCCACTTTTATCTCAGCGATAGTCTTCGTCGGGAATGCCACTTTTATCTCAGCGATAGTCTTCGTCGGGAATGCTAGACTGGCATTCATAATTTCCATCATTTCCTCGACATTTTGAAGCATAGGGTGTCCTGAGATCTCTGTTCATCACTTGCCATGTGTGATGGCATGATACGAGTACGAGCTGATTGCTCGCTTTTCGTCCCTGACTCCCACGCTTCACTGTCGGTAGTGTATGCAATTATCTGGGAGTAATCATAGAAATCGGTGTTTCTATCGTCCTTGGTCCCTGAGGCTTCTGAAACATGTTGGGGATGGGTACCCCCGGCATTTTCCCCTTCGATTCTGTGGGAATCATTGTCCCTCTGGAACGTAGGGCTCTGATACAATATCGGGTATTGGTTACCCCCTACATCTTGGATGTGCTGAGGGCCTGTCCCCCAATTAGGATAGTAGCAAGGACAGAGCACTGGCTACCCCCAGCTTTTGAGGCTTCGGATAAGAGTTTAGATTTGGAACGGGTGCTCTGGAATACCCCGGTGTTGGATACAGCCAACTTGCTGCTTTTGAATCGGTTCTTCGGCGTGCTAGCCGAAGGATGAGAGTTCTTTTTGTCTAGAGAGGAACTCCTTATAGCATGGCATGAGGTGAAGAGTTGCTCCTCCTCGTCGTCTGACCATATCCGTTCGTCAAGACACTATCGGCTGGATATGGTGGACTGTAGCCGTTTGAACATGGGCTGTCTTCTTGGAACTACCGCTAATTTTTTCCAGCAACAGTTAATGACTACACTAGCACACATATGCCTAACAGTGGGTATCTTGTGTCTAGTATCAGCAGTTGTTCCCTTTACTTTGCATTTTTGAGTAATCATGTGATGCCAATCGTGAGAAGGGAGGTTCACTTTTATGTCCACTTCAAGCTCCCGGGTAGACCGAGTACTCTGGCATGTAAGTGGAGGTATTTCCGAGTCTTGTTCATGTGTATACAACATATTTGGGCTGGAAGACTCTAAACTTTGGTTGAGTCCTGGCGCAGAGGTGCGCTGGCGAGACCTGTAAAGCTTTCCATCATACGCGCATGTTATGGTCAGCAACGTACTCTTCATGTCAGTTTCTGGCACGATAGAGGTAGCGCGTGTGGCACGTGTGCCTCGTACCTTCATCCTAGACTTATGGCGTACAGTGCCTTTGCCTTGGGTTCCCTCACACGCCTGGGATCTGTCGCAAGCCAAGCAGTCCAAGGTTTGGGTCGAATTCTTCCTACGTCCATCGACAGGCGTACGTTTCCTTCGAGTGCCAAGCTTCTTTGAGCCATACGCTTGAGAAGGGGCGGGAAGTGCAACTGTCGGTGCGCCAGAAAAGGGTTGAGCCGGCGAGTGCTATGCCTCCTCAGCAGGTTGTGGGTAGGCTATACAAGCCTTAGACACACGCCTTCTTCACCTTCTTAGACTTGACAGCCTAGGAGAAGGACCTGCACTGTCCCAGAGAGAATTTTCTTAAATGCGGATTGGTCGAATTTGACGACCAACATCTTTGCAGTGATTTTGAGCATAGTCATGTCAGATTGCATCACGACCTTCTTATTGGAGGAGAACGACGTCCCCAGCAGAGTCTCCATCTTGTTTGCCGTCGCTTCTTGTTGCTATGGAGTGGAGCGTTGAAGGTTGCAAACAAGAATGTAAGAGGGAATTCTTGAACAGGAATCTCCTAATTACCCCTTGTTTTTTTATCTGGATCGTGACGATAGAGGGCTGATTCGTTACTCCGTTGACGATTGACTGAGAGAGAGTTGTTGGGCTTAACTTCACTTGCTAAGGGAAGCAGTAATAACTATCTCTGGAATGCTCGGGAATTCTTGAAGAAAATACGGGAACTAAGGGGAATCGAGAGCTTCAAATGGAGAGAACCCCTCCTATTCATAATAGGGGAAGAGTAGCACATGCGTCTGTGAGTAGGCAGGCACGTGGGTCTTCAACTGCCACGTGGCACCCCTAAATAGGAGTCAGTTGCAACTATACGGGCACTTCACTGGTGAGAAGCCATAGCTGACTGCCACGTAGTTGGTTTAAGATTTGTCTGTTGGAGGAGATCTCGAGCTGCTAAAAACTTGTTCAGTGGCATGACTAGGTCTGCAACAAGTGGCACGCGCCTAACTCCCCGTAAGCCTAGGAGTCACTGTTCAAGGTGGCATGTTTGTCATTGGAAAGAATTGTGGGTACGGGGTGGAGGTACACATGCTTGGGATTAAGGACTAAGGGTGACACGCCTGAGTTTGATCGAGCAACACACGCCTAAGGAGATACGTGCCTAGCGCGCCTGTATACAGTGCTTTCGAGAAGAATAAACCATGAATTTAGTGTTCATTCTCTGCACAAGAGCCAAAGCATCATGTTGGTGCCTTCGAGTGGAGTATGAGCTCATTAAATGTAGTCTCGGGGATAGTACCCTGAGAGGCATGGGTAATGACATGATGAATCAGGCACGCCTATATGAGCAAGGCGTGAGTAGGGACACGCCCTTAATGGGGCATGAGTGGCCCAAAGTTATCGAGACGTCCCTTCATGATGCCTAGGACAGGCGTGAGCACCATGCCGCTCAGATTAGGCGTGTGCAGCCTATGCCAGTTTTGTGCCAGATTAAGGCGCGAGGTATATTTTGTTTAATCGGGGTGCGTGACACATTCGCCTATACACCTGTAAACATGTGTACACAGGTTAGGATCAGTAGGCAGCACCAGTAGGAACCTGTTGCACTTGGCAGTAGGTTTAGGACTAGGGATTTCACAAATAGTGGGGAGCAGGACACTCCATATGAGTGTTAGAGAAGAGGATTGTCAACAGCAACCATGTGCCCATATGTGTATCAGTCTGTGTGTAGTGTGTGTGTTGTGAGGGTGTGTCCTCGGTGTAGGTGTTTGTGTATGTTGTGCTAGTATCAGTTTAGGTAAGGGTTGGGTCACCTGTATGGGATATTGGGGGTAGGTAATGGATACATAGGTAAAGAGTTAGTTAGGATAAGGGTAAAGGTAAAAGATTGGGTAAGGTTATATGTTAATGTAACACCCTATAGATATTGGTTAGGGTATTGATTCATGAGTAGAGTCTAGCTAGGATAATGGGTATAGGAATTTTAGGATAGGTAATTAGGTTGTATAGGGTTTATCTAGGTAAGTCCAAATAGAAGGGTAATATAGAAGGGTAAGAGTAATAGATAAGGTATTAAATTATTGAGCCTATACATATACAATATAGCTAGTAAAGCCTAAATAAGTGATGTATGGATCCAATATCCTAGAGATAGACTCAAACAACCTAAAAATAGCTAGTTTGACTAGGTTTGACTAGTTTGACCTAGTTTGACTAATTTGACCTAGAAATGACTTTATGACCTAGATTTAGACTAGTTTGACTTGTTTTCATTCCAAAACTTGGTATTGATGTAATATTCCATATTTAGGTCTTCGAGGCACCGTATCGGATACTATTGATATTACACACCAGATCTCAGGCGAGTATATTTTTTTGATAATTTTCATTATCAAATTCTTGTTATGATTCATGTATTTAGTGATGTACTAATTGATTCCTGTCACGATGGTCACATGAGTTAGTTGTTATAGTTTCTGTTTTGATATATATATTATCCTTGTATCCCATTGAATATTTCGACCTCCCTGCTCACGTGTTGACACCATATTGTGATATTATGGATAGCCAATCATGCGTTACCCGTGTGATTGAGCCGTACTCTTGTACGTGGATAGCCAATCCTATTGGATTGAGCCGTACTCTTGTACTATTATGGATATCCAATCTTATTGGATTGAGCCGTACTCTTGTATTATTGTGGATAGCCAATCCTGTTGGATTGAGTACTATTGTGATATTGTGGATAATCAATCCTATTGGATTGAGCCGTACTATTATGGATAGCCAATCATACGTTACCCGTATGATTGATTCGTACTATTGTAGATGTTGTTATTGATAGAATACTTGTTGAAAATGATGTTTCAAATACAGTTAGTTCAGTTTCTTTTCTTTCTAATTCATGCTCAATACGATACTCTTACCACTCTGTCTTTTTATCCTTATTACATGACATGCAAGATAGTTATGGTACAATTTATTATGCTCATCATGTATTACACTCAGTATTACTGTTTTATAGCTTTTATCATTTAATTGGAACTGCTATTAGAGTTTATGCTTCGCTCTAATTCTGACTGAATATATTTTTCTAGATAACGGTTGACCTACCTATTATGGCCCACAGTGTATGGTTGGTGTAGATTGAGAGACTCTGATTCAGGAGGGTTTAGTTCCAGCTGGGGAGGCTCATTAGCAACTCAGTTAGGCTATATTTGCACTAGATATGTCTCCAGCACTATCTGACTTTGGCATGTTTATCATTTTTAGACTTGTATTGTAGGTTAGTTGACCCTTAGACTCTGAACTTGTATTATTTATGTTAGACTTCTGGATATTTCTCTTCATGCCTTTATCTCTTTATCGTGCCATCTATCCACCACAGACTTGTGATTGAGTATAAATATATCCTTATTGTATCCACCGATTGGAGTTTGAGATATCTTGACAGGTTATGATATATATTCTGCTAGTTAGTATAGTGGACCTAGACAGCATTCTACAGCCAAAACTATGGCATAGGCTGGGTGCTGTCACGCACATGTGCCCTTATATCGGGTGCGGTTCGTGACACGAAATATCAAGTTTGCCCCTCTACATTTGTCATGAATGGAATCTAATTAACTAAAAGAAGGAATCTCTACAACTAAAAGGAATATTCCTTTCATAACAACTAAACTTAATTAATTCTAATTGCTAAAGTCATGACTAACAAAAATAAGCACTAATACTTGCAAAATCTAATTGGCTAGCCACTAACTGACTTTAATAATGCAACCACTAATATAAAATAATATATATAAAAAATAATCAACCTGAAAAATTACCAAAATACTCCTATGTTGGAAAGTGGTAGTTACAATCCTACCCCCCTTAGAAAAAATTTTGTCCTCAAAATTCAAGATGAAAGCGGGCATGAAATGAAGACTAACTAATGTTCCAAAAGATAGGTATCACTCATACATCTCGTCTCCTCCTATTCTCATAATCTTCACTATGGTCAAACCGCCCCCATCAAATCATGGTTTTAAGAAAATCTTATCTAAAATCATACAATTCTTTTGAAAAGAACATCCAAGATTACCAAACATGCATGGTTATGGAGTCCACCAATCAGGATATTGCAATCTTTATAAAGGGTTACTACTGACTATACTATAGCATAATATTACTAATACAAACTATAAGATACTAGGAATCACACAGATCAATAAATAGAAAGGAAAGGAAAGGAGAAAATCAGAACAGAACCTGCTAACCCATCACCAACAACATTAGTCCCCTCGACCGTCTTCGCAAAAGCCCTGCCCTGCAGGGGTTTCTCCTTCTACTGGTGTGGGACAATTTGCTATGCCACAAGTGGGCTAGCTGCACCCCTCTCTCACTGCCTTAGACACCTGCACTCTCGCTCTCATGATGCTCTCTTACAATATCTTATATTTAATATCACACTGATACACCTAGCTAATATTATCACCCTCAATAACATTCACTAACACTAAACTGATACGTTACACTTATCACTTATTACTCTCCAATCCTGATACATCATGGACACATGCACCATCTAGGCACCTTTGGTACACAGTCACTGTCACAACCCGTACCCGGTTTATGGGCACGAGTACGTGGGTACGTCAAGCCTACTCCGTAGTGTCGGTGGTAGAACGCTGTTCTAGGTCACGACTACACAATATAATATACTCTCCAAACGGAGAACAATCTCAGAAGATACAATTCAATCACATAAACTAGAGGTAGAGAAATGGCACGATAAGATAGATAGCAAATCACAAATGAAGATACAAACAGAAGGTAAATAAGTCCAAGTGTCTAAACAACACCAAAATCTCAATATCCAGAATAATACATCAAAGACAACACAAATGAAATAAGATAAGTAGCCTAGCTGTCTAGCCTAGGCAATGGGGTGGTATCCTCAGCTACTGCTGGATCCTGCTGAGGGTCCAGGTCGCAGGTGTCGTCTATACCGGCTCCGTAATAAGTAGTGCAGAACTTCTCCTCATCCTTTGTAATATTTTCAATAGGTCTGTAGAAGCATGGAAAATATGGGATTCATGCGGATCACAACTGACCGTATGTGTACTTTGGGCCAAATTGGTCCGCATAAAGAAGAGCCGCATGACAGACTCAGCATGCCCCCTGCGGCCCATCTTCACTATCTAGGATTATATCTATTAAAAGCAACCATACTGATTTGAGCCGCAGAAGGAAGAGTTAATTATGCGGCCAAGCTGATCAGCCCTTCTGATAAAGCCGACAAACTCTGTCAAAACTGACAGCTCTGACACTTTGACAAAAAGAAGATAAGACGTGATCAGACAAAATGTCATGTCACCAGACACAGGGTCCACGAGCCTGGACATAGTCATACGGCCAGAAGGACTGCGACCCGAGCCGCATGAACCTTATGCGACTCAATCTATGTGCTTCATGCGGCCAAGGGAGAATGCAACCTGAGCCGCATGAGCTTTATGCGGTCCAGAATATAGAATCTATGCGGCTCAAAAGTCCCCAAGCTACATGCGGACTAAGGGAGACTGCGACCTAAGCCGCATGAGTCTTATGCGGCCCAGCATAGCCGAACACTAAAAGACCTATGTGGCTCAAAATGACTCAAGAAGATTGATCCTATCCTGCGATAGGACACGTGGCAGGCTGACCAAGTCTCAACCACCCAGATTTGTTGTAAAGAAATCTCAACAAGTCACCAGCTGACGGCCAAAGAGCGGGTCTTTGTGTGCTATTGTTGCTACGTAGTCACATGGCCATCTATGTGGCTCAAGATATCTATCACTATAAATAGTAGGGTACCATACCCACGCAAAAGGCTGGCAACCTACGAAGGGCAATTTCTTCAAGAGCCAGGACCGTGTCAGATAGTCCAAGGAGTAAGGCAGAGTTTTTATACTTTCTCGAGCCTCCATTGTCGCCCCCAGAATCAAAAACTAAATAATTGTACTTAAATTGTTTCCTAGGATTTCTTTCTAGGCTTTCTCTTGTACAAGCGAGTTTGCAATCAAGTTCAATTCATCTGTAATTCTTGTTCTTGATATTTTTAATGGCAAACACGATGGCTACTCTGTTGGGGACTTCCTTCTCTTCTGATGAGAAGTTGGTGACGCAATCCGATGCGTCCAAGCTCGGCTCTATGCAGCAAATGCCCGTAGTTCGTTTTGACCAACGAACATTCGAAAAAATGCTCTTTGAAGGGAGCGTCAACCCATCGCAGAAGCGAGCCAACCAAAAGAGAACCCGCAGGATGTCGAAGCGCAAAACTGT
The DNA here is from genome assembly GCA_029216955.1 of Iris pallida. Lineage (NCBI taxonomy): Eukaryota > Viridiplantae > Streptophyta > Magnoliopsida > Asparagales > Iridaceae > Iris > Iris pallida. Next base: position 11,380,688 of record JANAVB010040419.1, on the reverse strand, counting down.
TGCCCCCAACCAGATTCTCGAAGAAGCTCCTTCTGCAGCCCAAGACGTGATTAAAGCTCTCATACGACCTTGCTTCCGACCGCAGAGAACTCCACTGTCCCCAAATCTAGCAAAAGAAAACACAACGATGCTAAGCTTTTGGGGGCACAAGGGAAATCCATACGGACGAGGAAGAGGCCGCATAAGAGAGATAGGCATATGGCCCATGCGGCAGTCAACTCTCACCGTAGGCAGATGGTCCATGCGGCAGTCAACTCTGACCGCAAGCAGATGGCCCATGCGGCAGCCAACTTGGGCCACAGAAAGATAGCCCATACGACAGTCAACTCTGGCCGCATGCAGATGGCCCATACAGCTGCCAACTTTGGCCGCAGGCAGATGGCCCATGCGGCAGCCAACTTTAGTCGCGGGCAGATAGCCCATGCGATAGCCAATCCTATGTGCAGATATGGTGTCTCATACGGCCCTGTCAGAAGCTCTATATTCGACCGTCTCTCATACGGGCCCGACCCCATGCGGTCCAATGTGGAATATGCCAATCTGGACACTTCTTACTATACGCCTTCAGGTGCTAAGCCGAAGAAGTCTAGGGTAGTGCGGGCCCAACAAGCCCAATTAACTGTCCAAGCTGCTGGCCGTCAGCGGGCACCATTAACTGTTTTACAGGCTCCAGATGGAAAGTTGTACAGAACCACCCACGTCCAGTCCCCCAGGGCTAACGGATAGGGTGGGTCTCAAAAGTCTCCCTCCAACGATCTGGAGCAAGTACTTTTACTAGCATCGGATCAGGGAGCAAACATGATACCTACGCACCCTTGTGCTCGGGATACCCGAGTCCATAAATTGGATACAAAGATAGATCAGTCTGCTATTGACTTGCGAAAGGTGATTACTGACAAATATAAGGAGAAAGAAGCAACCTTGGCATGTGATGAGCCCTTTTCGGGACGTCATTGCACCCAGCTCATAATCAACTACTGCTGCAACAAGTCGGCAGCACCTGAAGATCGGTAGTCCATTTTCCAAGGACTGCACCAGCCAGCACCTGTCCGACAACCACTTGAGGAACAGGTACAAATTCGGGGAGACGAGGAATTTTCATTCGCCTCCTGTAATTCAACTCGAAAGGTTCTTTCCGACAAAGGAGGAAAGAAGACAGGCTCTTCCAGCCCGACAATCTCAGCCAGCAATGTAAGGAAACTCTCATCTGGAGGATTGTCGCCGACAGCCACAAGGGGTGTCTACCTAGGCACTCGATCCAGAAAGAACCTTCCAACCCCCTGGGGTGCACGCTCGGCCTTCCTTGGGGTAGATAAAGTTGGGGGTAGCAATCCCCTCAATATATACAACAACTCGGTGTTCCAAGAGCATACACAGGGGGCAGCGATCCACTGGACTTATGCAACAGACTTGGACGTACCGGAGGGTGACCGCCTTCGCCAAGACAATACGGCTTCCTACACAGGGGTAGTACCCCTTTCGAGTTCGAAGAAGAGGACATTCCGACGTTCCCAGATGATATCTCTGTACGAGGGTACGACATGGAGAGCACCTCTTCTACGGTCCCTTCCGCGTCCACCCACGTACGGACAGTCTTTATGGCCGACGATGATCATGAATCGCCTACTGATCGACAACATCTAGAAGTACTTGAGGCCATGCTCCTGTCCCTGGTCAAGTCAGTAGACGAAATCAAAGCTGCCTTGTCGACTCAACCAGCAAGGACGCCAGAATAAACAAGATTGGGACCCGCAGTCAACGTGGACTCCAATACTATCGCTCCTCCTTTGCATGACAATCCTCTAGGAGCATCCGCTCCTTCGGCTGTAAAAGAAGCCAGGGAGGCAAGAAGGGAAGTCCAGGATCTTCGATCAATGTTCAATGTCCGAGACTCCTCCTGGGACCTCAGAATACGGCAGCCGTATCCCGTTGCCTGGAGAGACGTTCCTTTTCCACCATGGTACAAACCGTTTCATATCGATTCGACCTCTGCCGGCCGGTACATGGCATATTTTGAGGTCACAACAAACCACTTGCCGCATAGAGACGCCACCCTCACACGATTATTCATCGGAGCATTGGAGGGGATCGTATTCGACTGGTACCGCAACCTTCTGGACAACTGTATCTATTCTTTTGACGGCTTCAAGCACATGTTCCTAGAGAGATTCTACGAATTGGGGCACGATGTGACAATATCGTCTCTCATGGACGTCGCTCAGGGGGAGAAGGAGTTAACAAGGAACTATATCGAGCGATTCCGCCAAGCCGCAATGAGATTGCCCCAAGGCAATCCTGAAAGCTCCTTGATTGAAATCTTCCAGAAGAAGTTGCTCCCCAAAATCAGCCTCTAGATGGGCAAAGATTAGTTCAGGGTTTGGACGACCTTCATTATAAGCGCTACCAATGCGGAGGCAAAATTAAAGAAGGCTTGCCAGCTGGAATTACACATCCTAGATGGAGAGGACAAAGGCAAATGTCCTGGTACAACCTTAGTAACAAAAATAGTGGCGGCACCACCAATAACCGGGACAATAAAGGCAAACAGGCCATGGCTGCTGATACGACCAAGAAGCCTGAACAAAAGCAGACAGAGGCTCAGTGGCCCAAGGTGAATTACTCATTCAAAGATAGTCATGTCAAGCCTATCTTCGATATGCTCTTACAAGGGGACAGGATCCAACTCCCTCCACCAAGGTGCGAGCCTCGAGCGGTGGAGATGGAGGACCCACAATATTGCCACTTACACCGCTATGTTCATCACTCCACTCACGACTGCTTTCATTTAAAGTGGTACATCCAGAGTTTTATCGACTCCAAAGCTCTGTCGCTAGATTTTGAAGACGTTACTGTGGCGGCAAACATGGTATCAATTTAGTTTGGTGACTTTTCCCTAACAAGTACTCAAGACGGGGTAATACCTATCCCCCAGGCAACGATGGAGGTTACTAATCTTCCTTCTGTCTGGGACCAAACAACTGGCTATGTACCTCTCACCACGTCACAAGGAGAGGTCATGTGGGTGAACCCAGACTTAGTGCCCGAAGTTATCAAGGCGGTGTCATCTTCAACCAACAAGAAGAAGGGCAGGAAGTCCTGATTCTGCCATACAATTTTAGCCGAAGCTGAGGAGGCGGTGGCCTTTGTTACCCAGTCTGGAGAACAAGTCCAGCCCACTCTGGGTAGTTCAGTCGAAGACCCTCAGCAGGCAACGATGCCTGCCATTGATGTTCCGGGGCCATCTCAGCCTCCGTCGGTGGATAGGTCCAAGCCGAAGGAAACCCGCTTCGACAGGCCGCTCCGTAAGGATGTACCTCAGGGACTGGAGAGACCTTACAACTTTGACATATTAGCACAACTGGCTAATACTCCGGCAAATTTGTCGTTATACGAGCTCCTAAGGCTCTCCAAGGTTCTTCGTGTCGCATTGAGCGAAGCACTCTAGAATGTCACTCTAGAATGTCAACGCCTACTTAGCCCAGGTCAAATATACAGGAGAAGACTCGTCAGAAGATCGCCAGGGCAGCAATTGTGCAGATGCGATTTCCAATATTGTATTCACCCTACAGGACATGTTAATCAAGTCCAACTTGTATGATCGCCCCTTGTACTACACTGGATACATAGGCGACATCAAGGTGGATCGGATGCATATCGATCCTGGCCCATCGATAAGCATCATCCCAAAAAGCTTGCTCCAACTCCTGGGCATCCCTATGCACCGGCTAGCGGCAACCAACACTACCATTAGCAGTTTCAACTCGAAAAGGAGCTATCCCCTGGGAAAGATCTGCTTGAAATATCAGATTGGCGACCTGAAGACGGAGGTTACTTACTACGTCATAGATGCAGATACGTCCAACAATATCCTCTTAGGGCGTCCGTAGATACATGACTATATGATCGTGCCATCCACACTCTACCAGTGCTTCAAGTATGTCAGTAAGCACGGCTTTGTGAAGACAAAATTCGCCGACATCGATCCCTTCAAAGGGGTTAAGTCTTATTACTCTTCGGAGGCTTGTCTATATGAAGAATCCAAGAAGCACATAACTGACGAACTGGAGGCCATAACAGGGTCAGAGGAACTTTTGAGAATTCATCTCCAAGCCCGTAAATCGGGCAAAGCTGCACCCCTTGTCTCGACTTTGCATAAAGAGGTACCTAGTTCTCCCGCCCCAGCTGCACAGTTAGAACCGATGGTCATTCGACTCCCAAGGTCCAGCCAGGAGCCAAGGCCCGTCATAGGGCCGATGGTGATCTGATTGCCAAAATCCAATCAAAGGCGACCGGAAGATGCGAGGCCCTCTGTGGAGCCGATGGTGATCCGATTGCCAAGATCTAGTCAAAAGCAATCGGAAGACACGAAGTCCTCTGCCGAGCCAATGGTTATCCGTCTTCCCAAGACGACCCGGCAACCAAGTGTTGATCCGAGGCCCTAATGCAAGCCAGTGCCACAAGCAGAACCTTTGGTGGTCAAGCTTCCTAAGACAACGACCCAACCTCCGGTCTCACAGGGGGTAGATGAAGAGGATGCAAAACTCGTAAAGTATCTGGTCACACAGGTGGATAGTCCCTCTCCTAATGATGTAATCCATGTAGATAAAATTTCTTATTTCATCAATAAGAGGCTACCGTTGAACTATCCTGAGTGTAATAATCTTAATCTGATGTATGCTGTAGAGCACGGTCTGGAAATTAACCTGCACACACAGGTGACAACTGTCCATACCACAAACTGACTTACTCCCATTAGAGGTGACTACTTCCTAGTCCCAGGCAGAAGAGAAGGGGATCACACAATCATCTTCGGCCGAAAAGAAAGTCCTCAACCTTTCATACCACAAGGGCTTGATCTCGAACCCGATGCTGGAAAATTACCGCTCTACATATATAGTCCGTAAGCCAAGTACTTCATGCAAGAGCAGGGGTACGACATGGAGGCTACCCCAGGTCAGAATTACGACAACTGTTGGCGATCGCCTCTGCAGATGTCAACCCCGGCTGGGAAATCTCGGGATTATTACAGCAAGTCCAAATGCGGCCTCCGTTACGTTATACCAGTAGCAACGCCCGAGAGTTCCGATGAAGAATGCGAGTGGCATTCTCACTGATCATCCAAATCGCCTATATACGATTTTGATAATGGCATTGGGAATATATTCAGGCAGACATTGTCTGTCAACATGGCATCCGCTGACATTGAACAGGAAGACGAAGATCTACTTAAACCACTTGAATTGGAGGCATAGGCCCAACAAGTGGATGCACAATGGGAGAAGCACTTCAAACAACGAGACCCTTCCATGGGATACGAAGTCATACAAGTTGACCTCGGCGATGAATCCTCTCCGAAGCTAATCTACGTCAGTAAAAGATTGACGGACGACGAGCGGGAGTCATTATTACAACTTGTCAGATAGTGCATCGACATTTTTGCTTGGAGCTATGAAGATATGCCAGGGCTAAACCCCGAGATCGCACTTCATAAGCTCAATATTCATCCGGACGCAAAACCAGTCAAGCAGCAGCAACGGCGGTTCCGTCCAGACATCATGAACTCCATCGAAGCGGAAGTAAACAAGCTTATAGCTAGCAGTTTTATCCGCGAGGAGCAGCATCCAGACTGGATAGCTAATATAGTATCAGTCGTCAAGAAGAACGAAAAGATCCGAATCTGCATCGACTTTCGCAATCTGAATGCGGCATGCCCTAAGGACGAATTCTCTCTTCCTATCACCGACATAATGATCGATAATACGTATGGCTTCGAATACATGTCCTTTATGGATGGCTTTTCAGGATACAATCAAATTAAAATGTCTCCTGATGATGAGAAGCATACGTCATTCCGAACACCGATCGGCGTATATTGTTACACAGTCATGCCCTTCGGCCTGAAGAACGTCGGTGCTAAATATCAGCAAGCTATGAGCGTCATCTTCAGAGATCACTTACGCACGACGGTAGAGTGTTACGTTGACGACATCGCCGTCAAAAGCCGCTCCAAGAATGATCACTTACACGATTTGAGGACAGTGTTCGACCTTATGCGAGCGCACAATCAGAAGATGAATCCCACCAAGTGCTTTCTGGACGTGTCCAGTGGGAAGTTCTTGGGCTTTGTCATTACTTCACGGGCATTCACATAGACCCCGATAAGACAAAAGCAATCTTGGAGGTGAGTCCACCGAGGAACCTCTGTGAACTCTGCGACCTCCAGGTAAGACTAGCCTACATCAGGAGATTCAGATCTAACCTCTCAGGGCGATGTCAACCCTTCACACAACTCATGAAGAAAGGCGTCTCTTTTGTATGGAATGAAGAATGGCAACACGCCTTCGATGACATTAAGGAATGCTTGACAAATCCGCCAGTTCTTGTAGCCCCGGTCGTCGGAATGCCCTTCCTGCTCTATATACGGGCGATTGAACACTCCCTCGGCACCTTGCTAGCACAGAACAGTAACGCGGGACACGAACAAGCCATTTACTATCTCAGCTGAATGATGGTGGGATCAGAACATAGGTACACCACCGTGGAAAATGAGTGCCTTGCCCTGATGTTCGCCATTCAGAAAACACGACACTATGTGTCACGGCAGACCATCCACGTTGTCTCACGAGTTAATCACCTCAGGGTTCTCATGACCAAGCCAGGCGCACTCAGTTCTCGTCTAGCCACATGGGCGATACTGTTATCCCCCTACGACTTGGTTTTCATTCCGTAGAAGGCTATCAAAGGTCAAGCCTTGGCCGACTTTCTAGCAGCCCATCCAGGCTCAGAAACTGCTAGAATCTATGAAGAAATCTCAAACGAATTCGTTAACTCAAACATGACTTCACATGATGATGTTTGGCGAATGTTTTTCGAGGGTGCTTCAAGAACGGGGCCCCAAGGTGATATCGTCGCTGGAGTCAAGATAGTATTAATTTCTCCCTCTGGATTGGTGGTTAACCGGGCATATTCTCTCACAGAACCCTGTTCAAACAATATAGTCGAATATAATGCTTTGTTCATCGAACTCCGACTCACAAAAGAGGTAGGGGTCAAATACCTGGAAGCGTATGACAACTCACAGCTGATTGTTAATCAGATCTGAGGCTCATATGAGGTTCGCAATGAGGACCTGATTCCTTACCACCAGACAGCGATTGCCATTATTGCAACCATAGAGGGGTTCTTTATAGAGCATGTTTCTAGGCTCCAAAATATTGAAGCCGTCGTCCTAGCAGGCCTCGCCACTTCCTTGGCAGTTCCAAATGATACTCATTAACTAGTCGACGTGATAGGCGATGAGCTGGTCTGTCCCAAAAACAACATTCAACTGGATACGAGTTACTCCGCCCAGATAACCAATGACGTGCAAGACTGGAGACTCCCGTTCATCGACTTTGCAGTCTACGGAATCCTGCCTGAGAATGTGAAAGAATCAACTTCAATCAGAAGGCGTTCTCTCAGATTCTTTTATGACACAGAAATAAAAATATTATATCGACGATCTTACGACGGGCTACTGTTAAGATGTCTGTCAAATATAGAAGCCAAAGAATCCTTACGCGAGGCTCACGATGGCTTTTGCGGGGCTCACCAACCTGGCCTGAAGTTACAGGACCGGCTCCGTCGGATGGGTTATTACTGGCCTATGATGGTAGCAGACGCAGTCGATTATACAAAGAAGTGTAAGGGTTATCAGATCCAGGCAAATTTCATACATCTACCATCCGAATTCTTACACCCAACAGTGGCCTCTTGGCCATTTGAAGCATGGGGAATGGACATCGTTGGCCCAATCACCCCGCTGTCGTCCAAAAGGCATCAGTTTATACTTGCAGTCACCGACTACTTCTCCAAGTGGGCAGAAGCTGTTCCGCTGGCAGAGGTAAAGACATCAAACGTGATCAATTTCATAAAACATCACATCATTTACCATTTTGGACTGCCACGGAGGATCATTCATGACAATGGCCCGCAGTTTACAAGTCATGCCTTCTATCGATTCTGTGACAAGAATCGGATTTAGAATGTGGCTTCAACAGCATACAACCCATCAGCTAATGGTATGGTCAAAACCTTTAACAAGACCATAATTAAGCTATTCAAGAAGTTTTTGTCTTCAAACAAACGCGACTGGAATGAAAAGTGGGGCGAATGCTTATAGGTGTACCGCACTATAAGTCGGACGGCTACAAGAAATACACCGTTCACTCTGGTGTCACTACAACAAAAATACCTTTTAAAGACGGCTAAAAAGCGTCATTAATTGCAAACCATGATGCTTTTTTTTCTCAGTCCAAGCGTTATGAAGTCAGGTGTTATAAAGGTTTTTAAAAGCGTTATAGATAATTTATCCAAAACCGTCGTTAATAGGTTTAATTTCTGCTACGTTTTATTTTCAAAGCGTTATGGATAGTCATGAAAAATCGCTATATATGGTCGTTGTATCACACTTATAACGCTCTATACTGCATGTTATACATTCCAAACACTGCTCAATTCAATTCGAAAACAACCACTTTGAATCATATTCACAACAAAGCATTGAAATGTAATATAAAGTACCATTCTCCATTTCATTATCTCAAAATAGAGTATTTTAGCTACCATTCTACATTTCTCCATTTCATTATATACATCTTCTCAAAATATATAGAGTATCCAATATAGAGTACACTTTAGCTACATCAAAACTATCGACATCAAAAATCTCACAGATACTGTAGCGAAGAAGCACACTTATAACGCTTCAACTTGGTCACATGAAGACTGTCCATAGCACATGTACGTATAGCAAAACCCTGAAAGAGAAAGCAAAACCCTATATTTTAGAGTCTGTCAATTTTAGAGTCTGTGATTTATATCGAAAAACCGAGAGTATCAGAGTACTCTAATAAAAACCGAAACCGACAAATAAAGTAAAACATCTAGGCATGGCATAGTGGACGTAGTCCCAAAATCAACGATACAGGCATGCTAATGGAGATGTTATTCCCGAAATAGAAATACTCCCAACTAATATATATCCGCATGTAATTTATAACGAAAAGCTTCCAACAAAAACACCCACAGTACCAAGATAAACCCATCATGCATAATAGATACCCAACCAAGAATTTTAATCCAAATAGCAAAACATCTCCTACAGCAAAAAAATCTTTCCCAACCTAACATGTATAATAGGGAAAACCTAAACCAACATCCCACAACAAGTATAGGAAGGAGACCCCAAGCAACAATTTATACAAGAAACCCAAACCAATAATGCATGCATCACAAATAATTCCAACAGCAGCTAAGTAACCCGAAACCGAAAATGATCCAACAGCAAGTAAAGAACCGAACATGATCTAAAGATCATTTTCGCTTCACAAACAAAGACAATCGTAGGATCGTCAAGCCAAAATCGAACCCAACACATATCAGTCGATCGAAACCCTTTTTATGTAGGGATCGAGATCCAACAACATCATCGGCAAACAAAATAAACCCAAAAACTGAAATCAATCAAGAGTTTAGAATTTATACCCCAGAATTTGGTGTCGAAATCCGAAGCGAGCCTTCGGACTCGGCTCGCAGGCACGCACAGTGCCTCGTCGGGTCGTGGCTGCAACAGTGGATAGGCTATATCATCGATACGACGGTATCCTCACATCCGTGTCCAGTATCGACTCGTACAAACACGAGCGTATCTGCACCCAGAATGAACAACCCAACAGTACCAACATACAAACTACGACTAACGACAAGAAACGAAATGAGATACATAAGATGTCTCAGATAAGGATCAATCATCATCTGCTGTACTAGCGTGCCATAACACGTATAGGACACGTCCCGACACGGAGCCAGTGTATCCGATACGATCTACAACGCTTTGGTTCATTTGGTCGAACGACCAACACCAAGAATATCAGAGTACTCTAATAAAAACCAAAACCGACAAATAAAATAAAACATCCAGGCATGGCATAGTAGACGTAGTCCCAAAATCAACGACGCATGCATGCTAATGGAGATGTCAATCCTGAAATAGAAATACTCCCAACTAAAATATACCTGCAAGTGATTTATATCGAAAAGCTCCCAACAAAAACACACACAGTACCAAGTTAAACCCATCATGCATAATAGATACCCAACCAATAATTTTAATCCAAATAGCAAAACATCTCCTACAGCAAAGAAATCTTTCCCAACCCAACATGTATAATAAGGAAAACCAAAACCAACATCCCACAGCAAGTATAGGAAGGAGAACCTAAGCAACAATTTATATAAGAAACCCAAACCAACAATACATGTATCACAAATAATTCCAACAGCAGCTAGGTAACCCGAAACCAAAAATGATCCAACAGCAAGTAAAGAACCGAACATGATCTAAAGATCATTCGCACTTCACTAACAAAGACAATCGTAGGATCGTCAAGCCAAAATCGAACCCAACACGTATCAGTCGATCGAAACCCTTTTTATGTAGGGATCGTGATCCAACAACATCATCGACAAACAAAATAAACCTAGAAACTGAAATCAATCAAGAGTTTAGAATTTATACCCCAGAATTTAGTGTCAAAATTCGAAGGGAGGCTTCGGACTCGGCTCGCAGGCACGCACAGCACCTCGCCGGGTCGCGGCTGTGACTGTTGAGAGGCTTCGGACTCGGCTCCCCAAATGTAATTACACTCCCTTGAAGACTCCCTATGGCTTGACATATCTACATGCTCAAGATTTCCCTGTGGCTCAAAATTTCCCTACAGCTCAAGGTCTCTCCTGACTCGAAGACTCCCTATGGCTTGACATATCTACATGCTTCTTATTCAAAGTATTTCAAATTTGTAATTTGAAAACTTTGAAGGGGGTCTTGTTGAAGCATAAAAAATATGGGGTTCATGCGGATCACAACTGACCGCATGAGTACTTTGGGCCAAATTGGTCTGCATAAAGAAGAGCCGCATGACAGACTCAGCATGCCCCCTGCCGCCTATCTTCACTATCTAGGATTATATATATTAAAAGCAACCAGACTGATTTGAGCCGCAGAAGGAAGAGTTACTTATACGGCCTAGCTGATCAGCCCTTCTGATAAAGCTGACAAACTCTGTCAAAACTGACAAAACTGACAGCTCTGACACTCTGACAAAAAGAAGATAAGACGTGATCAGACAAAATATCATATCACCAGACAGAATGTCTATGTGCTTCATGTGCTTCATGTGGCTCGGGTCGCAGTCCTTCTGGCCGCATGACTATGTCCAAGCACGTATACCCTGTGTCTGGTGATATCACATTTTGTTTGATCACGTCTTATCTTCTTTTGGTCAGAGTGTCAGAGCTGTCAATTTTGTCAGTTTTGACAGAGTTTGTCAGCTTTATCAGAAGGGCTGATCAGCTTGGCCGCATAAGTTACTCTTCCTTCTGCGGCTCAAATCAGTCTAGTTGCTTTTAATATATATAATTTGAGATAGTGAAGAAGGACCGTAGGGGGCATACTGAGTTTGTCATGCGGCTCTTCTTTATGCGAACCAATTTGGCCCAAATTACTCATACGGTTAGTTGTGATCCGCATGAACCTCATATTTTCTATGCTTCTATAAGATCCCTTCAAAGTTTTTAAATTGCAAATTTGAAATACTTTGAATAATAAGCATGGAGATATGTCAAGCCACAGGGAGTCTTCGAGTCATGAGAGACCTTGAGCCGTAGGGAAATTTTGAGCCACAGGGAAATCTTGAGCTGCAGGAAGATCCCATCCAGACTGCCAGCTGTCACTGCTACATTTAATGTCTTAATTTGGTTTTGTATTTGGGTTCTTTTTTCGAGATAAAGCTGATGGTTACTAAGTATAAAATCCCCAAACATCATCATTATCTTTAATGGATTCGAGAATCGAAGCGGTGCTCTTTCGAAAACCTTATAAATATAGGTCATTCGGAGAGAGATTTTTCTCTTTCACCTTCTTCTCCTTCGCCTTCATCATCTTTGGCATCCTTTCTGTCCCAGTTAGCCATGGCTCCAAAAGCTTCCAAGTCGACTGGTCCTGCGGCCAAAGGAAAGGGACTCGTCGCTCCGTCGAGAGCCGCGGACTGCCCTTCCATTCATCCCGACGTGCACCCCCCAATCAAGGGTATGGACGGTAGGAAAACGATGACTTAATTTTGAATGGTCATATCGTATATTTTATGCGCAGGCCTGTCATGTATCGCCTCTGTGCTTTATGCATGATCGATGCATGCCCTATCTCATTAGATCGCATGTGTTCTGTATGATGAGGCCGTATGGGCTGAGCCGCCTAAGCGTTACTGACCCACGTGGGTTCCTCGTGATTGAGCCGCATGAGCACTGTATAACAGAACTGTATAAGTGCCTCGTGATTGAGCCGCATGAGCACTGCATAACAGTATTGTATGACTGAGCCGCATGCGTCTTATATTCTTAAGCTGCATGTGCATCCCTCATAACTAGGCCGTATAGGTTCTGTTTGGCTAGGTTATATAGCTAAAGAATGAACTTTGTTTTCTTCCGACTGTTAACCCCTTTTTTCCTTTTTATATTTTATAGGGATCTGGTTAGCAAATTTCTCCATGACCGGTATTGGAAATTTTGGGCATGGTGAAGATGCAACACTTGATACACACATCAGACAGCTCAGAACTCTTCATGCTTTGGAAGGGTTTTCCTCAGATGGTAGAAAGAACCTTTATACATCGGACAGTCGGACGGTGGTTGGGCGTCATCGTGAAAGTTCTATTTTTACGGCTCTCCAAGTATGCAAAAGCAACACTAGGGATGTAGTTTTGAAGGTATGGTCTTCTGGAGGAACGGGCCTATGATGTCCGTAATACGGAGGAAAGAAACTCAGCGTCTGTAGATGCTTTTAGCATGATATATTTGCCTTCCTCCGTGCAGCTTCTCGAAGATTCAACAGCCTTGTCTGTTTCTCAGCAGTAAAATATGACTTCTTTCGAGGGCCACGAAACTGCTTTTTGATGAAGGCAAAATGTTGCCAAACTGACCAAACTATGTTGTTGGATTTTCCTTTCTTTTCTTTTTGCTGCTGATATAGTCCTATGAATGTAACTGATTTTGAATAAACAGAATACATTCACTCTATTCTTTGTTTGTGGTATATGTGGTGCTTGTACTAGAGGGCCTAATACAGCATTTGTGTTTGATAAAGGACATCCCACCGGGGGACTTTTTGTGGACATGTTGCCCGTTTGTTCATCTGGAGATACGAGCAGTAGATTTGAATGATATTTTGTGGACCTATTACTCTTTTTTGTGCACCGATGGTGCGAGTAATAGATTAGGATAACTTATGTGGACCTATTACCCTTTTATGCACTGGTGGTAGGGGTAATAGATTTGAAACGAAACCTAACAGAGGTAATATGGACGTGATAGGTTTTATGGTCTTAACACCATGTCATTTATCCTGGGTTGGGTACAGGTGTTAAGTCAAGAGACCATCGATATCAGAGGTAATATGGACGTGACACACGATAATCGTGAAATTGTTGGTGGACCTATTACTCTTTTGTGTACTGGTGGTACGAGTAATAGATTTTGAGACAAAATCCAACAGAGGTAATATGGACGTGATAGGTTTTGTGGTCTTAACACCATATCTTTTATCCCAGGTTGGGTACAGGTGTTAAGTCAAGAGACTATCGGTATCAGAGGTTATATGAACGTGATACACGATAATCAAGAATAATCTTTGGTAGACCTATTACTCTTCTGCGCACTGGTGGTACGAGTAATAGATCTTGAGACAAAACCCGACAGAGGTAATATGGATGTGATAGGTTTTATGGTCTTAACACCATGTCTTTAATCCCGGGTTGGGTACAGGTTTTAAGTCAAGAGACTATCGATATCAGAGGTAATATGGACGTGATACACGATAATCAGGAATAATCTTTGGTGGACCTATTACTCTTCAGCGCACTGTTGGTGCGAGTAATAGATTTTGAGACAAAATCCAACAGAGGTAATATGGACGTGATAGGTTTTGTGGTCTTAACATAATATCTTTTATCCCTGGTTGGGTACAGGTGTTTAGTCGAGAGACTATCGGTATCAGAGAAAATATGGACGTGATACACGATAATCAGGACCAGGAAGTTTGCTCAGAGATGGCGATAAGCTTGGTAGACTCCGGTGTGATAAAGCATTAGAGTGGAAGTTGAGAAGTATCAGCATACATGACTCGCCACTCAGGGAGATGCGATCGATGTGAATCCACTCGGAGCAAATAAAGTGTGAGTTCAGAGGTATTTGGTGTATATAACTCGATAGCCTAGAAGATTTGGTGGTTTAAGGAAGTACCAGCATGTCCTTAGACATAGTATTTCTTCAGGAATTTTTCGTTTATGGGCATCATGAGCAAGTTTCTGTTCTGCTTTGCGAGTCGGTAAGCGCCGTTGGAGAATACGGTCTCGATGATGTATGGACCCTCCCACTTGGGCTAGAATTTACCGACAGTTTTGTGAGTCATGACCATCGGTCTGCGTACGGCCAAGACGAGATCGCCTATTTGGAATGTCCTCTGCTTGACTTTCTTATTGAAGGCCCGAGAGATGCATGCTTGATAGAGCTTGATGCTTTATTGAGCTTGCAAACGCTTTTCGTCTAAATCTTCCAATTCTTGTAGCCATCGGCGGCAGTTATCGTCCGACGTCAACCTGTAAGTAACGGCCACACACAGTGAGGGGATCTGAGTCTCCAATGGGAGAACTGCCTTGCTCCCGCACACCAGAGGGAATGGTGTATTTCCTGTAGCCGTCCGACTCGTAGTACGGTACGCCCATAAGCATTCGTCCAACTTTTCATTCCAGACTCGTTTGTTTGAAGACAAGAACTTCTTGAAAAGCTTAATTATGGTCTTGTTAAAGGCTTCGGCCAGACCATTAGCTGATGGGTTGTATGCCGTTGAAGCTACATTCTGAATCTGATTCTTGTCACAGAATCGATAGAAGGAATGGCTTGCGAACTGCGGGCCATTGTCATGAATGATCTTCCGTGGCCGTCCAAAACGGTAAATGGCGTGATGTTTTATGAAACTGGTCACGTTTGATGTCTTTACCTCTGCTAGCGAAACTGCTTCCGCCCACTTAGAGAAGTAGTCGGTGACTGCAAGTATAAACCGGTGCCTTCTGGACGATAGCGGGGTGATTGGGCCAACGATGTCAATTCACCATGCTTCAAATGGCCAAGAGGCCACTGTTGGGTGTAAGAAATCGGATGGCAGATGTATGAAATCTGTGTGGATCTGACAAGCCTTACACTTCTTTGCATAATCGATTGTGTCTGCTACCATCATAGGCCAGTAATAACCCATCCGACGGAGCCGGTCCTGCAACTTCGGGCCAGGTTGGTGAGCCCTGCAAACGCCGTCGTAAGCCTCGCGTAATGCTTCTTTGGCTTCTGTATTTGACAGACATCTTAACAGTAGCCCATCGTAAGATTGTCGATATAACATTTCTATTTCTGTGTCATAAAAGAATCTGAGAGAACGCCTTCTGATTGAAGTTGCTTCTTTCAGATTCTCAGGCAAGATTCCATAGACTGTAAAGTCGATGAACGGGAGTCTCCAGTCTTGTACGTCATTGGTTATCTGGACAGAGTAACACGTATCCAGTTGAACATTATTTTTGGGACAGACCAGCTCATAGCCTATCACGTCGACTAGATGATGAGCATCATTTGAAACTGCCAAGGAAGCGGCGAGGCCTGCTAGGGCGTCGGCTTCAATAATCTGGAGCCTAAGAACATGCTATATAAGGAACCCCTCCAAGGTTGCAATGATGGCAATTACTGTCTGATGGTAAGGAATCAGGTCATCGTTGCGAACATCGTATGAGCCTCGGATCTGATTAACAATCAGCTATGAGTTGCCATACGCTTCCAGGTATTTGACCCCTACCTCTTTTGCGATTCGGAGTCCGATGACCAGAGCGTTATATTCGGCTACATTGTTTGAACAGGGTTCTGTGAGAGTATGTGCCCGGTTGACAACCAATCCAGAGGGAGAAATTAATACTATCCCGACTCCAGCGACGATATCACCTTGGGGCCCCGTTCTTGATGCACCCTCGAAGAACATTCGCCAAACGTCATCATGTGAAGTCATATTTGAGTTAACGAATTCGTCTGGGATTTCTTCATAGATTCTGGCTGTTTATGTCATGCCCCAGAACCAGAATACTAGAGAGCGAGGGACAGACACAGCCAGCTGCGTACATTGAAGTGCAACCTACCTCGCAATACGGTCACGGCTGTCTATGTGCATGAGGGTTAAACTACAATCCATCAGTCTCTATGGTCAAGAACAAGCCTAGTGTCTCAATCTCAAGCAAGCAAATAAATTGTACAAGATGTTAGATCATCAGACATACAAAATAAGGCGTTCAAAATATTACATATTCAGATGATCATGATGCTATCAAACAAAATACGAGACTAGCAAGAGTTAAGACATACATGATCAACCCTAGGATTTGTCAATCATGTTACAACCCTTAGGCAAACAGAAATTAAGTTTCAACACGAGCTAGCACTTGCTCGGCGGCTAAATGCCTCAAAAGAATAATTTACAATAGAGTGGGAGAGCAAAATAAGAAACACACTCGTTGCCATGATTTCGTCTGGTGTTCACCATCTGGCTGATAAGCAGGAAGATCCTCGGGTATCACTCCGAAATCTGGCCATACAAAACCAGCTGGGTCAGACCCCAGAAAGAGCAAGTGCCACAAGGGAGGCTTCACTTAAGAACTAAAACCAGCATAATAGCACATAAATACATCAATGATAACAGAAGACATGAGTTAGAGAAACAAGGCGATAACGATAAGATAACTAAAGGACTATTCCAGAAGCCAAGTTACAGCCCGTAAACCAAACAAAGACCGGGGTTGTAGCCCCTCACCTGAATAGAACTTAGTCTCTAACCAATTATCGATAAGGGTAAAGCATAACAGTAATGTGCTGAAATAACCATGTACTGGTCTTGCCTAGGCATGACTAGACGGGTCTCCATCCATCAATCACGGCCAAGCAATGAGTACGGCTTGATACTTTAACTAACTAGTGTTATCACAAGCCTAGTTACTAACAAGATGCATCGAGATGTTCCAGCAGCCACAAGCCCTGCAGTCTTAATCCAGGTTATCCGGCCATAAGTTGAGAGAGTTAGATTAGGTGACTTAGAGGTGCAACACATGACAGTGTGCTAGAAATGTGCCCTACTCGACGGCAGGCTACAAGTCCAATTAAAGCGCCCAGATAACGGGACTGCCTATAGCTGGAAAATCTCTTCAAGGACTACTTGATCAATCTAGTCATTATCCTAGTCAGATTCAATATGAATCCCTGACCATGGTAACCAGGGATCCATGTCCAAGATATGATGCAAGATGAGACATGTAGCTTATACAAGCACAAACACCCACGGTATCAAGGCAAGGGTTACTTTTAGCAAGTCAGGTAGCTGTTGCCACAGCGTTCAAGACTGTCATGTCAGGCCAGGTTACTTGTTACTTGTCAAGATTACTTGTCAGGAGTGCGCCTCGACGGGCCACTATCAAGAGTTATCATATCAGGTTGCTTGTCAAAAGTGCACCACGATGGGGCACTATCGGGGAATTATCATGTCATGTTGTCTTGTCGTGTTCGTGTACTCATAACATGATCATGCTTTAGATTAAGACCAGTCAAGCCCAAGAATTCACAATCATCAAATCGGGTAGTCACAAGTTAGGCCAAGTACAAGGATAAGCAATTAACATAAAATAAATAATTAAATGACAGATCATGCAAGGGGCAAGGGGTAACATAGCCAAGAAGTGGCATTAGCCAAGTTGGGCCAGGGTAATAGGTTGCGCCAGGCACTAGGAGGTGCTAAGGCTGCGGTTGCGCCTAAACATTAGGTTGTGCCTAGGCACTGGGTTGCCAGGCGCTAGAATGCACAAGGTCGGGTCATGTTGCGCCAGGGCAATGAGTTGCACCAAGGCAAGTCGGTTCAAGATAGACTGGGTTGCGCTAAAACAAGTCGGGCCAAGTCAGGTTGCGCCAGGCACTAGACTGCGCGAGGCTAGGTTGCGCCAGGCTGAACGAGGCTGGGTTGTGCCAGGCTAAAGAGCACTAGGCTCCGTGGGTTGCGCCAGAGCTAAAGAGCTCACGCAATACTGTGGCAAAAGCTAAAAAGATTGTGCATACTGCTCATTGTCTTCTTCAATCAGCAAGAAAATTCATAGGTTGAACCCATGGCATCAAAAGTCTATAACTTGGTCAAATCAAGTCAAAATCCAACTTTTCAAATGTCAAAATTGGGTAGAATGAAATTTCCTACAACATGGAATAATTAGTTTTCGAAAATACCAAGTTTTCATAGATCAAAACCAAGAAAATAATGAGAACGATCAAATCTTAGATCTACAAAAATCTATCCATCAAAACCAAAAATGACAAGTTCTAAAGAGGCTTAGAACTAGGAGAGGAAGACAATGGAACAATAAAATCCAAGATCCATCATGAAGCAAGTTGCCCTTGCCTAGAGCTCTTGGGTGTAGGTGGAGAGAGTAAATGAAGAAGATGGAGAAGTTATGAGAAGTAAATAGAGGAGAGAGAGTAGAATTGACTTATATATATCAACTACCTTCTCTCAACCCAAAATAAACCAAACCAAACCAAGCCAAGCTAAGCCAAATCAAGTCATGTTGATCCAAGTTGAACCAATCAAGTCAAGATTTAAACCAAGGCCAAGCTAAGCAAGATAAGTCAAAATACGGGCCACCTGACAATTGTCAGAAATCCGTATACGTATCCTGAAAAATACGGATAACGGGAAAAGGGAGTGACAACTCTACCCACCTTAAAAGAATTTTGTCCTCGGAATTTTAATCAAGAGACGAGAGATGTCGGGACAAGCTATACTGATCATAAGCATTCTACGACTAGCAGCCAATCAAGCAATCATTTATGCAAGCAAGGAAGTAAAAGCATAACGCATAAGGAAGACATTATACCTTATGAGCAAAACAGGTGTGGATATTGCGATCGGATATCATCCTCACGTTCCTACGTTGACTCATCTAAAGAGTGGTGACCCCAAGCAACACGGACTAAACTAATAGTCATGTTCTTGAGTACCTTCTCTCTTCGGTCTAATATGGATACGGGTCTTTTCTCATACGAAAGGTTGGTACCAACAACCAATTCAGAATGATCAAGGATATGGCTCGAATCCAGAATATACTATCGCAATTGGGATACGTGGAAAACGTCATGTACCTCACGTAATGATGGCAAAAGAACGAGATGATAGGACACATCACCTACTCGCTCGAGAATATCAAACGGCCTTATATACATAGGACTAAGCTTTCCCCGTACGCCAAATCGAATAACTCCATGGGTAGGCGAGATCCTAAGGAATACGTGGTCGCCGATAGAAAACTCAAGGGGACGCCGATGAGAATCGGCCCAATAACGCTGGCGATCTTGCGTAACTCGAAGATGATCTCTGACTTGTCTGACCACCTCAATAGTCTGCATAATCATCTCTGGACCAAGCATTTGTCTCTCACCGATATCATTCCATGCTAACAGGGATCTGTACTTTCTGCCATATAGTACTTCAAAGGGTGCCATCTGGATACTGACCTGGAAACTGTTATTATAGGAGAACTTCACGAGATGCAGGTGATCTTCCCACGAACCACCAAAGTCATGTGTACATGATCGTAACATATCTTCAAGTGTTTGAATCGTGCGCTCCGACTGACCATCTGTCTGCGTATGATAAGCTGAACTAAACTTGAGACGAGTTCCTAAACTCTCCTGAAGACTCTGCCAAATGTGCGATGTAAACCTTAAATCTCTATCGGACACGATACTGACTGGCACTCCATGCAATCTGACTATCTGTCTAAGATATATCTCTGTAAGCTGATCCGTTGACTGGCAAATTCTAAAAGGGATAAAATGAGCTACCTTGATGAGTCTGTCAACTATAACCCATATAGCATCTCTTTCAACTAGGGATTTAGGTAATCTAGTTATAAAATCCATGGTAATGTGCTCCCACTTCCACTATGGAATCAATAAAGGTTGAAGAAGTCCAGCTGGTCTCTGATGTTCAGCCTTAACTTGTTGGCAAACTAAACATTGGGAGACAAACCGAGCTATCCCTCTCTTCGTGCCATTTCACCAGAAATGCTGACGAATATCATGATACATCTTCATGCCATCGGGATGAATTGAATACTGAGAACTGTGAGCCCCTTCCATGATCTTCTGTCTGATATCACCACTGGGTACACAAAGATGCCTTCCATGTCGGAGAGTACCATCTTCGTGAATACATAACTCTGGTCTTCGTCCTGCTTCACACTCTGCTCTGAGCCATTGAAGCTTAGAATCTGTCGACTGAGCTAACTTAATCCTCTCAACTATACAGGACTGAACTTGTACACAGGCCATCAATGCCACATTAGTAGGATGAACAACTTCAATACCCATCTTCTGAAGATCGACTAACTATTCTGGTTGCGCTATCAGAAAATAAACTCCAGCTTTTCTTCTCAACGCATCTGCAATTACGTTGGTCTTTCTAGGATGATACTGCAGGTTGATGTCATAATCCACCAGTAACTCTAGCCATCTTCTCTGACACATATTAAGATCCTTCTGAGTAAACACATACTTAAGACTTTTGTGGTCGGTGAAAATTTCTACCCGATTTCCATACAAATAATGCCTCCACAACTTGAGTGCGAAAACCACAGCCGCTAATTCTAAGTCATGGGTTGGGTAATTTCTCTCATGATCATGAAGCTGACGTGATGCATAAGCTACTACCTTACCATGCTGCATCAAGACACATCCCAATCCTCTGCCAGAAGCATCACAATAAATTGAAAATCCTCCAGTCCCATCTGGAAGCGTGAGAATAGGAGCCGTCATCAATCTTTGCTTCAACTTCTCGAATGAACTCTGACACTCTGCTGTCCAGGCAAACTGTACATCTATGCGGGTCAAATGCGTCAATGGTACTGAAATTCGAGCAAAGTCTGACACAAACTGCCGGTAATAGCCGGCCAATCCTAGAAAACTTCGAACTTCTGCGACGGTGCTAGTTACTGGCCATGTCTCTATAGCCACTATCTTCTAGGGGTCGACTTCCACTCCACCTCTGGTGATGATGTAACCTAAGTACGAGATACAATCTAGCTAAAACTTTCGCGTACAAATGGGGTTCCCTAAGTATCTGAAGAACTACACGGAGATGCTGTTCATGCTCTGCCTCATTCTTGCTATAGACTAAGATGTCGTCTATAAATACTATCACGAACTGGTCCAAATAGGGCATGAAGATATGATTCATGAGGTCCATGAATACGGCTGGCGCATTAGCCGCTCCAAACGGTATAACAAGAAACTTCCAATGTCCATACCTCGATATAAATGCTGTCTTCGGGATATCTTGCCCTCTGACTCTGATCTGATGGTACCCTGACCGCAAGTCAAACTTTAAGAATACTGCTGCCCTACTGAGTTGATTAAACAAGTCATCTATCCTTGGTAGAGGATATCTGTTCTTGATTGTTACATAATTCAAGGTATGATAATCAACACATAATCTTGACGTACCACCCTTCTTTTTCACAAGAAGCATCGGAGCTCCCCAAGACGATCCACTAGCACGAATGAATCCCTTGGTTCTGAGTTCTTCAATAATTTTGTACAGGATCTCTAACTCTGATGGTGCCATTCTGTAGACTCTCTCTGACAATGGTGTCGTCTCTGGAATCAAGTCGATAGTGAACTCTATCTCTCTCTGGCGGCATGTCTGGAAGATCTTTGGGGAACACGTCTGAGAACTCTTCTACTACTCTGGGAAATTAAACTGCTTCTGCTACTGCCATCCGCAATACTGGAGGAGAAGGTTCTACTTCGCCTTTGGAAAATAAAAACTCCGGTTCGCCTGGAATACCAAAAATAATCCTACCGATATGGCAGCATATTCTTGCATATTGATCCTTCAACCAATCTATTCCTTGGACCACATCATAATCGGCCATCGGGAATTCTATCAACCTAGCGGAAAACTCTCTACCGCTAACTATGATTCGACACGAGGAATAGACTCTATCTACCACTATAAGACCGTTACCAGTAAGTATATTGAGCCATACTGATAATGACTCGGGCTCCAGTCCTACTCTTGTTGCAAATCGTACAGACATAAATGAATGCGATGCACCCGAATCAAATAATATTGATGCTGAAAAGGAGTTGACAAGAATGGTACCTGCTACCACCTCACCTGATACCAATTCTTCTGCCACGATCAGAGCCATCGCTTGACCTTACCCTCTTAGGGCTGGTCCCCTCTGCTGGTGACCTCTCTGCCTATTCTGAATCTGAACCTGGGCATACTGCTGAGCCTGCGGCGGCAATGGCCTCGGAGGCTGGTACTGCTGTTGTACTGGTACTGGACCCCTAATCGATGGACTGGTGAGGTTTGATGATGATGAACTGGCTTTATTCGGACAGGACCCTATCTTGTGATCCGGTGCCCCACAAGCCAAGCATAATTCATGTGCTCTGCGACACTCTGATACTATATGTTCTGGCTTCCCACAATGAGTGCAGCCCAATGCGGAAGACTGCTTCTGCTTCTGTTGCTGAGGATATGCCAGCGTCGAGTGTTGAACCGACGAAACTATGGTCGCCCTCCTAGGATATAACACCCAGTTTTTCCAAATGAGGGTAATTTTGAAATTTTGTATTTTAATTTATTTACTTATGATATTTAAATGATAATATGATTTTTGGTGATTTTTAATTATTTTTAAAACTATTTTAAATTATGACTTATGATTTTGGTGTTTGACTAGTGTAACCCTAGAGCCTAGCCATGTGATTAGGGTATTTCATTTATCATTTCTAGATTGAGGGGTATTTTAGTCATTTTTGTAATTTTGAGAATTATTTGGAATTATTATTTATTATTTGAATTTATTTGAATTTATGGGAATTTTTAGGAATTATTTTGGAATTGTTTGGATGAGGGTTGACTAGGTTGACTTTGACTAGTTTTGACCCTTGTAGACCAACCTAGAAGCTAACCTTAGTTAGTATAGACTTGGTTAGGTTATATGACTCTAGTCTAACCTAAGCTAACCCTTAGTTTGGTCAATTGACTCTAGTTAGCAATAGGAATTAGAAAGTCATAAGTCATGACTTATGATTTAGAACCATTGATAAATCAACTTAAGTCATAGCCTTGTAGATTGGCCCAAAGCCCAAGAAATTACAAAACCCTAGGCCTAGACATTGTGGCCGGCCACCATATCCTCTTTGGGAACCCCACTCTATAAATACTCTCTTAGTTTTAGGGTTGCCTCTTTTAGGAAAGACCAAGTTTAGAAAGAGGTTTGTTCCTACTTCATTTAATCCATAGAAATTCCATTCTATGTCCTTTTTCATTCAAATCTCTTCCATTAGATTTTAATATACCTATACTTGCTGTTATTGGAGTTTTATTTCAGTTTGATATTGATTTGTTGGATTGGGATATCAAAGAGAGGAGCTCAACAAAGGGGGATTTTTCTAGAAAGATCATCTATAGGTAACTTCTTCCATACTCTTTGAAATTTCGATTTCTTTATAAATTTAGGAAGCCCTAGGAGTCCCCTAGGTGGTTGCATTGGTTTCGTGTCGAGTTTCATAGGTTTCGTGTCCGTTTTGGACACGTATTAGGAACCCACAGTAGGTGTTTGATGAAATATCCCAAAGGACATTTCAACCTATTTTCTAGGAAGCTTTTGAATAGGAATCTAGGTCTTGTTATTGCTTATTGATTTTTGTTTCTCTGAGGTGATGATTGTATCGTGTCGTGTCGTTTTGGACACGCGTACCCACAGTTTTCTGACTGCGCATCAGTCCCCTACTACTCGAGGGCTGTAGCGGACACGACACACGATGATATGACACGAGACTCGACACGTACCATAGGGCAGTGACTGACACACCACATGTCAAGTCTCACGTGTCCACGTGGCATGTCGAGAGAGATATCAGTGTCGTACTAATTTTTTATTGTGTAGTGCACACGAGAAATCGAGCACTGATACGGCTCTGTAGTTTTGGACACGACACACTAAGACACAATGTAGGATGTTGGACATGTAGCTAGACCCTGGGTGAACCTAAGGTTGCGAGCACGAGGCCTGGTTTGGCCTGTGTCGGGTGCACGACACGCGTGCACTCGTGCACGATGTTGTGTCTGTTATGTGTTCGATGTGTGTCTGTTTGGTCTTTTCGCCTTGGACACGTCGTATCTCATTATTATAGGACAGAAACTATATACTGGATACGAATGCATGTTTGTTTACACTTACCAACCAATATTTTTATGTATTAACTCATTTTAGTTTGTTATTTTCCAAATACCCAATTTTCTGGAATTACCTATATTGACAGTTGTGTTAAAGTGTGTTTCCAGTTTTAAATGTGATTTTGGCAATTGTTTTAGCCTACTTAATCACTGTTTATTGCATGTTTTACAACCTAATATAGTTTACCTATATGTAATCTAGCTATATGTCAATTTTGGTTTGATTTTGTGGGAGTTTGTGTTCAAAACTGAATTTAGAAACTATAGGCTGAAAACTGAGATTTCCATGGAGTGTGTTGATGTTTTCCAATGTTGTATAAACCTGGGAATGTTTAGAATTAAAGACTGAAATCTGGGAATTAGTGTTATGGCTGGAAACTGAGACTTCAATGAGGTGTATTAATGTTTTTTATGTGTAAACTGAGAGTGGGGTGGCTGTTTGAAAAACTGGAAATAGGGTCTTCCCTATCTAAACTCTGAACTGATTTTCCCCTTCCTATTTCTGTTCAGTCCATGCCTCACTCACAGTTACACACACACACACATCCTTCACTCTATTGTACACACACACTAGCCTTGACACCCTATCACTCTCTCTCACACACTCACACAGTTTACACAAACCCATCCCTCACTCTTTAACACACACACACACACACTATTACTCTCATACACACACATACTCTCTCTCTCTCTATTATATCATGAATGCCAAGTTGTGTATGTATTATGTAGATATGTGGGTACATATATGTAGGTTTATGTATATAATATGTATACATATATAATATATGTAATATTTACCTATATGTATATATGTTGAGCCTATATTTATATATATATATATATATATATATATATATATATATATATATATATATAAAATATATATATATATATATATATATATATATATATATATATATATATATATATATATATATATATATAATGTGATGTTTCCTAATAGTTGCACTATAACCTATGTAATGTACACATATAGGTAATATGTAGGAATGCCAACTAACATGTGTAGTTGGTCTAGATAGCCTAGTAGTGTTGTGTACTAGCTAGTGTAGGTTGAGTGACCTAGTATAGACTAATGTAGCCTAGTATAGACTAATGTAGTCTAGTATAGACTAGTTTGACCTAGTTTAGACTTGTTAGACCTAGTTTGACCATAGTTGACCAAGTTTGACTTCTAGGGTTGACCAGAGTTGACCAAGAGTTGACTTTGGACTAGATTGACCTAGACTCATGTAGAGTGCACAGTAGAACTTCATCTTACCATTTTAGACTTGTTGTGACTTGTGCTGTTCTGATTAGGAGCCAGACACCACTCCTCGGACAGTACTTTCATATTGGACACTCAGATACCAGGCGAGTACATTATCTAACCGTTTCATACTTGTCTGGATTTACATTCTTGCTCTAGATTACTGTACTTGATGCTGACACGATCATTATCACGGATTGGTACTATATGGATCTTCTTCTGAGATGTTATCTCCTTGTATTCACTAAATACATATTGTGATGTGCGTTTCACTTACACATTATATTTATTGAATACCCTTATCATTGTACACTCATTGTGCATATTGTATTCTCATTATCACATTGAGCCATTGTACAAGCCATTGTACAAGCCATTGTATAACGTAATATAACTGAATTGGATCCTTGTGTATTGATTGGGGAGGAAGAGTAGAAATGGTTATGTGATCAATCCTATTATATAGTCATTGTATATGTCCATTGTACACCCACGTACAAAGGAGTCCAATTTTATTGTATAACCTAACCCGTTTACATAACCATATTGTGCTCTAAATCACATGTTGCTTACAGTTCTTACTTATCATATATAGATATTTCCTATTATCAAATCTCTGCTATTTTCATATACATTCTTCTTTCAGCGTTTCCTGTACCTTACTCTATTGCATGCTTTATATTTTCTAACTTGATATCAACTGCGTGAGATATTTTGTGCTCGCTCCTGTCCTGACTGGACCTGTTGAAAATATTACAGAGGATGAGGATGAGGCCTGCATAGACACCTTCTATGGGACAGCTGTAGATGGCTCGTGTGACCCAGATTTCCAGCCTGATCCACTAGCTTAGAGACTGAGGCTCCCTAGTCTAGGTTTACTATTTCTGTCATTTAAGATCTAGATTGAATATATTCTTTCATATTCAGTAGTTGGGACTTGTATTCTGGATGTTGTTGAGATGTTATCTTAGACACTTAGACTCTCTGGTTGTTATGTATATTCTTCCATTCCAGTATTTACCTATCTATCTTTTCATCTTATCATTCTACCTTAGATGTGATTGAGACTGTATATTGCTATGTCACCTCCATTCGGAGTGTATATACTGTACAGGTACCTTATATTGCTAGATGATTGACCTAGGACAGCGTTCTACCGCCGACACTGCGGCGTAGGCTGGGCGTTGTTACGTTCTCGTACCCTCACAGTGGGTGCGGGTCGTGACACGTTTTTAGTGGTGGCCCATGCAGGTCGACTTTATGTAGTGGTATTCGAACTAGAGTATCACTACAGCCTGCAGTAGGAGTAGAATATTTTGAGGTACTCAATCACATTAGAAAAAGCTCTTAACCTGATTCTTGTTATCAAAATTCTTGCTACTTTAATACTTCCGTTTGAAATAAACTGTCCTTCCTTGATTTATCGCTTCTTTCTCAGCAATTGATACCCTTGTTTGATCTGTCTTCAGGATGGTGGAGATGCGGTTACAGCATGCCATTCATGGAGATACTGTAGAGGGGACTGCTACCTCTCAGCCAATTCAGCAGGGTCGGAAGGCTATAGCTCCTGCCACCTCTGCTCATATTGGGACTTCAGCAGCAGCAGTAGCAGGGGATATGCCTCTACCAGCTCGGAGGCAGGACCCAGTCATACCAGAGATGCAGTTACAGCAGCCGCCTACAGGACACTTGGATGCGGCACAGATGTTCGCTTACTTCCAGCAGTTTATGGACCGACAGCAGGCCCGGCAGGACAGGAGCATGGAGTTGGCCCTTACGACGGTCGCAGCTCGAGCAGTGGTTCAACAGCCGAGGACACCGGGGATAGAGCAGTTCCAGAAGATGAGCCCCAGAGACTTCCTAGGGACGGAGGGGATTCTATATGCTGACGAGTGGATCGAGCATATAGAGGAGATCTTTCACCTGGCCCAGATACCGGCAGATCTCCAGATAGAGGCAGCAGCTAGCCGGATGCGAGATCTTGCTTGCACCTGGTATCAGTCAGACCCCAGGGTGGGGGTAGCTGGACAGACCTGGGAGGAGTTCAAGGGCTTCTTCAAGAAGAAGTTCTTTCTAGATTCAGCGCGCAGAGCCTTGGAGTCATAGTTCGAGAGCTTAGTTCAGGGGAGCCTGTCAGTGGAGGAGTATGCTGGGGAGTTCGACCGCCTCAGCAGATTCGTAGAGGGGTTGAGCGAGGCGGCGAAGGCCCAGAGGTTCCGGAAGGGTTTGGTCAAAGAAGTCAAGTCCTTGTCCAAGGGTAACAGGGATGCCACTTTTGAGGAGATTTTGACGGGAGCCTTATTGGCTGAGGATGATCTTGAGCTTAGGCTCAAGAGGGGGCGAGACCCAGTTGAAGACAGCAGCCGCGGAGGACCGGCTAAGAGGCCGCACGTTCAGCATCAGTTTCAGCAGCAGTGTCAGCAGCCGATACCCTGCATACAGTTTCAGCAGCAGTACCAGAAGCCGAGGGCTCAGATACATCAGCTACAACAGAGGCCTGTTCAACATCAGGGACAGAGACAGGTACTATATCAGCAGGACATCGTATGCAACTTCTGCAAGAAGCCAGGCCATTGGTGGAACGATTGCAGAAAGAGGCTGGATATGTGTTTGCTTTGCGGTTCAGCGGAGCATCAGTGTAGAGAGTGTCCCAAGAACCCGACACCATTGGCTCAGGTAGCACCAGGAGCTAGGGCTCCGGCAGGACAGCATAGGGGACCACCATTGCAGACTCAGCAGGAGAGGTTCGCACAGCATCAGCAGCAGGCCAAGGGAGGCAAGCCAGGGCGAGCTTTCGCCATGACAGCCGAGGATGCTCAGGCCGTTGGAGATCTAGTTACAGGTTTCGTTCTTGATTCAAATTCTGTAATTACTTCCTTGAAATTTGATTCTCTCTGTTCCTTGTTGGTCGATCAATTCTGTCATGTTGCTCTTGTGTTATGTTTCATTTTCTTCTGAGATGAATCATATGGGCTAGGTCACCCAGTTATGGAATCTAAAATCTTTGATAGTCGTGTTAGTTGGCATAGTGAGGACATATAGTCAGATTTAGGACGTATTTCTCGGGTGTGGGAATTTAAGGTTTTTGCTGCCAAGCATGCGGCAATGCAAAAATTTTAAATACCATAATTCTAGAGGTATGTGCCTTAGTCGAGGACTCTGTCATTATCGTAGCCATGCTCGCTAGCACGACGAACATTCTGAGTATCATGATTTTGGACAAACGCATATGATTATCTGACGGCATGTTTGAGACTCTGATTGTCGGGGTGTTTGACCTAGAAGGCCTGCTACCATCTTAATTTTGAGGACAAAATTTTTATAAGGTGGGTAGGATTGTAACACCCAGTTTTTCCAAATAACGATAATTTTGAAATTTTGTATTTTAATTTATTTACTTATGATATTTAAATGATAATATGATTTTTGGTGATTTTTAATCATTTTTAAAACTATTTTAAATCATGACTTATGATTTTGGTGTTTGACTAGTGTAACCCTAGAGCCTAGCCATGTGATTAAGATATTTCATTTATCATTTCTAGATTGAGGGGTATTTTAGTCATTTTTGTAATTTTGAGAATTATTTGGAATTATTATTTATTATTTGAATTTATTTGAATTTATGGGAATTTTTAGGAATTATTTTGGAATTGTTTGGATGAGGGTTGACTAGGTTGACTTTGACTAGTTTTGACCCTTATAGACCAACCTATAAGCTAACCCTAGTTAGTATATACTTGGTTAGGTTATATGACTCTAGTCTAACCTAAGCTAACCCTTAGTTTGGTCAATAGACTCTAGTTAGCAATAGGAATTAGAAAGTCATAAGTCATGACTTATGATTTAGAACCATTGATAAATCAACTTAAGTCATAGCCTTGTAGATTAGCCCAAAGCCCAAGAAATTACAAAACCCTAGCCCTAGACATTGTGGCCGGCCACCATATCCTCTTTGGGAACCCCACTCTATAAATACTCTCTTAGTTTTAGGGTTGCCTCTTTTATGAAAGATCAAGTTTAGAAAGAGGTTTGTTCCTACTTCATTTAATCCATATAAATTCCATTCCATGTCCTTTTTCATTCAAATCTCTTCTATTAGGTTTTAATATACCTATACTTGCTGTTATTGGAGTTTTATTTCAATTTGATATTGATTTGTTGGATTGGGATATCAAGGAGAGGAGCTCAACAAAGGAGGATTTTTCTAGAAAGTTCATCTATAGGTAACTTCTTCCATACTCTTTGAAATTTCGATTTCTTTATACATTTAGGAAGCCCTAGGAGTCCCCTAGGTGGTTACATTGGTTTCGTGTCGAGTTTCATAGGTTTCGTGTCCGTTTTGGACACGTATCAGGAACCCACAGTAGGTGTTTGATGAAATGTCCCAAAGGACATTTCGACCTATTTTCTAGGAAGCTTTTGAATAGGAATCTAGGTCTTGTTATTGCTTATTGATTTCTGTTTCTCTGAGGTGATGATTGTATCGTGTTGTGTCATTTTGGACATGCGAACCCACAGTTTTCTGACTGCGCAGCAGTCCCCTGCTACTGGGGGGCTGTAGCGGACACGACACGCGATGATATGACACGAGACTCGACACGCACCATGGGGCAGTGACTGACATGCCACTGTTAAGTCTCACGTGTCCACGTGGCGTGTCGAGAGAGATATCAGTGTCGCACTAATTTTTTACTGTGCAGTACACACGAGAAATCGAGCACTGATACGGCTCTGTAGTTTCGGACACGACACACTAGGACACAATATAGGATGTTGGACACATAGCTAGACCCTGGGCGAACCTAGAGTTGCGAGCACGAGGCCTGGTTTGGCCTGTGTCGGGTGCACGACACGCGTGCACTCGTGCACGATGTTGTGTCTGTTATGTGTTCGATGTGTGTCTGTTTGGTCTTTTCGCCTTGGACACGTCGTATCTCATTATGATAGAACACAAACTGTATACTGGACACGAATGCATGTTTGTTTACACTTACCAACCAATATTTTTATGTATTAACTCGTTTTAGTTTGTTATTTTCCAAATACCCAATTTTCTGGAATTACCTATATTGACAGTTGTGTTAAAGTGTGTTTCCAGTTTTAAATGTGATTTTTGCAATTGTTTTAGCCTACTTAATCACTGTTTATTGCATGTTTTACAACCTAATATAGTTTACCTATATGTAATCTAGCTATATGTCAATTTTGGTTTGATTTTGTGGGAGTTTGAGTTCAAAACTGAATTTAGAATCTATAGGTTGAAAACTGAGATTTCCATGGAGTGTGTTGATGTTTTCCAATGTTGTATAAACCTGGGAATGTTTAGAATTGAAGACTGAAATCTGGGAATTAGTGTTATGGCTGGAAACTGAGACTTCAATGAGGTGTATTGATGTTTTTTTTATTTATAAACTGAGAGTGGGGTGGCTGTTTGAAAAACTGGAAATAGGGTTTGCCCTATCTAAACTGTGAACTAATTTTCCCCTTCCTATTTCTGTTCAGTCCATGCCTCACTCATTACTCACTCACAGTTACACACACACACACACACACATCCTTCACTCCATTGTACACACACACTAGCCTTGACACCCTATCAATCTCTCTCACACACTCACACAGTTTACACAAACCCATCCCTCACTCTTTAACACACACACACACTATTACTCTCATACACACACATACTCTCTCTCTCTCTCTATTATATCATGAATGCCAAGTTGTATATGTATTATGTATTATGTAGATATGTGGGTACATATATGTAGGTTTATGTGTATAGTATGTATACATATATAATATATGTAATGTTTACCTATATGTATATATATTGAGCCTTTATATAATGTGATGTTTCCTAGTAGTTGCACTATAACCTATGTAATGTACACATATAGGTAATATATAGGAATGCCAACTAACATGTGTAGTTGGTCTAGATAGCCTAGTAGTGTTGTGTACTAGCTAGTGTAGGTTGAGTGACCTAGTATAGACTAATGTAGCCTAGTATAGACTAATGTAGTCTAGTATAGACTAGTTTGACCTAGTTTAGACTTGTTAGACCTAGTTTGACCATAGTTGAGCAAGTTTGACTTCTAGGGTTGACCAGAGTTGACCAAGAGTTGACTTTGGCCTAGATTTACCTAGACTCATGTAGAGTGCATAGTAGAACTTCATCTTACCATTTTAGACTTGTTGTGACTTGTGCTGTTCTGATTAGGAGCCAGACACCACTCCTCGGACAGTACTTTCATATTGGACACTCAAATACCAGGCGAGTACATTATCTGACCGTTTCATACTTGTCTGGATTTACATTCTTGCTCTAGATTACCGTACTTGATGCTGACACGATCATTATCACGGATTGGTACTATATGGATCTTCTTCTGAGATGTTATCTCCTTGTATTCACTAAATACATATTGTGATGTGTGTTTCACTTACACATTGTATTTATTGAATACCCTTATCATTGTACACTCATTGTGCATATTGTACTCTCATTATCACATTGAGCCATTGTACTAGCCATTGTACAAGCTATTGTACAAGCCATTGTATAAGGTAACGTAACTGAATTGGATCCTTGTGTATTAATTGGGGAGGGAGAGTAGAAATGGTTATGTGATCAATTCTATTGTATAAGAAATTGTATATGTCCATTATACACCCACGTACAAAGGAGTCCCATTTTATTGTATAACCTAACCCGTTTACATAACCATATTGTGCTCTAAATCACATGTTGCTTACAGTTCTTACTTATCATATATAGATATTTCCCATTATCAAATCTCTGCTATTTTCATATACATTCTTCTTTCAGCGTTTTCTGTACCTTACTCTATTGCATGCTTTATATTTCCTAACTTGATATGAACTGCGTGAGATATTTTGTGCTCGCTCCTGTCCTGACTGGACCTGTTGAAAGTATTACAGAGGATGAGGATGAGGCCTGCATAGACACCTTCTATGGGACAGCTGTAGATGGCTCGTGTGACCCAGATTTCCAGCCTGATCCTCTAGCTTAGAGACTGAGGATCCCTAGTCTAGGTTTACTATTTCTGTCATTTGAGATCTAGATTGTATATATTCTTTCATATTCAGTAGTTGGGACTTGTATTCTGGATGTGGTTGAGATGTTATCTCAGACACTTAGACTCTCTGGTTGTTATGTATATTCTTCCATTCCAGTATTTACCTATCTATCTTTTCATCTAATCTTTCTGCCTTAGATGTGATTGAGACTGTATATTGCTATGTCACCTCCATTCGGAGTGTATATACTGTACAGGTACCTTTATATTGTTAGATGATTAACCTAGGACAGCGTTCTACCGCCGACACTGCGGCGTAGGCTGGGCGTTGTTACGTTCTCGTACCCTCACAGTGGGTACGGGTCGTGACATATGAGCTCCAATGGTCAAAGTCCTAGCTATCGGGGCTGGTGTTGATGACTGGGACAACTGTCCATAAGACCTCTTCCGTCCTCTTCTTCTATCTACAATCCTCTGCGAAGTATACTCATGCCTCTTTGCTGCTCGCAAGACGGCATCAAACGTCTGGTGCTCAAACTGCTCCACTGATATGATAATCTATACCTGCTAGAATCGCTGGGCTCGATCCAATTCGGTTGCCACCAAGGTAAGAACAAACCGACTGAGTCTAGAAAACTCGATTGCATATCCATCGACCGTTCTTCCCATCTGCTTAAGATTGGTGAATCTCGTCTGCAGTTCATACCGAGCTACGGCATCGAAGTACTTGGTCTGGAACTTGTTGCTGAATACCGTCTATGAGACATAAGTCGATAATCCAACTGCTAGCATCGCCTACCAGCTGCGGGCTCAGTCTAATAACTGCAGGTGCACAACGGCCACCTTCTCATCCTCAGGATTTCTAGCTGCTTCCAGGTTAACCACTGTGTCCTGAAGCCATGCATCAGCAGCAATAACATCTTCAGTACCGTTAAAGAAAGGAGGGTTCAGACGCTTGAAGCTGTTGGCCGCGTTGTTCCCTTGATAACCAACTCTGCCCATGACATCTTGTACTGTCTGATGCAGGGCATCGCCCCGACGATCCTGTGATGCAAGCAAATCTTGGATAAGTCCTATTAGGACTCCATTGTCAGGCTCTGCAGGCTAAACTGGCTGAACTGGTGGCTCTGGATCCCCGGAAGGCATAACTCGGGAGGCTGCTCATAAGAGCTGGGCTTGGTCTCCAGGTTGTTGCTGGTCCACTGGAGGTACTCCGCCTTGTTGATCGGTAGGACCAGGAACAATGCGGCTGAAGAAACGATATGGGGAACAATAAGGAAGGACCATGATAGATCGAGGATATAAACATGTGATCAGGTCAAGATTTCGGAAAGATTAAAGGACACGAGTAGAGATCAAGGGCGAGTGCTGATTGAGACATCTATTCAGCGAAACCCTCACACATCTTGATTTACAAGACCTGTATGGTCCACCACTTAAACCGTGTCATACCCCAGAACCAGAATACTAGAGAGCGGAGGACAGACACAGCCAGCTGCATACATTGAAGTGTAACCCACCTCGCAATACGGTCACGGTTGTCTAGTTGCATGAGCGTTAAACTACAATCCATCGGTCTCTATGGTCAAAAACAAGCCTAATGTCTCAATCTCAAGCAAGCAAATAAATTGTACAAGATGTTAGATCATCAGACATACAAAATAAGGCATCCCAAATATTACATATTCAGATGATCATGAAACTAGTCATACAAAATGCGAGACTAGCAAGAGTTAAGACATACATGATCAACCCTAGGATTTGTCAATCATGTTACAGCCCTTAGGCAAACAAAAATTAAGTTTCAACACGAGCTAACACTTGCTCGGCGCCTAAATACCTCAAAGGAATAATTTACAATAGAGTGGGAGAGCAAAATAAGAAACCCACTCGTTGCCAAGGTTACGTCTGGTGTTCACCATCTGGCTGATAAGCAGGAAGATCCTCGGGTATCACTCTGAAATCTGGCCATACAAAACCAGCTGGGTCAGACCCCAGAAAGAGCAAGTACCACAAGGGAGGCTTCACTTAAGAACTAAAACCAGCATAACAGCACATAAATACATCAATGATAATAGAAGACATGAGTTAGAGAAACAAGGCGATAACGATAAGATAACTAAAGGACTATTCCACTAGCCAAGTTACAACTCGTAAACCAAACAAGGACCGGGGTTGTAACCTCTCACCTGAACAGAACTTAGTCTCTAACCAATTGTCACGACCCGCACCCGCTATAAGGGCACGTGTACGTAACAACGCCCAGCCCTCACCGTAAAAA
The DNA here is from genome assembly GCA_029216955.1 of Iris pallida. Lineage (NCBI taxonomy): Eukaryota > Viridiplantae > Streptophyta > Magnoliopsida > Asparagales > Iridaceae > Iris > Iris pallida. Next base: position 11,345,676 of record JANAVB010040419.1, on the reverse strand, counting down.
TGGTATGGAACGCTGTAGGTTTTCTACTCTAACAACAGTTTATAAATAATATCAAAACTTGTCGAGAATATGGTCAACTCCGAACGGAGGACAAGCAATGATAATATATGAGTGCTCAATCACAACTCTAAGATAATAAAGTAAAGACTGAAAGATAAAGACAATATGACGATAAAATATAACCTGTCAAGTTCAACACAAAGAATATACAAGTCCAAGTCCAAGTCTCTAATACAATCCAAAATATAACAGTCTCAAGAGTAACTGGAGACAAGGTCCATTACAAATAACTCTAACTAAGCAATAGGTAAAGTCTCGTCAGGCGGAGCTAAGCCCTGCTGGACCAAGGTCTCTAAGTCTAAGCCTACTACGTCATCCGGACCGTAGTCTGTACTGTAATTCCCCTCATCAGCATCTGTAATATTTTGTCAACATATCCAGTCAGGATGGAACGAGTACAATCAAATAACAACAGTTCACAAGATATGACAAAAGCTATAAGACTGTAAATAGAGAGTATATACAAGAAATCATGGAATGTACATGTGAGTATCATGGCATGGTAAGCTGTAAATTAGAGCTAGAACAATGTAAGTAAACTGATCATGGCATGTACAAGAATCAAGAATCATCTATCTAGGTGTGTGAGTACTAGCTTCGATATGTGGCCGGCTTGGGTCTGAACAAGGTCTAATGATCCACCAATCCTACGTGGAGTGTAGGATTAGTATTATTCAAGGTCTACAATAATAAACAAGGCAGATAATGACCACATATCTATACTAGTGCTCCCCGTCCCCGACTGGTAGAGTGGATCCAAACAAGACACGTCACGACGCAGAATTCTACGAGAAGGGAGCAAGTCTCCTCGAGAATCAGCGTCCATGTACTGCACAAGAACTACAAGGGGGCTTGCACAGGACATACAAAGATAACAAGGAATAACACCTCATGTCGGGATCCATGAATACCAACCCGTGTGACCAATGTGTCGAGAATAAGCATATCTACACTAATTACATGAATTATAACAATCATCGTAAATTGGAAAAGTGTCAGAGAATGTACTCGCCTGTAATATGATATAATATGTCAATTGGATCCAATGCAGCATCTCGAGGACCTATAGAGAACAAGACGTATCAATACCATGTTTAGGAAGTAAATTCAAATCAAATTAAACCCTATTAAGTCATTCTAGGTCAAGACAAGTCTAGTTAGGTCAACCTTGGTCATAGGAGAACATTGGAAGTCAACCCGTATCAAACTAGGTCAAAAGTTGACTTACAGTTGACTTTTGGTCAACGGGTCAACTCTGGTCAACTCTGGTCAACTCTAGGTCAATCCTAGGTCAATCCTAGGTCAATGGTGACTAACAGTTGACTTTTGGACAACCGTTCAAGTCTAATGGAATTTGGGACTAAATTGGATAAAGTGTTGACCCATAGTTGACTTTTGGTCTAAAAAGTCAACCGTGGACAACCAAGGTCAAGACTAGGTCTAGACGACTATTTCTTATCATTACCAACCCTTACAACCCATATCCAAGTCTATCTTGGACTCCGAAATCCGTATCTTGGCCGTAGGCCAATATCTTAATTTACCCTTTACAAAGGTAAATTTCTAGCCTCGGCAAATACCAAGTTAGCCTACCTACGCTTGGTATTTCGACCCGTGCTTCCTAGGGTAGTAGGATACTAGCCTATACGTTCGTTACCTACCAAGATTCCTAGGTAAAGTGGACATCCAGTCCATCTTACGGCCTATTACCGATATCTTGAAAATCTCAAGATACGCAATGGTACGGTACGATACCGTCGTTCTAAAACTCTGATTTCAACTCGGGAGCCTACCCGCAAAGTCTAATTTATATATTCTAGGTCTCTCCCAAGTTTTAATGTGTTCCGACACTCGGAGCTCGATTTCACCCTCTAACTCAATCTCCTCTAATTTGGTTTCCTACTTTCCCTTTCTATTCTTCTTCTTCTAATTCTTCCTATTCTTCTTCTATTCTTCTTCTCCTAATTCCCTTACTCCTTCTAATTTCCTCTTCTTATTCTTCTTCCTATCTTCTTCTCATTATCCTTTTCATTATTATTCTTTCTCATTCTCTATACACATCCATCTATATATATATAAAAAAAAAAAAAATATATATATATATATATATATATATATATATATATATATATATATATATATATATACATATGGGGGGGTATAGGGGGTTATAAGGGGGCTAACAAGGGGGGGCTGGCAGCCACTGCTGCTCCTATCTGCTGCTGCGGCTGCCACTACTTGGGCTGCTGCTGCTACTGCTAGGCACTGTTGTTGCTGCAGCTTGGTACTGCTGCTGCTGCAGCTTGTTCTTCTTCTTCTACTTCCTTCCCTTCCTCTCTCTATATATATATCTATCTATATATATATATCTATCTATATATATCTATCTCTATATATATATCTATCTATTCTAGATATCTATCTATATATATAGATACATACACATACATATATATACAAATACATACACACTCACACATAATTATATAGACACACACACACATATAATTATATAGACACACACACACTCTTACACATACACTCTCTCAACACACAAACACACACACTCTCACACAAACACCACCACCACTCTCACACACATAAATACATATATATAAATACATATATATATATATATATATATATATATATATATATATATATATATATATATATAAAATATATATATATATATATATATATATATATATATATATATACATATATATTAAAAAAAAAAATATATATATATATATATATATATATATATATATATTTATATATATATATATATATATATATATATATATATATATATACATATATATATATATATATATATATATATACTAGTCATAACCCGTGCCCATAGGGCATGGTTCATTTAAGGTATTCCCCCTCAAAATCTTGGACCCCCAATTTTAAACGAACAATAATAATTTTGAGGCCCCCATCAAAATATTAAGTCCCAACCACTGCTGGATGTGAATTTTCTTTGGATTCCCCATAAAACCCCTCTCTCAATAATGCTCATCCACAACCATTATGAGGCCCCCATCAAAATATTAAATCCCAACCATCAAAATATAAAATCCCCATAATTGGATTCCCCATAACACCCCACTCCCAATAATGCTCTTCCCCATAAAACACCACTCCCAATAATGCTCTTCCCCATAAAACCCCATAACCGTTGATTCACCAAGATTAAATCCCAACCACTATTTATCTTGGCACAGTCAGCCCTAGGATTTCAAAAACCTTTGTGTTTTGTATAAGAGATATATATTCCATTCTAATTAAGAAAACCCCCATTTTCCTTAAACTAGATTTTTAGGAAACCTATTAAAGCTATGGTCAAAAGGTGGAGAATGAGCTCCTCTTCATTTATTGTGAAAGAGATAAATGAAAAAGAGAATTAATGAGAGGTTAATGGCATACCTAGAAATGGTTGCTTGAAGAAGAAGGAGCTTGGAAAAAGAAAGAAATGGGGAGAGAGAGGTTTACTTAGGAGTGAAGAAAGAGAAGGGGGTTGCTCCCAACATGGCCGGCCAAAGGTGGGTTAATGGGTTTTGGGTGGAGACCCATTAGGCCCCCAACCCATTAGACTAAGTTTGGGTTCGGTTCGGGTTTGGTTTGGTTCGGTTTGTATTGGTTAAATTCTAATTTACTAATTAAGCCTCTAATTGACTAGTTAAGCCATGAAAGTAGGGTTTATGGTCTCTAGCCTAGTTAGGATGGCATGTGGGCCAAGCCCAGCTAGTATGTGTGTCCCACTAGGGTCCAGACTACCCGGGTCTCCAACTTAAGTCCGAATTGGATAAAATTCAAACTAAATCAAACAAATCCCTAAATATCATATAAAATAAAATAAAATTCCTAAAAATTATAAAACTTGAAAAATGATGAAAATATCCCTAATTCGAAAACTGGGGGTGATAAATCTACCCTCCTTAAAAAAATTCGTCCTCGAAATTGAATGAGAACTAACACAGCAACATGAATTGAACAAGGAAAGAAAAAGAAAGAATTTTACCTCAAGGCTCGAAGAGATATGGGAATTGCTCCCGCATGTCGTCCTCCCTCTCCCAGGTAGACTCACCTGGAGAGTAGTGTCTCCATGCAACGCGAACCAAGGGAATGACCTGGTTCTGGAGCACCTTCTCTCTTCGGTCCAAGATCTCAACCGGCTTCTCTGGATAGCTGAGTGTCGGTCCCACTTCGGTCTCGGAGTGGTCCAAGATGTGACTGGGATCTGCCACGTACCGTCTCAGCTGTGACACGTGGAACACGCTGTGCACTCCCTCTAGTGCGGGCGGTAACTCCAGTCGGTAAGCCACTGCACCGACCCTGCCCAAGATACGGAATGGTCCGATGTATCGTGGACTAAGCTTCCCGCCGCCACCAAAACGAATCATGCCACGCGTTGGAGAAATCCGCAGAAACACAAGATCATCAACCTAGAACAAAACACAAGGCTTAGAGCTTGATCTAAAACAATCACAATCAGACTCAAATACTAGAAAAATCTAAACTATACCTCAAACTCCAACGGCCTCCGGTGGCTATCGGCCCAATGCCGCTGCCTATCCTGCGCCACCCGAAGTCTATCTCTGATAACCCTGACCTTCTATGCAGCATTCACCACCATCTCATGGCCAAGCAAAACCCTCTCGCCGAGATCATCCCAAGACAAGGGAGTACGGCACCTCCGTCCGTATAGAGCCTCGAAAGGTGATATCTCTATAGTGGCTTGGTAGCTGTTGTTGTAAGCAAACTCTACCAAGTGAAGGTGGTCCTCCCAAGATCCCCCGAAGTCCAAGACACAGGTACGAAGCATATCCTCGAGGGTCTGAATCGTCCTCTCCGACTGCCCGTCTGTCTGGGGGTGGCATACGGTACTAAACTTGAGCGATGTGCCCAAGCTAAGCTGCAAACTCCTCCAGAAGTGGGAAGTGAATCGACTGTCCCGATTCGAGACTATACTCACTGGAACTTCGTACAATCGGACTATCTGCCGCACGTACATCTCGGCCAACCTCTCCGTAGACAAACCAACCATGAAAGACAAAAAGTGGGCCGATTTGGTCAATCGATCAACAATGACCCAAATCGCATCCTTCCCTCCTGGAGAGTGCGGAAGCCCAGATACAAAGTCCATAGTGATATGCTCCCACTTCCACTCAGGAATAGGTAGTGGCTGGAGTAATCCACCGGGTCTCTGCCTTCCGGCCTTCACCTGCTGGCACACCAAGCATCTAGAAACGAACTGAGCCACCTCGTTTTTTATGCCATACCACCAAATATGCCGTCTCAAGTCTCTATACATCTTGTTGGCTCCTGGATGCATAGAGTACTGAGAACGGTGCACCTCCTGAAGAACCTCCTCCTGAAGTCCTCCGCTCGATACGCACAATCTAGTATCATGCCTCAACGACCCATCCCCCGCTACAGAGAACTCATCCAACAGTCCTGCCCGGACCTGCTCCCTGATGACCCTCAGAGCCTTATCCTCAAACTGAGCTGCCCTGACTCTGTCCATCAGCTCTGACTGCACCTGGAGATCCCACATCTGTGTCTCAAACCCAGAAACTATCACCTCTATGCCCAAACTCTCCAGATCTGCCAGAAGGTGACGATCCATCTTCAAACACATGGCCATGGGATACCTGCTCAAAGCATCCACGACCACGTTGGCCTTCCCCGAATTGTACTGTAAGGATATATCAAAATCTTTTATCAGCTCTAACCATCGCCTCTGCCTCATATTCAGCTCCTTCTAGGTAAACACGTACTTCAAGCTCTTGTGATCTGTATAGATCTTAACTCGCTCTCCGTACAGATAGTGTTTCCACAGCTTTAAAGCAAAGATGACCGCTGCCAGCTCCAGATCGTGGGTAGGGTAGTTCCTCTTATGAGGACGTAACTGCCTAGATGCATAGGCAATCACTTTCTCGTGCTGCTAAAGTACACAACCCAAACCCTGTCCTCAAGCATCACTGTAGATCGTATAGCCACCAGATCCAGATGGCAGCATCAAGATAGGAGCTGTAGTCAACCTCGCCTTCAGCTCATCGAAGGCGGCCTGGCACTTCTCAGACCAAACAAACTCCTCGTCCTTCCTGGTAAGGCGGGTCATCGGCTGGGCAATCCTGGAAAAGTCCTGTACGAATAGGGGTGCAACTCGGGCAGGCTAAACCCGAACCCGACCGGGTAAAGCCGTTAATGGGTTGGGTTCGAGTTGAAGATATTCGGGTTCGGGCTTGGGCTCGGGTTAAAATATTTGAACCCGATTAAAAATTGGGTTGGACTTTGGTTCATGTGTTGGGTAACCCGAAGAACCCGAAATCCGACATACATATAATATATATATATATATATATATATATATATATATATATATATATATATATATATATATATTGTTTCATACTACTTAAATAAAAAGTTTAAACTATAATTTTTTTCACCCGAACTCTTCAATTCCTTGTCCTAAATCTCATTTCAGTTTTATATTGTAATGATTGAGGCTTGATTGCTATTTGATTATGCATTTAATATTACTCTTATTTAAAATTATTTCAAATATCATATTAGAGTCCGATAAACCCAATGGACCCGACCCAACCCGAGTCTAACCCGATCGTCCGGGCTTGGTCTTGGGCTTCATATGTTGAACCCAAAGTCGGGTCGGGCTTGGGCTTGGACTAGACTTATGATCTATCGGGTTGGGCTCGGGTTGACCTCAAACCCGACCCAACCCGCCCGAGTTGCACCCCTATGTACGAACCCCCGGTAATAACGTGCCAGACCCAGAAAACTCCGAACCTCTGCTACTGAGCTCGGCATAGACCAGGACTCCACTGCAAAAATCTTCTTCGGATCCACTGAAATACCCTCGCCAGAGAAAACATGGCCTAGGAACTCCACGCGATCCAAGAAGAACTCGCACTTGGACAGCTTCCCATACAGCTGCTCCCTCCTGAGAGTGTCCAACACAATCCTCATGTGCTCCTCGTGCTCCTGTGGCATCTTTGAATAGATGAGAATGTCATCAATGAAGACCACCACGAACTTGTCAAGGTACTGATGAAATACCTTGTTCATCAAGTTCATGAATACCGCCGGGGAGTTGGTCAACCCAAACGGCATGACAGTATACTCATACTGGCCATAGCGAGTCCGAAATGCAGTCTTCGGAATGTCATCCCGCTTCACCTTCAGCTGATGGTACCCAGTACGCAAGTCAATCTTCGAGAACACCCTCGCCCCGCTCAACTGGTCGAACAAGTCATCAATCCTTGGCAAAGGATACTTGTTCTTGATGGTAAGGTTGTTGAGCGCCCTGTAATCAATGCACATACGTACCGTATAGTCCTTCTTCGGGACGAAAAGAACTGGCGCGCCCCAAGGTAAAAAACTAGATCGAATAAAGCCCTTGTCCTCCAGCTTATTGACCTGTCTCTTCAGCTCCGCTAACTCACTGTTGTTGATTCTTTAGACGTGCTGGAAGATAGGCTCAGCGCCCGGCACTAGGTCTATAGAAAACTCAACATCACGATCTGGCGGCATCCCGGGTAGCTCTTCGGGAAAGACATCCAAGAACTCAGCAATGAGTGGATGTGGCAACACCGGCCCCACCAACAACACTCCACAGAATCCAACTCCCGGCTCCGCTGCACCCCTGGTGAACTCATACTCCGGCTCTTCCGACGACCTAAACAGAATCCTGCCCCCTCTACAGTCTATGCTAGCATGGTGCATGCTCAACCAGTCCATACCGAGTACCACATCGTAACTCGAAAGTGGTATTACGAACAAACACGCACTCAGCTTCCGGCCTCTCAAAGAAACTCTCCGTCCCTTGCAAACATTATTAACAACGATGATACCATTCCCAGCCATAATCTTGCAAGTCCTACCAAGATACCCAATAATGATATTATGCCTAAGAGCAAAAGAAACAGACACAAAACTGTGCGTAGCACCAGAATCAAACAAGGCTAAAGCTGGAAAAGAATCGAGCAGAATAGAACCTGCGACAACATCTGTAATAGGCTCCATCTCTTCGGCTGCAAGAGCAAGGGCTCTATCCTGACCACCCCTCTGTTGGCGGTACTGGACAAACTGCTGCTGCTGGGTCAGAAGTGGATCCCTCGGCTGTACTGCAGGTACTCTCGTCGGTGTCCCCTGAGCTGCTACCGCTCCACGGGCTACCCTGCGAGGGTTTGCAGGACAATCCCTCAACTGATGTCCGACGGCACCACAATAGAGGTACACCCCCAGCCTCTTCCGGCAGACCTTCCAGAAATGAGCACACTTCTTGTAGTAGCTTCAAGGAGCCCCAAGCTGTGTCTGCCTGGGCTGAGTGTGCTGCACCTGCTGCTGATGATGCTGGAACGGCTGATGCTAAAGTTGAGGGTGCTTAGCAGCCCCCGAGCTGCTGCTGGCCTCCGAAAACAACTCACGATCCCACTTCGGCTTCAAGCACCACTCTCTTTTCACCTTTCGAGCCTTCGCATAGACCTCTGCATATGTCGCATAGAAGGAAGGGATCAGAATCTTGATATCCCATGACAATCCCTCCCGGAAGCCCTCTGCTCGGATCACCGGGTCGCTCACCATGTACTCGGCGTATCGGCTCAGCCGGCCGAACTCCGTCGCATACTCCTCCACGGTCATACTGCCCTGCTGCAGGTTCTGAAACTGCCGCACTAGGCTGATCTTGTCTATGGAGGAAAAAAAACTTCTCTCTGAACAGGGCCCGAAACTTAGCCCAAGTGTGGCCCTCTCCTGCAAGAGCCGGCTCGTTCCGAAACCATGTCCGGGCAACATCTAATAACTGCAAGCCAACCGCCTCGACCTTCAGGTCGTCTGCCAGGAGGGAGGCCCTCATCTGACGCTCGATATCCTCGAGCCAGTCATCAGCATATATAATGCCCTCGGTCCCTTTGAAATCCCTCGGACCCAACTTCTTGAAAGCCTGGATGTCCCCGATCTTCTGCTGCTGCCGCACCTCCCTCTATGGAGCCCCACGCTCCACCATAGCCAGAGCCAACCTGTGGGCATCCTCCATACCCTGGTGCATGCCCTCAGTCTGCCTCATTTGTGTCTCGTACTGGGCCTGCTGGAACTCCAGCACCTGCTGAAAGAATGCAAGCATCTGCCCCATGTCTATGGACGGTAGAGGCAACGAAAGAATAGCTCCCACCGCGGGCGGAGGAGTCCCCTGCTGAGGAGGAAGAGGAAGAACACCCCCGATAGCTCCCGTCGTAGCCTTCGGCACTGCAGGAAGAGCACCCGCAATGACCCCAGGGACAGTCATCGAGAGTGCTGGAGGAGTACCCCCGAGAGCTCCTACTGAAGTCCCATCTGCAGGGGAAGTGACCGGAGCCTGTCCGCCAGAGGTAGCAGACCTCTCCGTCTCCCCGTGCTCCTCGCCAGGAGAATGAGTCATAACCATCCTGGAGAAAGATTGAAAGAAAGATATCAATATGGCACAAGAAGGATTATATCAAAGGAGGACAGCTAGAATGCATTAAATCAATATCAAAGACGGTAAGCAAGATAAGCAAGAAAAGATCCTACTGTGATTGAGTACTCCTAGCCTACTACCTCCTATGTAACACAGGCTCACAGTCAACACTCTAAGACGAGTGCCGCTACGACATCGCACTAATTGCAACTTCAGGACCTGTATGGGCTACCACTAAAAATGTGTCATGACCCGCACCCGCTATAAGGGTACGTGTACGTAACAACGCCCAGCCCTCACCGTAAAAACGGCGTAGAACGCTGTAGGTTTTCTACTCTAACAACAGTTTATATATAATATTAAAACCTGTCGAGAATATGGTGTAACACCCATATCTCAGAACACATATTTTGATTTAAGCCTGCATGTATCTTGGACCTGTATTTTATTTTCTCAGATTTTGGCCTGTAATTGTATTTCTGGCTCGACTTACAGATTTTGGTTTTCTCGTAAAATAGGCTTTTACGTGACTTGGTTTTATTTTGTAGAGGAGAATTGGTTTGGTTTGGTTTGGTTTATTTTGCATTGGAGCACCTTAGCTAACCTCCACCCTACACTCAACTTATCCTCTACCATTAAAATCCCCACCTAACACACTCTCTCTTCATTACTTTCCTTCATTAATTCTTCTTCTTCTTCCTCTACACAACACCATCACCCATAGGCAAGTGCACCTTGCCACCATATGAGAATCACTTTTTATTTGTCTATTAGCTAGATTAGGCCATGGAGATTAACCTTAGAACTTGGCATTTTGTGATTTGGAGTCTCCATTGTTCTAGATCTAAGTTTTTCTATTTTCGGATTTACATGATTTTGATCTATTTTAGTTGAGATTTTGTGGGTTTTGATGCTTCCATGTGGAAGAGAATTCAATTTTACTCAAGTTAGACCTTTGAAAATCTAGATTTGGTTTTGATTTGACCAAGATATGAAGATTTGAACTTTGGTGTTCTTGAAGAGTTCCTCTCGGCCTGGAGTAGCAGACTGCAGCCTGCGCTCTTTAGCGCAGTGCTGGACTGCGCACCCTCCTCTCGGCCTGCGCTTTTTAGCGCAGCACCGACCGCACAGCTTTCCCCATGGTGAACTGCGCTCAACCCCAGTGGGCAGGGACTCTTGCACAGTCTGCTCATGCGCAGTCCGCTCATGCGCAATCTGACCCATGCGCCATCTATCCCTGCGAACTTCACTCATGCGTAATCTGACTCATGCGCCATCCATCCCTGCGCACTTCACTCATGCGCCATCTGACCCCTGCGCCAACCAACTCAGCGCGAGTCGACTTCTGCGCAGCTCACTCCTGCGCAGTTGGCCCCTGGCGCACTTGACTCCTGCGCAACCCGACCCCAGGGACCCTTGCACAATCTGTCCAATCATGGTGATTTAGTTTTATTTTTCCTTAAGATTTGGTTTTATTTGTCATGAACTTGGTTTTACTTAATATGTTTGGAATGACTATTGTACATGGCATGGTATGGCAAGGAACTAGCATAACACGACAGTGACCCGTAGTGGTGCACTTCTGACATGACCAACCTGACATGATAGTGGCCCGTCGTGGCGCACTCCTGACAAGTACCCTGACATGATTTATCTTGATGCTGTTGCGACGGCTAACTTGACTCGTATAATCAACTTGACACCGTGGGTGTTCCTGCTTGCTTGCTTGTGCAATCCACTTGTCTTATCTTGCATCATGTCTAGGACGTGACTCCCTGGTTCCTACGGTCAGGGATTTACACTGAATATGGATTAGGATAATGACTAGATCAAACTATAGTTCATGGAGAATTTCCAGTCACAGGCAATCTTGTTATCTGGGCGCTGTAAATTGGACTTGTAGCTTACCGACGAGTAGAGCACATTTCCAGCACACTGTCATGTGTTGTACCTCTAAGTCACCTAAGGGTATATCGTCTTCGGGGCGATGTACCCAACCATACTCTCAACCCGCGGAAGGATAACTGGATGGTCTGCAGGGCTTGGGACTGGGAATTTCTCACTTGCATCTTGTTAGTAATTAAGGCTTGTAATAACCCTAGTTAGTTAAGTAGTAAGCCGTAGTAATTGCTTGGCCGCTTGTGATTGGATGGAGTCCGGCCTTGTCTAAGTCTTGTCTAGTACCAGTACCTGACTACTCTTGAACTTGACTGTTTTACTTATTATTAAATAATAAATGGGTGGAGACAGAGTGCTATTCAGGCGAAGGGTTACAGCCCCGGTCCTTGTTTGGTTTAACGGTTGTAACCCGGCTCCCGGAATGGTTCTACGGCCCTAGCCGTTTATTGTCCTGTTGTACTCTTTATTACTTGTACTTTTCTTCCATTTTCTTATGTTCTGATATGCTGGCTTTTGTTCTTATTTCGTGGCCTCCTTTGTGGCACTTGCTCTTTCTGGGGTTTGACCCAGCTGGTTTTGTGTGGCCAAATTTCGGAGCAGCACCCGAGAATCTACCGAACCTCCAGCCCGATGGTGGCGACTAGAAGGAACCCGGGCTACGAGTGGGTTTTCTATTTTGTTTCTCTCACTCTATTGTAAATTATTCTTTTGAGGTGTTTGGCCGACGAGCACCTGTTAGCTCGATGCACCTTTACTTACTGTCTGCCTACGGGCTGTAAACATGATTAACAAATCCTAGGGTTGATCATGTATGACTTAACTCTTGCTAGTCCTTGCATTTTGTACGACTAGCTTCATGATCAGCTGATATGTAATATTTGGGATGCCTTTTATTGTATATTTGGTGATCAAACATCTTGTAACTATATTACTTGCTTGAGATTGAGACAATAGGCTCGAGCTTAAGAGACTGTTGGCTTGTAGTAAACCCTCATATTCTAGACAGTCGTGACCGTATAGCGAGATGAATTCTATTTCAACCTACGTAGCTGGCTATGTACGCCCCCGCTCTCCAGTATTATGGTTCTGGGGCGTGACATGGTTTAAGTGGTGGCCCATGCAGGTCTTGTCAATCAAGAAATATGAGGGTTTACTGATAGATGTCTCAATCAGTACTCGTCCTTGATCTCTTATCATATCCTCTGAATCTCTGGAATCTTGACTTGATCACCTGCTTGTATCGTTGATCTGTCCTGGTCCTTCCTTATTATTTTCTCTGTGTCGTCTTCTTCAGCGGCACTGTACCTGACCCCGCCGATCAGCAAGATAGAGCACCTCCCGTGGACCAGCAGCAACCTAGAGATCAAGCCCAGCACTCCGGAGTAGCCTCCAGAGTTATACCTACTGGAGAAGAACCCCCAGTTCGGCCCGTCCAGCCTGTAGAACTTGATAATGGTACCTTAGTAGGTCTCATCAGGACCTTGATAGCTTCCCAGGCTCGCAGAGGAGACGCCTTGCACCAGACTGTGGCAGATGCTTTGAACAGAGGCGGTCATCCAGGGAACAGCGCGGCCAACAGCTTCAAGCGCTTGAACCCTCCTTTCTTCGACGTCAGTGAAGATACGATTGTCGCAGACGCTTGGCTTCAGGATACCGAGGTAGTTCTGGAAGCAGCTAGAACCCCTGAGAATGAGAAGGTGGTGGTGGTACGCCTACAGTTGTTGGACTTAGCTCGTAGTTGGTGGGCAGCGCAAGACATGGGATTAGTAGCACCCATTGCTTGGGCAGTGTTTAGAGAGAGATTCCAGACGACGTATTTCGATGATGTGGCCCGGTACGACCTGCAGACAAGATTTACCAACTTGAAGTAAGGAGGCAGAACAGTCGACGGTTATGCATCTGAGTTTTCTAGACTCAGTAGGTTTGCCCCCACCTTGGTGGCGACCGAGTTTGATAGGGCCCAGCGGTTCCAACAGGGACTGCATTTGGAGATCTTGTTGGCAGTCGAGCAGTTTGAGCACCAGACGTTTGATACGGTATTGAGGGCAGCTAGGAGGCATGAGTACATCTCCCAGAGGATCGTGGATAAGATCGGAGGTAGGAAGCGATCCCACAGTCAGATGCACCAATCATCAGCTCCAGCCCCGGCAGCTAGGGGATTGACCATTGGAACTCCGAGGCGGGCGGTCTCAGTAACGTCAGTTCAGTATTCGACCCTGACGTACCCGTAGCAGCAGCAGCAGAAGCAGAAGCAGACTTCCGCAATAGGATGTTTACATTACGGGAAGCCGGGCCATGTGATGGCAGATTGTCGTAGGACGCAAGGATTGTGCGTAGCTTGTGGAGCAGCGGATCACAAGATAGGAGCTTGCCGGAATAGGGGTAGTTCTTCCTCTTCCAACCTAACCAGTCCATCTGTTAGGGGACCAGTACCCATGCAGCAGCAGCAGTACCCAAGGCCATTGTTGCCTTAGGCCCAGGCATTCCAGCAGCAGTGTGCCCAGGCTCCAGAGCAGAGCAGGCAGAGAGGTTTCCAGCAGAGGGGACCCGCAGCTAGAGGTCAGGCCATGATGATGGCTATGGAAGAAGAAGTTGCACTAGGTGAGGTAGTGGCAGGTACTATTCTCGACAACTCATTTCCAGCTTCAGTATTATTTGATTCTGGTGCATCGCATTCATTCATGTCTGCACGATTCGCGACACGGATAGGATTGGAGCCAGAGTCATTATCAGTAAGACTTAATATACTTACTGGTAATGGTCTTGTGGGAGTAGATCGAGTGTTTTCCTCGTGACGGATCGTAGTTAGCAGTAGAGAGTTCCCCGCTAGATTTATAAAATTCCCTATGGCAGACTATGTAGTCTTAGGCATGGATTGGTTGAGGAACCAGTATGCTAGGATTGTAACACCCATATCTCAGAACACGTATTTTGGTTAAGCCTGCATGTATCTTGAACCTGTATTTTATTTTCTCAGATTCTGGCCTGTAATTGTATTTTGGTTCGACTTGTAGAATTTTGGGTTTTCTTGTAAAAATAGGTTTTGACATGACTTGGTTTTATTTTGTGGAGGAGAATTGGTTTGATTTGGTTTGGTTTGGTTTAAAATGCATTGGAGCACTTTAACCTACACTTTACCCTCAACACAACACAACCCACCCTCATTAAAACTTCACCTACTTTTCTCTCTCCTTCATAATTCTCTCATTTATTTCTCCATCTTCTTCTTCTTCCTTCCTCTACACAACACCATCACCCATAGGCAAGTGCACCTTGCCACTACATGAGAACCATATTTTATTTGTTCATTAGCTAGATTAGGCCATGGTGATCAACATTAGTGCTTGATATTTTGTGATTTGGAGTCTCCATTGTTCTAGATCTAGGTTTTAACTATTTTCGGATTTACATGGTTTTGATCTATTTTGGTTGGTTTTTTGTGGGTTTTGATGCTTCTATATGGAAGAGAATTCAATTTTACTCAAGTTAGCCCTTTGAAAATCTAGATTTGGCTTTGATTTGACAAAGATATGAAAATTCGAATTCTTTGTGTTCTTGGTGTTCTTCTCGGCCTGGAGTAGCAGACTGCAGCCTGCGCTCTTTAGCGCAGTGCTGGACTGCGCATCCTCCTCTCGGCCTGGGCTCTTTAGCGCATTGCCGATCGTGTAGCTTGCCCCATGGTGAACTGCGCTCAACCCCAGCGCGCAGGGACTCTTGCGCAGTCTGCTCCTGCGCTGTTCACTCATGCGCAATCTGACCCATGCGCCATCCCTCCCGCACACTCCACCCCTGTGCAGTTCACCCCTGCGCAGTTGGCTCCCGCGCAATCTAACCCCACTCGACTTGGACCCTGCGCACTCTACCCCTGCGCAGTTCAACCCTGTGCCATCTGACCCATGCGCCAACCCGCTCAGCGCGAGCCGACTTCTGCGCAGCGCACTCCTGCACAGTTGGCCCCCTGGCGCACTTGACTCCTGCACAACCCGACCCCAGGGTCCCTTGCGCAATCTGTCCAATCATAGAGATTGGTTTTATTTTTCCTTAAGCATGGCTTTCTTATAGCCCTGTATATTGATATTTTATTAGATATTTTACGCCCATTTTATATCCTTATGCCTTTTGTCATGAACTTGATTTTACTTAATATGTTTAGAATGACTATTGTACATGGCATGATATGACAAGGAACTAGCCTAACACGACAGTGACCTGTAGTGGTGCACTCCTGACATGACCAACCTGACATGATAGTGGCCCGTCGTGGCGCACTCCTGACAAGTACCATGACGTAATTTATCTTGATAACTTGATAGTGGCCCGTGGCGGCGCACTCCTGACTTGACTTGACTTGTAACTTGTAACTTGACTCGTATAATCAACTTGACACCGTGGGTGTTCCTGCTTGCTTGCTTGTGCAGTCCACTTGTCTTGTCTTGCATCATGTCTGGGACGTGACTCCCTGGTTCCCACGGTCAGGGATTCGCACTGAACATGGATTAGGCTAATGACTAGATCTAACTATAGTTCATGGAGAATTTCCAGTCACAAGCAATCTTGTTATATGGGCACTCTTAATTGGACTTGTAGCTTGCCGACGAGTAGAGCACATTTCTAGCGCACTGTCATGTGTTGCACCTCTAAGTCACCTAAGGGTATATCGTCTCCGGTGCGATGTACCCAACCATACTCTCAACCCGCGAAAGGATAACTGGATGGTCTGCAGGGCTTGGGACTGGGAAATTCTCATTGCATCTTGTTAGTAAGTAGGCTTGTGATAACCCTAGTTAGTTAAAGTAGTAAGCTATAGTAATTGATTGGCCGCTTGTGAATGGATGATGTCCAGCCCTGTCTAAGTCTTGTCTAGTCCCTGTACCCCGGTACTCCTGAACATGATTGTTTTACTTGCTTTAGCAATAAATGGGTAGAGACAGAGTGCTATTCAGGCGAAGGATTACAACCCCGGTCCTTGTTTGGTTTACGGGTTGTAACCTGGCTCCCAGAATGGTTCTACGTTCCTAGTCGTTTATTGTCCTAACGTGCTCTTTACTACTTGTACTTTTCTTTCATTTTTCTTATGTTCTGATATGCTGGCTTTTGTTCTTATTTCGTGGCCTCCTTTGTGGCACTTGCTCTTTCTGGGGTTTGATCCAGCTGGTTATGTGTGGCCAGATTTTGGAGCAGCACCCGAGGATCTACCGAACCTCCAGCCCGATGGTGGCGACTAGAAGGAACCTGGGCTACGAGTGGGTTTTCTATTTTGTTTCGCTCACTCTGTTGTAAAAATTATTCTTTTGAGGCGTTTAGCCGACGAGCACCTGTTAGCTCGATGCACTTTTACTTACTGTCTGCCTACGGGCTGTAAACATGATTAACAAATCCTAGGGTTGATCATGTATGACTTAACTCTTGCTAGTCCTAGCATTTTGTACGACTAGCATCATGATCAGCTGATATGTAATATTTGGGACGCCTTTTATTGTATATTTGGTGGTCAAATATCTTGTAATTATATTATTTGCTTGAGATTGAGACAGTAGGCTCGACCTTAAGAGACTGTTGGCTTGTAGTAAACCCTCATATCTAGACAGCCGTAACCGTATAGCGAGATGGACTTCATTTCAATATACGCAGCTGGCTATGTTCGCCCCCGCTCTCCAGTATTCTGGTTCTGGGGCGTGACATGGTTTAAGTGGTGGCCCATGCAGGTCTTGTCAATCAAGAAATATGAGGGTTTACCGATAGATGTCTCGATCATTATTCGTCCTTGATCTCCGTTCGTATCCTCTGAATCCCTGAGAATCTTGACTTGATCACATGCTTGTATCATTGATCTGTCCTGGTCCTTCCTCATTGTTTTCCTGTGTCGTCTTCTTCAGCGGTACTGTACCTGACCCCACAGATCAGCAAGGTAGAGCACCTCCCGTGGACCAGCAGCAACCTGGAGATCAGGCCCAGCATTCCGGAGTTGCCTTCCGAGTTGTACCTCCTGGAGGAGAGCCTCCAGTTCAGCCTGTTCAGCCTGCTGAGCCGGATGATGGCATGTTGGTGGGACTCATCAGGGCCTTGATAACTTCTCAAGATCACAGAGGAGACGCCTTGCACCAGACTGTGGCAGATGCTTCGACCAGAGGCGGTCATCCAGGGAACAGCGCGGCCAACAGCTTCAAGCGCTTGAACCCTCCCTTCTTCGACGGCAGTAAAGATACGATTGTCGCGGACGCTTGGCTTCCGGATACCGAGGTGGCTCTGGAAGCAGCTAGGACACCTGAGAATGAGAAGGTGGCGGTGGTACACCTGCAGTTGTTGGACTTGGCTCGCAGTTGGTGGGGGACTCAGGCTATGGAATTAGTGGCACCTATTGCTTGGACGGTGTTTAGAGAGAGATTCCAGACGAAGTATTTCGATGTTGTGGCTCGGTACGACCTGCAGACCAGATTTACCAACTTGAAGCAAGGAGGCAGAACAGTCGACGGTTATGCGACTGAGTTTTCTAGGCTCAGTAGGTTTGCCCCCACCTTGGTGGCGACCGAGTTCGATAGGGCCCAGCGGTTCCAGCAGGGACTGCATTTGGAGATCTTGTTGGCAGTCGAGCAGTTCGAGCACCAGACGTTCGATGCAGTTTTGAGGGCAGCTAGGAGGCATGAGTACACCTCCCAGAGGATCGTGGATAGGACCGGAGGTAGAAAGCGGTCCCACAGTCAGATGCACCAATCATCAGCTCCAGCCCCGGCAGCTAGAAGTTTGACCAATGGAACCCCGAGGCGGGCGGCCTCAGTGACGTCGGTTCAGCATTCAATCCTGACGTACCCGTAGCAGCAGAAGCAGAAGCAGACTTCCGCAATGGGATGTTTACATTGCGGGAAGCCGGGCCATGTGGTGGCAGATTGTTGTAGGGCGCAAGGATTGTGCCTAGCTTGTGGAGCGACAGATCACAAGATAGGAGCCTACCCGAATAGGGGTAGTTCGTCCTCTTCCAACCTAACCAGTCCATCGGTTAGGGGACCAGCACCCATGCAGCAGCAGCAGTACCCAAGGCCATTGTTGCCTCAGGCCCAGGTATTCCAGCAGCAGTGTGCCCAGGCTCCAGTGCAGAGCAGGCAGAGAGGTTTCCAGCAGAGGGGACCCGCAGCTAGAGGTCAGGCCATGATGATGGCTATAGAAGAAGAAGTTGCACCAGGTGAGGTAGTGGCAGGTACTATTCTCGTCAACTCCTTTCCAGCATTAGCATTATTTGATTCTGGTGCATCGCATTCATTCATGTCTGCACGATTCACGATACGGATAGGATTGGAGCCTGAGTCATTATCAGTGAGGCTCAATATACTTACTGGTAATGGTCTTGTGGGAGTAGATCGAGTATTTTCCTCGTGTCGGATCGTAGTTAGCAGTAGAGAGTTCCCCGCTAGATTTATAGAATTCCCTATGGCAGACTATGATGTAGTCTTAGGCATGGATTGGTTGAGGAACCAGTATGCTAGGATAGACTGCCATGTTGGCAGAGTTGTTTTCAGCATTCCAGTCGAGCCAGAGTTTTTATTTTCCAGAGGCGCGGTGGAGCCATCCTCCCCAGTGTTGCGGATGGCAGTAGCAGCATTGTAGTTGCCCCGGATAGTTGAAGAGTTTCCAGATGTCTTCTCAGAGAAACTTTCAGGGATGCCGCCAGAGCGGGAGATCGAGTTCACTATAGACTTAATCCCCGGGACAGCACCAGTATCAGAGCGAGTCTACAGAATGGCGCCTTCAGAGTTGGAGATTTTGTACAAGATGATTGAAGAACTTAGGACCAAGGGATTCATTCGTGCAAGTGAATCGCCTTGGGGAGCCCCGATGCTTCTTGGGAAAAAGAATGATGGTACGTCCAGGCTATGTGTAGATTATCGTACCTTGAACTCGGTGACAATCAAGAACAGGTACCCTCTCCCGAGGATAGATGACTTGTTTGATCAACTCAAAAGGGCTTCAGTGTTCTCGAAGATAGACTTGCGGTCAGGATACCACCAGATCAGAGTCAGAGAGCAGGACATCCCGAAGACAGCATTTAGATCGAGGTATGGACAATGGGAGTTCCTTGTTATGGCCTTTGGAGCGACCAATGCACCTGCTGTATTCAGGGACCTCATGAATCGCATTTTCACGCCTTACTTGGATCAGTTTATTATCGTGTTCCTAGATGATATCCTGGTCTACAGCAAGAGTGAAGCAGAGCACGAGCAGCATCTCAGAATCGTCCTTCAGACGCTTAGAGAGCACCAGTTGTACGCCAAGTTCAGTAAATACGAGTTCTGGCTTGATCGTATTTCGTACTTGGATCACATCATTACTCGATGAGGAGTGGAAGTGGATCCCCAGAAGATTGTGGCTATCGAGTCATGGCCAGTACCTATTTCAGTGGCAAAAGTTCACAGCTTCCTTGGATTGGCCGGCTACTACCGACGATTTGTTTCAGATTTTGCAAGGATTTCAGCGCCGATGACCCAGTTGACTCATAAGGATGTGCCGTTTGTTTGGACAGCAGAGTGTCAGGAATTATTTAAGAAGTTGAAGTGAGGATTGATAATGGCTCCCATTCTCACGCTTCCAGATGGGACCGGAGGATTCACAGTTTATTGCAACTCTTCAGGCAGAGGATTGGAATGTGTCTTGATACAGCATGGGAAGTTAATATCTTATGCATCACGCCAACTTCGTGACCATGAGAAGAATTACCCAACCCACGACTTGGAGTTGGCAGCAGTAGTGTTTGCACTTAAGTTGTGGAGGCACTACTTATATGCAGATAGAGTGGAGATATTTACTGATCACAAGAGCCTGAAGTATGTTTTCACCCAGAAGGACCTTAATATGCGGCAGAGAAGATGGCTTGAGCTATTGGTGGACTACGATGTAGATTTGCAGTATCACCCGGGGAAGGCCAACGTTGTAGCAGATACGTTGAGCAGGAGAGCCGGAGTTTATTTCCTGACGGTGCAACCAAAGAAATTGGCAGATTTTCAGAAGATGGGAATTGAAGTGGTTCTTCCTTCCAACGTGGCATTGATGGCCAGACTACAGTTCAGTCCAGCATAGTTGAGAGGATCCGAGTGGCACTGTCTACAGATTCCAAGCTTCAGCGGCTCAGAGCAGAGTGTGAGGCAGGAAGAACGCCAGAGTTATGTATTCATGAGGATGGTACACTTCGGCACGGCACTCATCTTTGTGTATCCAGTGGAGATATCAGACAGGAGGTTATGGCAGAAGCTCACAGCTCACAGTATTCTATTCATCCCGGTGGTACGAAGATGTACCGTGATATTCGTCAGCATTTCTGGTGGAATGGCATGAAGAGGGAGATAGCCCGGTTTGTCTTTCGGTGTTTAGTTTGCCAGCAGGTTAAAGCTGAACATCAGAGGCCCGCTGGACTTCTTCAGCCCTTGCCGATTCTAGAATAGAAGTGGGAGCACGTGACTATGGATTTTGTGACTGGATTGCCTAGATCCCCAGCTGGTCGAGATGCTATTTGGGTTATAGTTGACCGGCTCACGAAGGTGGCCCACTTTCTTCCGTTCAGAGTTGGTCAGTTAACGGCTCAATTGGCAGAGATGTACCTCAGGCAGATTGTCAAGCTTCATGGTGTGCCCGTCAGTATCACCTCGGACCGAGATTCATGGTTCACATCGTACTTTTGGCACAGCCTGTAAGAGAGTTTGGGAACTCGTCTCCAGTTCAGTTCAGCATATCATCCACAGACAGATGGCCAGTCAGAGCGCACAATCCAGACTCTTGAAAACATGCCGAGATCTTGTACCCTTGACTTTGGTGGTTCGTGGGAAGATCACCTGCATCTGGTAGAGTTCTCGTACAACAATAGCTACCAGGCCAGCATCCAGATGGCACCATTCGAGGCTCTGTACGGAAGAAAGTGCAGATCCCCGCTAGCATAGGATGATGTTGGAGAGAGACAAATGCTCGGTCCAGAAATGATTGCCCAGACAATTGAAGTGGTCAGAAGGATCAGAGATCGACTTCGAGTTACCCAAGATCGCTAGCGCCATTGGGCCGATGCTCATCGACGACCCTTAGAGTTTGCTATCGGCGACCATGTATTCCTTAGGATCTCGCCTAACCGCGGCATCATTCGCTTTGGCGTGCGAGAAAAGCTTAGTCCGAGGTATATAGGGCCGTTCGATATCCTGGAGCGAGTAGGAGATGTATCCTATCGTCTTGCTCTTCTGCCGTCGCTAAGTGAGGCTCATGATGTATTCCATGTGTCCCAATTACAACGGTATATCCCGAACCCGAGCCATATCCTAAACCATTCAGAATTGTTTGTTGGTACCAACATTTCGTATGAGGAGAAGCCCGCGTCTATTTTGGACCGTAGGGAGAAGATACTCAAGAACAAGACTATTAGTTTAGTCCGGGTTGCTTGGGGTCATCACTCTCTAGGTGAGTCAATGTGGGAGCGTGAGGATGACATCCGATCGCGGTATCTCGACTTGTTTGACTCATAAGATATAATGTCTTCCTTATGTCCTATGCCTTCCGTCCTTGCTTGCATGCGTGATTGTTTGATTGACTGCTTAGTATAGCTTACATGTGAATAGTATCACTTGTCCTTGTCTCTCTAACTCCTTGATTAAATTCTGAGGACGGAATTCTTTTAAGGTGGGTAGAGTTGTAACACCCATATCTCAGAACACGTATTTTGGTTAAGCCTGCATGTATCTTGGACCTGTATTTTATTTTCTCAGATTCTGGCCTGTAATTGTATTTTGGCTCGACTTGTGGAATTTTAGGTTTTCTCGTAAAATGGGTTTTGACATGAGTTGGTTTTATTTTGTGGAGGAGAATTGGTTTGATTTGGTTTGGTTTGGTTTAAAATGCATTGGAGCACTTTAACCTACACTCCACCCTCAACACAACACAACCCATCCTCATTAAAACTCCACATACTTTTCTCTCTTCTCCATAATTCTCTCATTTATTTCTCCATCTTCTTCTTCTTCCTTCCTCTACACAACACCATCACCCATAGGCAAGTGCACCTTGCCACCACATGAGAACCATATTTTATTTGTTTATTAGCTAGATTAGGCCATGGTGATCAACATTAGTGCTTGACATTTTATGATTTGGAGTCTCCATTGTTCTAGATCTAGGTTTTAACTATTTTTGGATTTACATGGTTTTGATCTATTTTGGTTGGATTTTTGTGGGTTTTGATGCTTCCATGTGGAAGAGAATTCAATTTTACTCAAGTTAGACCTTTGAAAATCTAGATTTGGCTTTGATTTGACAAAGATATAAAAATTCGAATTCTTGGTGTTCTTCTCGGCCTGGAGTAGCAGACTGCAGCCTTCGCCCTTTAGCGCAGTGCTGGACTGCGCATCCTCCTCTCAGCCTGGGCTCTTTAGCGCAGTGCCGACCGCGCAGCTTGCCCCATGGTGAATTGCGCTCAACCCCAGCACGCAGGGACTCTTGTGTAGTCTGCTCCTGCGCAGTTCATTCATGCGCAATATGACCCATGCGCCATCCCTCCCGCGCACTCCACCCCTGCGCAGTTCACCCCTGCACAGTTGGCTCCCGCACAATCTAACCCCGCTCGACTTGGACCCTGCGCACTCCACCCCTGCGCAGTTTAACCCTGCGCCATCTGACCCATGCGCCAACCCGCTCAGTGCGAGCCGACTTCTGCGCAGCTCACTCCTGCGCAGT
This sequence comes from Iris pallida, assembly GCA_029216955.1. NCBI lineage: Eukaryota > Viridiplantae > Streptophyta > Magnoliopsida > Asparagales > Iridaceae > Iris > Iris pallida. The sequence continues at coordinate 11,322,548 of JANAVB010040419.1, read as the reverse complement.
TGGCCCCCTGGCGTACTTGACTCCTGCGCAACCCGACCCCAGGGTCCCTTGCGCAATCTGTCCAATCATGGAGATTGGTTTTATTTTTCCTTAAGCTTGGCTCTCCTATAGCCCTGTATATTGATATTTTATTAGATATTTTACGCCCATTTTATATCCTTATGCCTTTTGTCATGAACTTGATTTTACTTAATATGTTTGGAATGACTATTGTACATGGCATGGTATGACAAGGAACTAGCCTAACACGACAGTGACCCGTAGTGGTGCACTCCTGACATGACCAACCTGACATGATAGTGGCCCGTCGTGGCGCACTCCTGAAAAGTACCCTGACGTGATTTATCTTGATAACTTGATAGTGGCCCGTGGCGGCGCACTCCTGACTTGACTTGACTTGTAACTTGGAACTTGACTCGTATAATCAACTTGACACCATGGGTGTTCCTGCTTGTGCAATCCACTTGTCTTGTATTGCATCATGTCTAGGACGTGACTCTATGGTTCCCACGGTCAGGGATTCGCACTGAACATGGATTAGGCTAATGACTAGATCTAACTATAGTTCATGGAGAATTTCCAGTCACAGGCAATCTTGTTATCTCGGCGCTCTTAATTGGACTTGTAGCTTGTCGACGAGTAGAGCACATTTCCAGCGCACTGTCATGTGTTGCACCTCTAAGTCACCTAAGGGTATATCGTCTCCGGGGCGATGTACCCAACCATACTCTCAACCCGCGAAAGGATAACTGGATGGTCTGCAGGGCTTGGGACTGGGAAATTCTCATTGCATCTTGTTAGTAATTAGGCTTGTGATAACCCTAGTTAGTTAAAGTAGTAAGCCGTAGTAATTGCTTGGCCGCTTGTTAATGGATGATGTCCAGCCCTGTCTAAGTCTTGTCTAGTCCCTGTACCCCGGTACTCCTGAACATGATTGTTTTACTTGCTTTAGCAATAAATGGGTAGAGACAGAGTGCTATTCAGGCAAAAAATTACAGCCCCGGTCCTTGTTTGGTTTACGGGTTATAACCTGGCTCCCAGAATGGTTCCACGTCCCTAGTCGTTTATTGTCCTGACGTGCTCTTTACTACTTGTACTTTTCTTTCATTTTTCTTATGTTCTGATATGCTGGCTTTTGTTCATATTTTGTGGCCTCCTTTGTGGCACTTGCTCTTTCTGGGGTTTGACCCAGCTGGTTTTGTGTGGCCAGATTTCGGAGCAGCACCCGAGGATCTACCGAACCTCCAGCCCGATGGTGGCGACTAGAAGGAACCCGGGCTACGAGTGGGTTTTCTATTTTGTTTCGCTCACTCTGTTGTAAAAATTATTCTTTTGAGGCGTTTAGCCGACGAGCACCTGTTAGCTCGATGCACTTTTACTTACTGTCTGCCTACGGGCTGTAAACGTGATTAACAAATCCTAGGGTTGATCATGTATGACTTAACTCTTGCTAGTCCTAGCATTTTGTACGACTTGCTTCATGATCAGCTGATATGTAATATTTGGGACGCCTTTTATTGTATATTTGGTGGTCAAACATCTTGTAATTATATTATTTGCTTGAGATTGAGACAGTAGGCTCGACCTTAAGAGACTGTTGGCTTGTAGTAAACCCTCATATCTAGACAGCCGTGACCGTATAGCGAGATGGACTTCATTTCAATATACGCAGCTGGCTATGTTTGCCCCCGCTCTCCAGTATTCTGGTTCTGGGGCGTGATAAGGATAGATTGCCATGTTGGCAGAGTTGTTTTCAGCGTTCCAGGCGAGCCAGAGTTTTTATTTTCCAGAGGCACGGTGGAGCCATCCTCTCCAGTATTGCGGATGGCAGTAGCAGTAGTGCAGTTGCCCCAGATAGTTGAAGAGTTTCCAGATGTCTTCCCAGAGGAACTTCCAGGGATGCCGCCAGAGCGGAAGATTGAGTTCACTATAGACTTGATCCCCGGGACAGCACCAGTATCAGAGCGAGTCTACAAGATGGCGCCTTCAGAGTTGGAGATTTTGTTCAAGATGATTAAAAAACTCAGGACCAAGGGATTTATTCGTACAAGTAGATCGCCTTGGGGAGCCTCGATGCTTCTTGTAAAAAAAAAAGGATGGTACGTCCAGGCTATGTGTAGATTATCGTACCTTGAACTCAGTGACAATCAAGAACAGATACCCTCTCCCGAGGATAGATGACTTGTCTGATCAACTCAGAGGGGCTTCAGTGTTCTCGAAGATAGACTTACGGTCAGGATACCACCAGATCAGAGTCAGAGAGTAGGACATCCCGAAGACAGCGTTTAGATCGAGATATGGGCATTGGGAGTTCCTTGTTATGCCCTTTGAAGCAACCAATGCGCCAGCTGTATTCATGGACCTCATGAATCGCATTTTCATGCCTTACCTGGATCAGTTCGTGATCGTGTTCCTAGATGATATCTTGGTCTACAGTAAGAGCGAAGCAAAGCATGAGCAGCATCTTAGAGTTGTCCTTCAGACGCTTAGGGAGCACCAGTTGTACGCCAAGTTCAGTAAATGCGAGTTCTGGCTCGGTCGCATTTTGTACTTGGGTCACATCATTACTCGAGGAGGAGTGGAAGTGGATCCCCAGAAGATTGTAGCTATTGAGTCATGGCCAGTACCCAGCTCAGTGGCAGAAGTTCGCAGCTTCCTTGGATTAGCCGGCTACTACCGGCGATTCGTTTTAGATTTTGTAAGGATTTCAGCGCCGATGACCCAGTTGACCCGCAAGGATGTGCAGTTCGCTTGGACAGCGGAGTGTCAGGAATCGTTTGAGAAGTTGAAGCGAGGGTTGATAACGGCTCCCATTCTCACACTTCCAGATGGGACCGGAGGATTCACAGTTTATTGCGACGCTTCAAGCAGAGGATTGGGGTGTGTTTTGATACAGCATGGCAAGGTAATATCTTATGCATCACGCCAACTTCGTGATCATGAGAAGAATTACCCGACCTACGACTTGGAGCTAGCAGCAGTAGTGTTTGTACTTAAGCTTTGGCGGCACTACTTGTACGGAGATAGAGTGGAGATATTAACTGATCACAAGAGCCTGAAGTATGTTTTCACCCAGAAGGATCTCAACATGTGGCAGAGAAGATGGCTTGAGCTATTGGTGGACTACGATGTGGATTTGCAATATCACCCAGGGAAGGCCAACGTAGTAGCAGATGCGTTGAGCCGGAGAGCCCGAGTTTATTTCCTGACGGTACAACCAGAATTATTAGCAGATTTTCAGAAGATAGGAATTGAGGTGGTTCTTCCTACCGGTGTGGCATTGATGGCCAGTCTACAGGTTCAGTCCAGCATAGTTGAGAGGATCCGGACGGCGCAATCTACAGATTCCAAGCTTCAGCGGCTCAGAGCAGAGTGTGAGGCAGGAAGAAGGCCGAAGTTATGTATCCATGAAGATGGTACACTTCGGCACGGCACTGGTCTTTGTGTACCTAGTGGAGATATCAGACAGGAAGTCATGGCAGAAGCTTACAGCTCGCAGTATTCTATTTATCCCGGTGGTACGAAGATGTACCGTGATATTCGTCAGCATTGTTGGTGGAATGGCATGAAGAGGGAGATAGTCCGGTTTGTCTCTCGGTGTTTGGTTTGCCAGCAGGTTAAAGCTGAACATCAGAGTCTCGCTGGACTTCTTCAGCCCTTGCCGATTCCAGAATAGAAGTGGGAGCATGTGACCATGGATTTTGTGACTGGATTGCCCAGATCCCTAGCTGGTCGAGATGCTATTTGGGTTATAGTTGACAGGCTCACGAAGGTGGCTCACTTTCTTTCCTTCAGAGTTGGGCAGTCTACGGCTCAGTTGGCAGAGATGTACCTCAGGCAGATTGTCAGGCTTCACGGTGTGCCCGTCAGTATCACCTCGGACCGAGATTCAAGGTTTACGTCACACTTTTGGCGTAGCTTGCAAGAGAGTTTGGGAACTCGTCTCCAGTTCAGTTCAGCATATCATCCGCAGACAGATGGTCAGTCAGAACGCACAATCCAGACTCTTGAAGACATGCTGAGATCTTGTACGCTCGACTTCGGTGGTTCGTGGGAAGGTCACCTGCATCTTGTGGAATTCTCGTACAACAATAGTTTACAGGCTAGTATCCAGATGGCTCCGTTCGAGGCTCTGTATGGTAGGAAGTGCAGATCCCCGCTAGCATGGGATGATGTCGGAGAGAGGCAGATGCTTGGTCCAGAAATGATTGCCCAGACAGTTGAAGTGGTCAGAAGGATCAGAGATCGTCTTCGAGTTGCCCAAGATCGCCAGCGGCATTGGGCCGATGCTCATCGACGTCCCTTGGTGTTTGCTATCGGCGACCATGTATTCCTTAGGATCTCGCCTAACCGCAGCGTCATTCATTTTGGCGTACGGGGAAAGCTTAGTCCTAGGTATATAGGGCCGTTCGATATCCTGGAGTGAGTAGGAGATGTATCCTATCGTCTTGCTCTTCCGCCGTCGCTAAGTGAGGTGCATGATGTATTCCATGTGTCCCAATTACGACCGTATATCCCGAACCCGAGCCATATCCTAGACCATTCGGAATTGGTTGTTGGTACCAACCTTTCGTATGAGGAGAGGCCCGTGTCTATATTGGACCGGAGAGAGAAGATACTCAAGAACAAGACTATTAGTTTGGTCCGTGTTGCTTGGGGTCATCACTCTCTAGGTGAGTCAACGTGGGAGCGTGAGGATGATATCCGATCACGATATCCCTACCTGTTTGACTCATAAGGTATAATGTCTTTCTTATGCCTTATGCTTCCATCCCTTGCTTGCATTTATGATTGCTTGATTGCTTGCTTAGTATAGCTTATTCGTGATTAGTATAGCTGGCTCTTGTACTCTTGCATCTTGATTTAAATTTCGAGGACGGAATTCTTTTAAGGTGGGTAGAGTTGTAACACCCATATCTCAGAACACGTATTTTGATTTAAGCCTGCATGTATCTTGGACCTGTATTTTATTTTCTCAGATTTTGGCCTGTAATTGTATTTCTGGCTCGACTTGCAGATTTTGGTTTTCTCGTAAAATGGGTTTTTACATGACTTGGTTTTATTTTGTGGAGGAGAATTGGTTTGGTTTGGTTTGGTTTATTTTGCATTGGAGCACCTTAGCTAACCTCCACCCTACACTCAACTTATCCTCCACCATTAAAATCCCCACCTAATACTCTCTCTCTTCATTACTTTCCTCCATTAATTCTTCTTCTTCTTCCTCTACACAACACCATCACCCATAGGCAAGTGCACCTTGCCACCACATGAGAACCACTTTTTATTTGTCCATTAGCTTGATTAGGCCATGGAGATTAACCTTAGAACTTGGCATTTTATGATTTGGAGTCTCCATTGTTCTAGATTTAAGTTTCTCTATTTTTGGATTTACATGGTTTTGATCTATTTTAGTTGAGATTTTATGGGTTTTGATGCTTCCATGTGGAAGAGAATTCAATTTTACTCAAGTTAGACCTTTGAAAATCTAGATTTGGTTTTAATTTGACCAAGATATGAAGATTTGAACTTTGGTGTTCTTGAAGAGTTCCTCTCGGCCTGGAGTAGCAGACTGCAGCCTGCGCTCTTTAGCGCAGTGCTGGACTGTGCACCCTCCTCTCGGCCTGTGCTCTTTAGCGCAGCACCGACCGCGCAGCTTTCCCCATGGTGAACTGCGCTCAACCCCAGCGGGCAGGGACTCTTGCGAAGTCTGCTCATGCGCAGTCCGCTCATGCGCAATCTGACCCATGCGCCATCCATCCCCGTGCACTTCACTCATGAGCAATCTGACTCATGCGCCATCCATCCCCGCATACTTCACTCATACGCCATCTGACCCCTGCGCCAACCAACTCAGCGCGAGCCGACTTCTGCGCAGCTCACTCCTGCGCAGTTGGCCCCTAGCGCACTTGACTCCTGCGCAACCCGACCCCAGGGACCCTTGCGCAATCTGTCCAATCATGGAGATTTGGTTTTATTTTTCCTTAAGCTTGGCTCTTCCTTAGCCCTGTATATTGATATTTTATTAGATATTTTGCGCCTTTTGTCATGAACTTGGTTTTACTTAATATGTTTGGAATGACTATTGTACATGGCATGGTATGGCAAGGAACTAGCATAACACGACAGTGACCCGTAGTGGTACACTCCTGACAAGACCAACCCGACATGATAGTGGCCCGTCGTGGCGCACTCCTGACAAGTACCCTGACATGATTTATCTTGATGCTGTTGCGACGGCTAACTTGACTCGTATAATCAACTTGACACCGTGGGTGTTCCAGCTTGCTTGCTTGTACAATCCACTTGTCTTGTCTTGCATCATGTCTAGGACGTGACTCCCTGGTTCCCACGGTCAGGGATTCACACTGAATATGGATTAGGATAATGACTAGATCAAACTATAGTTCATGGAGAATTTCCAGTCACAGGCAATCTTGTTATCTGGGCGCTCTTAATTGGACTTGTAGCTTGCCGACGAGTAGAGCACATTTCCAGCGCACTGTCATGTGTTGCACCTCTAAGTCACCTAAGGGTATATCGTCTTCGGGGCGATGTACCCAACCATACTCTCAACCCGCGGAAGGATAACTGGATGGTCTGCAGGGCTTGGGACTGGGAATTTCTCACTTGCATCTTGTTAGTAATTAAGGCTTGTGATAACCCTAGTTAGTTAAGTAGTAAGCCGTAGTAATTGCTTGGCCGCTTGTGAATGGATGGAGTCCAGCCTTGTCTAAGTCTTGTCTAGTACCAGTACCTGACTACTCTTGAACTTGATTGTTTTACTTATTATTAAACAATAAATGGGTGGAGAGAGAGTGCTATTCAGGCGAAGGGTTACAACCCCGGTCCTTGTTTGGTTTAAGGGTTGTAACCCGGCTCCTGGAATGGTTCCATGTCCCTAGCAGTTTATTGTCCTGTTGTACTCTTTATTACTTGTACTTTTCTTCCATTTTCTTATGTTCTGATATGCTGGCTTTTGTTCTTATTTCGTGGCCTCCTTTGTGGCACTTGCCCTTTCTGGGGTTTGACCCAGCTGGTTTTGTGTGGCCAGATTTCGGAGCAGCACCCGAGGATCTACCGAACCTCCAGCCCGATGGTGGCGACTAGAAGAAACCCGGACTACGAGTGGGTTTTCTATTTTGTTTCGCTCACTCTATTATAAATTATTCTTTTGAGGCATTTGGCCAACGAGCACCTGTTAGCTCGATGCACCTTTACTTACTGTCTGCCTACGGGCTGTAAACATGATTAACAAATCCTAGGGTTGATCATGTATGACTTAACTCTTGCTAGTCCTTGCATTTTGTACGACTAGCTTCATGATCAGCTGATATGTAATATTTGGGATACCTTTTATTGTATATTTGATGATCAAACATCTTGTAACTATATTACTTGCTTGAGATTGAGACAATAGGCTTGACCTTAAGAGACTGTTGGCTTGTAGTAAACCCTCATATTCTAGACAGCCGTGACCGTATAGCGAGATGAATTCCATTTCAACATACGTAGCTGGCTATGTATGCCCCCGCTCTCCAGAATTCTGGTTCTGGGGCGTGACATATGGTCAACTCCGAACGAAGGACAAGCAATGATGATATATGAGTGCTCAATCACAACTCTAAGATAATAAAGTAAAGACTGAAAGATAAAGACAACATAGCGATAAAATATAACCTGTCAAGTCCAACACAAAGAATATACAAGTCCAAGTCCAAGTCTCTAATACAATCCAAAATATAACAGTCTCAAGAGTAACAGGAGATAAGGTCCAGTACAAATAACTCTAACTAAGCAATAGGTAAAGTCTCGTCAGGCGAAGCTAAGCCCTGCTGGACCAAGGTCTCCAAGTCTAAGCCCACTACGTCATCCGGACCGTAGTAGGTACTGTAATCCCCCTCATCAGCATCTGTAATATTTTGTCAACATATCCAGTCAGGATGGAACGAGTACAATCAACTAACAATGGTTCACAAGATATGACAAAAGATATAAGACTGTAAATAGAGAGTATATACAAGAAATCATGAAATGTACATGTGAGTATCATGGCATGGTAAGCTGTAAATCTAGAGCTAGAACAAGGTAAGTAAACTGATCATGGCATGTACAAGAATCAAGAATCTTCTATCTAGGTGTGTGAGTACTAGCTTCGATATGTGGCCAGCTTGGGTCTGAACAAGGTCTAATGATCCATCAATCCTACGTGGAGTGTAGGATTGGTATTATTCAAGGTCTACAAGAATAAACAAGGCGGATAATGACCACATTTCTACACTAGTGCTCCCCGTCCCCGACTGGTAGAGTGGATCCAAACAAGACACGTCACGACGCGGGATTCTACGAGAAGGGAGCAAGTCTCCTCGAGAATCAGCGTCCATGTACTGCACAAGAACTACAAGGGGGCTTGCACAAGACATACAAAGATAACAAGGAATAACACCTCATGTCGGGATCCATGAATACTAACCCGTGTGACCAATGTGTCGAGAACAAGCATATCTACACTAATTACATGAATTATAACAATCATCGTAAATTGGAAAAGTGTCAGAGAATGTACTCGCCTGTAATATGATATAATATATCAACTGGATCCAATACAGCGTCTCGAGGACCTATAGAGAACAAGACGTATCAATACTATGTTTAGAAAGTAAAATCAAATCAAATTAAACCCTATTAAGTCATTCTAGGTCAAGACAAGTCTAGTTAGGTCAACCTTGGTCATAGGAGAACATTGGAAGTCAACCCGTATCAAACTTGGTCAAAAGTTGACTTACAGTTGACTTTTGGTCAACGGGTCAACTCTGATCAACTCTAGGTCAATCCTAGGTCAATGGTGACTAACAGTTGACTTTTAGTCAACCGTTCAAGTCTAACGGAATTTGAGACTAAATTGGGTAAAGTGTTGACCCATAGTTGACTTTTGGTCTAAAAAGTCAACCGTGGTCAACCAAGGTCAAGACTAGGTCTAGACGACTATTTCTAATTATTACCAACCCTTACAACCCATATCCAAGTCTATCTTGGACTCCGAAACCCGTATCTTGGTCGTAGGCTAATATCTTAATTTACCCTTTACAAAGGTAAATTTCTAGCCTAGGCAAATACCAAGTTAGCCTACCTACGCTTGGTATTTCGACCCGTGCTTCCTAGGGTAGTAGGATACTAGACTATACGTTCGTTACCTACCAAGATTCCTAGGTAAAGTGGACATCCAGTCCATCTTACGGCCTATTGCCGATATCATGAATATCTCAAGATACGCAATGGTACGGTGCGATACCGTCGTTCTAAAACCCCGATTTCAACTCGGTAGCCTACCCGCAAAGTCTAATTTATATAATCTAGGTCTCTCCCAAGTTTCAATGCGTTCCGACACTCGGAGCTCGATTTCACCCTCTAACTCAATCTCCTCTAATTTGGTTTCCTACTTTCCCTTCCTATTCTTCTTCTTCTAATTCTTCATATTCTTCTTCTTCTAATTCTTCCTATTCTTCTCATATTCTTCTTCTCCTAATTCCCTTCCACCTCCTAATTTCCTCTTCTTATTCTTCTTCTTATTCTTCTTCCTATCTTCTTCTCATTATCCTTTTCATTATTATTCTTTCTCATTCTCTATATACATCCATATATATATATATATAAAATATATATATATATATATATATATATATATATATATATATATATATATATATACATACATATGGGGGGTTATAGGGGGTTATAAGGGGGCTAACAAGGGGGGGCTGGCAGCCACTGCTGCTCCTATCTACTGCTGCTGCTGCCACTGCTTGGGTACTGCTGCTACTGCTAGGCACTGCTGCTGCTGCAGCTTGTTCTTCTTCTTCTACTTCCTTCCCTTCCTCTCTCTATATATATATATCTATCTATATATATATCAATCTATATATATCTATATATATATATATATATATATATATATATATATATATATATATATTTTTTATTTTTTTTATTCTAGATATCTATCTATATATATAGATACATACACATACATATATATACAAATACATACACACTCACACATAATTATATAGACACACACACACATATAATTATATAGACACACACACACTCTTACACATACACTCTCTCAACACACAAACACACACACTCTCACACAAACACCACCACCACTCTCACACACACAAATACATATATATAAATACATACACACACACACACACACACAGATATATATATATATATTTTATATATATATATATATATATATATATATATATTCCATTCTAATTAAGAAAATCCCCATTTTCCTTAAACTAGATTTTTAGGAAACCTATTAAAGCTATGGTCAAAATGTGGAGAATGAGCTCCTCTTCATTTATTGTGAAAGAGATAAATGAAAAAGTGAATTAATGAGGGATTAATGGCATACCTAGAAATGGTTGCTTGAAGAAGAAGGAGCTTGGAAAAAGAAAGAAATGGAGAGAGAGGGGTTTACTTAGGAGTGAAGAAAGAGGAGGGGGGTTGCTCCCTACAAGGCCGACCAAAGGGCGGTTAATGGGTTTTGGGTGGAGACCCATTAGGCCCCCAACCCATTATACTAAGTTTGGGTTCGGTTCGGGTTTGGTTTGGTTCGGTTTGTTTCGGTTAAATTCTAATTTACTAATTAAGCCTCTAATTGACTAGTTAAGCCACGGAAGTAGGGTTTATGGTCTCTAGCCTAGTTAGAATGCCATGTGGGCCAAGCCCAACTAGTATGTGGGTCCCACTAGGGTCCAGACTACCCGGGTCTCCAACTTAAGTCCGAATTGAATAAAAGTCAAACTAAATCAAACAAATCCCTAAAAATCATATAAAATCAAATAAAATTCCTAAAAATGATAAAACTTGAAAAATGACGAAAATACCCCTAATTCGAAAACTGGGGGTGTTACCAATTATCGATAAGGGTAAAGCATAACAGTAATGTGCTAAAATAACCATGTACTGGTCTTGCCAAGGCAAGACTAGACGGGTCTCCATTCATCAATCACGGCCAAGCAATGAGTACGGCTTGATACTTTAACTAACTAGGGTTATCACAAGCCTAGTTACTAACAAGATGCATCGAGATGTTCTAACAGCCACAAGCCCTGTAGTCTTAATCCAAGTTATCCGGTCACAAGTTGAGATAGTTGGATTAGGTGACTTAGAGGTGTAACACATGACAGTGTGCTGGAAATGTGCCCTACTCGATGACAGGCTACAAGTCCAATTAAAACGCCCAGATAACGTGTAACGCCCCAGTCCCAAAATACGTAAGACTAGGAACATAGACATGCCAGCTGTATTCATACGAAATACGTAGGTCTCGTATGAATACATAAGCTGTAAAATGCAGTAATCCCAGACAAACTAATCTCATCCACAATGAAAGGAATAATAATATCAATATCAACTCGAGTATTTATGATATAATCGTTGGGCGGAGACAAAGTCCACTACCAACTATCTCAATGAAAGAAAAGGTACAATAAATCGAGCGATAAAAATAGCAAGACGAACCAAGCGCAATTGTCTTCGAAGGAATGGAGAAGACCACGGCCTTGGCTAGAATACCTGCGGAAAACATGAACACACACCTGGGGAAAAACCAGGTCCTCAGAGGGACGTAACAAGATACATAAAAACAATACCATGATGAACTGTAAATGATACATGATAAAGAAAAGACCACATGCTCCAACACAATGGAACCTAACCATCTAGGTGTAATGCAAGTCGAAAACTATACTGGAACGTATAAGTGGGTAGGAATAAAGCATAGCATCCACTAGAGGCTTTCGCATGAACTAGTATACGTCTCTGACCGTATCTGACGACGAGGTCAGGGCCGTGCAATGGATATATCCCCTAGTTCATACTTTGCATCGCTAGCATACCTCCTGACTTATCTGACGTCGAGGTCAGGGCCGTGCAATGGATATATCCTCTAGCGACACACCCATAACAGGGAAACCATGAACCCATAACCGGGCAATCTAGAAGGCTGTGGGATAGCTCATACGTCCCAGTAGTTTTCCCCGCCCATATATCACACAAGTCATATCCATGTCTTGGCGATCCATATCTCTATGCAAGTCGCTATCTAGACTCTACTAATCCATAAATGAACCAACACACGAACCGCCCGCATCGGTAGCAAGTCGAATACGTAGGTTCGTGCCGACTCCATGATCCTCACTCATGTGTCGTGTATGAGACGTGTCAACAAGTCAAGGAAGTTATGAAGCATAACTCCAACACACCGGAAAGTCCGCTACCACATATGGTCCACACACACACGCACATACACAAACATCGATATACATATCGATGGCACCCAAGTCATACTTGGACATACTCTTACTAATGTAAAAAAACATTAGCAACATATACAATATCATGAATCAAATGTAAGTACAAGATGGCAAGGTATCTTGCCTGTTGCGACGCCTGGTGAGCTGTCTGGTGTGCTGCGATGATCAAGATGGCATGGCTGCGACTTTGGTGTAACAACTACACAAGGAAACCTCTGTTGGTGGTACAGACCGGTGCATCGGGTCCAGAACTGTCAATTTAGTTAGGGTGGACATAGGGTAGACTCGAATTGGCGAGGGAATAGAAAGGATTTGGTTATGAACAAGAATAACTATTCGATGAATTTAGTATAATAAAACATCCATAAAAATACCTTTTATTTGGAAACTATGTTTGATAATCAATTATAAATAAAAAAAACTAGGTTTTTCCTTTATTCAAAATATTACAAATCATTATTTAAAAATATAAGAAAACAATAAAAACTAATTTTGTATCATATATAAAAAAAGTCATAATAATGCAAAATAATATAACACTAATTCAGGTAACACTTAAAATACTTAAAAATATTTAAAATTTTACTTTAGAGCTAAAATCCAATAGTCAAAATGCTAAGGATAATAACAATGATAACGATAAAACTTTTAACAATGTATTTTAATAATAATAACAATAATGATAATAATAATAATAATAATAATAATAATAATTTTAATGATTTTAATACCAATAATAATAATAATAATAATAATAATAATAATAATAATAATAATAATAATAATAATAATAATAAACTATGCATTAATACTAATAATTTTTTATACATTCATAATAATAATAATAATAATAATAATAATAATAATAATATTAATACTGAAAATGATAATAATAATCAAGATGATAATAGTAGTAAATACATACAAAAAAAAACAACAACAAAATAATTACATAAATAATTAAAAAAAAAATTAATAACAAAAAAAAAACATAACCACTGCAGCAGTCATCGACTGTTGCTGCTCTTGCTTAAAACAAAAAAATTTGCTTAGTTCTTAAGAAAAGAATAAAGGAGAGGGAGAGTGGGAACTGAAGGAAAAATATAGCGGGGGAGAGAGGAGCTCGGGGAACGAGAGGAGCGGGAAGGCGGAGTGGCGGCCAGGCGCTCGGCGGAGAATGGGGACGCGCGAGGCTGCGGAGGCGAGTGGCTCCGGTTGGGTCGATCGCGGAGGAGGATGAGGCGGCGGAGTGGTTGGGTGAAGTCGGCGGGGGCTGACGGCGGAGCTGGTCGCTGTAGGGAGGCCGCGGCGTTCGTGGGGAGGAGAGGGAGTAGGCGGTGGGTGATACGGCGCGCTTCGCCGGACCCGATTGGATCTGGCGTGGAGGCACCAGATCTGGCGTTCAGGCGGTGGGAGCGACCAGGCGCGCTCGACGTTGCGGTGGAGTTGGTCATGGCGTGGAGAGGAGTGGAGAAGGGCGGGGCGAGGCTAAGGGACGGCGGCGGCCGGGCGGAGGAGCGCGGCGCCGCGCGGGGTTCTTGGTGGAGGCGCGCCATGGGGACGACGGCTGGGCGTGGCTCGCCAAGGAGGGGCGGCGATGGGTGCGGCTCAGGCGGTCGGGTGGAAGGCCGAGTGTTTTTTGGCGGTGGCCGAGGGTGTGCGTGTGGTGGTGGTCGAAGGGGACCTGGCCATGCATCAATGGTGGTGGCCGAGAGTGTTCTGGAGGGGGTGCGGCAGGTGGAGACGAGGTGGTCCGGTAGGTGATGGGTGGAGGTGTTGTGATTCGGGAACGAACTGCTTTGTGTGATTACGACACGCAGCTAGATTTAGGGTTAGGGCTGGGTTTGGAAATTTTGTGGGGATTTGGGAATTAGAGTTAGGGTTAGAGATCGTGTCCTATGTGACACGAGGAGGACTGTGTCCGAAATGTGGATACGAAGGAGAAAATAATGTAATTGTATCTAGAGGAATTAGTGGAGGAGATGGAGACACGGACACGATGCACGGTTTGTGGTTGGAGAAAAATTATTTGTGGAGAATTTGTTTGTGGATGAATAATGAATTGGAGGAGTACCTGCCTATTTATAGAATGTGGGAATTCCCAATTAGATATGAATTAGGGGTAGTTTAAACCCAATTAGAATATCCAATCTAATAATTAAATCAATTCAAGAAATTCAAACCCAAATCAAATCCAAATTCAAATACAATTTAAATTTGAATCTATTTAAAATCTAAATAAATCCAATAGATAATTATTTATCCATAAATCAACTATTTAATCCAAACCAATAATTCTAACCACAACTTAAAGTATAATAATTAAATAAAATATCTTTTCATAATTAATTTAAAAATAATTTCGAAAATGGTATGTATATTTAAATATGTGAAACACCTTTTGACAAAAATAATTAGTATTTCGAAAATTTATAGGGGACATGGAATCTTGCACAAAATATTTTTCTAAAATACTAATAATATAAATTTCAAAATTAATAACTATTTTTAAATATCTTTTCGAATAATAAAATATTTATATTCAATAATTTCGAAAATAGAAATATATAAATTTAATTTAATGTACCTCATATGCAAGGAATAATAAATAGTTTTCTAAATTACCACTAATAAATAAATAAATAAAATAGTAAGGTTTTGGTCATCTCGTTAGACAACTTTAAGCAAAATACAAATGCAATAATTGTTATATATATTATTTGAACTATAAAATAAAAATGTTTTTCTATAAATATGTACGCTCGCACATATTCGCACTCGACGAGCAAAAAAATAAATTTCGTGCGCGATGTACAATACGACTACGCGACGTATAATACAAAATTTTAAATCAGTATCGAAATCGATAAAAAGTATAGTAGAAATTTAGGGGTTTTACATCCTACCCAACTTAAAAGAATTTCGTCCTCGAAATTAAGAATTAGTAGGGGGGTGAGAAGGCACGAGGTGTAGCGATGAGGAAGCACAAGAAAACGATATTTTAATGAAAACATGCATTAGAGTCGTGATTTCAATAATGGCGAAGATAATCACGGATTAACGCAAGAAGGAAAATGGTTAAGATAACGCAAAATAACGAAAGGTATGGGTTCAAGAATTTAAATTAGAGGTCTTAAAGTCATGGTCTCTTGAGAGAAGGTCGAGGGCACGATTTAAGAGAACGAAATAGATTCACTTAAATTAAGCGATTAGAGGGTCTAGATAGGGTCGAGCAGTTTAGGATGAAGATATAACATCGAGTGATAATGGTCCTACTCGATAGGAAGGCTAGAGTAGTTTCTAGTACTATGTCTTTGTCTTTATAAAATAGGTGAAGGCGAACGCAATAAGGAGTTTTCAAGACGATATTATTGAATACGAGTACGTGATTCAAGGACGTCCGAAAATTTCAAAGGAATTGCCAAGGCAGTCGCGGATGGGACTCTAAAGGACAAGTTTAGCTATGTCCCCATCCACGTAGAATAATAGACAAAAGCGAACCAAAGTGCACTTGGTTGATCAGACCATTATGCACCGGTTCTGATTAGACAATAGGCTAGTGAGCGCTCAATAGCATACGTCATGAACAAACTCGATAAAGAATAAGTTTGCAAAAACTAGGCTACATTAGTCAAAACGGTAAATACATAGGTACGATAGATTAAGATTTAAAGAAGGTAGATTGATTCTAAGTCATACAGTCGTCCTATAGTCTTCTTGTCCAAGTCCTTGGTTGGCTAGACGGGTTAGGTCCTCTAGATTCTAGGATCTAAATAAGCTTGCTATTATAGGTCACTAGGACAAGGGGTTGCTAGTCCATAAGGGATTCTACCCAACTTAAAGAATTAAACTAATGGTGTTTTGGGACAACTAACTATTAGGGTCAATCTCTAGCAAGCACGAAGAAAAGATAAGAATAGGGATGGAAGGAAGCAAGCAAGATGCAATTGATGAGTCAAACGGTAGATAAAATCAAGGAAAGAGGTCAAGTATGTGGATGAGATCCTAGATTTCTAATCCTATATGCAGGCTTGCTTGGTACGGTAAAGTAACCAAACAATTTATCTTGACCTGCATGGGCCACCACATAACGGAACTGCCTGTAGCTGGAAAATCTTTTCATGGACTACTTGATCAATCTAGTCATTATCCTAGTCAGATTCAGTATGAATCCCTGACCATGGTAACCAGGGATCCATGACCTAGACATGATGTAAGATGAGACATGTATCTTATACAAGCACAAACACCCACGGTATCAAGGCAAGGGTTACTTTTAGCAAGTCAGGTAGCTGTTGCCACAGCATTTAAGACTGTCATGTCAGGCCAGGTTACTTGTTACTTGTCAAGATTACTTGTCAGAAATGCGCCTCGATGGTCCACTATCAAGAGTTATCATATCAGGTTGCTTGTCAAGAGTGCACCACGACAGGACACTATCGGGAAATTATCATGTCATGTTATCTTGTAGTGTTCGTATGGTCATGTGATCATGCTTTAGATTAAGACAAGTCAAGCCCAAGAATTCATAATCATCAAATAGGGTAGTTGCAAGTTAGGCCAAGTACAAGGATAAGCAATTAACATAAAATAAATAATTAAATGACAAATCATGCAAGGGGCAAGGGGTACCATGGCCAACAAGTGGAATTAGCCAAGTTACGCCAGGGTAATTGGTTGCGCCAGGCACTAGGGGGTGCCAAGGCTACGGTTGCGCCCAAACATTAGGTTACGCCTAGGCACTGGGGTGCCAGGCGCTAGAATCCACAAGGTCGGGTCATGTTGCGCCAGGGCAATGAGTTACGCCAAGGCAAGTCGGGTCAAGACAGACTGGGTTGCGCCAGAACAAGTCGGGCCAAGTTCGCCCATCAGCATGCGGCTGCCTATCCCCATGCGGCTGCCCACCTTAATGCGGCTGTTCATTCCCATACGGTTGCCCATCTTCATACGGCCGTACATCCTCATGCGGCCCACTGCTCTGCCAAGATGACCCAGTGGAGACACGTGGCACTTTTTCACAACGATTGAGACACGTGGCAGTCTTATTTTCCTGGAATTATGGGTGCTAACAAATCCTAACAAAATCAGATTTGCTGCAATCACCATAATTGCCCAGATCAAATCAAATCAAGCAAATTGGACACGTGGCAGGTTACAAATCGTGAATATTCCTGACAATCAACATTTATTGCCCACAGAGATTTAATGTAATCACATTTAAGTTTATTGTATTTGAAATGGACGGCCCAGATTAATTAACCCTCAGGCCGCCGACTTTTGAGAATAGGCAATCATTGCAAACCCTAATGATGTCCCCCACTCTTATAAATAGCAAGGTGCCATTGCCTTGCACAATCACCCCCCCCCCCCGATCCAGAGAGAATCAGAGAGAGAATATACAGAGATCGAAAGGACAGAGGAGCATATACAGAGAGAACAAGGAGAGCATTTTTTCATCAATGCCAAGCAGTTCTTCTCCAGAGCCAAGGCTGCACCCGATCGTCCAAGGAGTAAGGCAGAGCTACCGTCGCTTTCCCGAGCCTCTATCGTCACCCCCCAGAATCTAAAATAAATAATTGTACTTAGATTGCTGTAACTAGGTTTTTGTCTCTAGGCTTTCTTTGTACGAGCGAGTTTGTATTGTGAGTCTAAGTTCAGTCCTCCTATATAAATTGTTCTGTACTTTTACAATCCATAGCAAACACGATGGCGACTCTGCTGAGGACAAACTTCTCCATAGCTGAGAATTTGGTGATACAATCGGATGCAGCCAAACTTGGCTCCACGCAACAGAAGATGCTCGTCCGCTTCGACCAACAGGCGTTTGAAAAAATGCTCTCCGACGGGAGCACTGGCCCGGTCCAGAAGCAAACCCGCACAAAGAAGGATTGCAAGGAGTGGAGGCCAAAATCATTTGCTCCTACCCAGGCCCTCGACGAAGTACTCTCTGCTGCCCAAAATGGCGAAGGAGACTCTCATGCGGCCCCACTTCAAGCCATAGAGGACTCTGCTGTCCCCAAGTACGGCAGAGGAAAGCACTACGATGCTGAACTTGCAGGGACAAAGAGTAATTCTATGTGCTCCAGGAAGAAGCCGAACACTCATGCGGCCAAGACTGCCAGCCGCATGCATGATGCTCATGCGGCCGAAACTGCCGTATAAAGAATATCCATGCGGCCAGAACTTCCAGCCGCATGAAGAAAGCCTATGCGGCCACAACTGCCAGCCGCATGAAGACAGTTGACTCCAGCCGCATACTGCCTACTCCACACAGCTCAGGCTCAGTCTTCAATTGCCCCTCCTATGGTCCTGATTTCTCATGTGCCCAAGAGAATATGTCTGACTCTCTGCAGCATCACTTTGACTCTTCCTACTATACGTCTTTAGGTGCTAGAGTGAAGAAGTCAAGGGCAGCACGAGCTTGGCAAGCTCAGTCGGCTGTCCCATCCTCTGACCATCCGAGTGCTCCACATACCATTATGCGAGCCTCAGATGGAAAGTTGTACAGAACCACTCGAGTCCCGCCCCCGGCGGCAAACGGACAGAATGGTTCCAAAAAGTCTCCCAAAACCAAGGGAGCAAACATTGGTGTTCGAGACTCGTCTGACCTGCGTGAGGTTATCCTCCACAAGCGTAAGGAAAGAGAAGAGGCCTCGGTATGCAAAGAGTCCTCACATGGACGTCATTGCACCCAGGTCATTATCAACTGTTGTTGCAACAATGCGACAGCAAGAGAAGACCGACAGTCTGTTTTCCAAAGGCTGTAACGATCAAGCTCAGAGGATGAAGCGCCTCCCGTCGTCTCTTGCAACTCTACTCAGAAAATCCCTGCCGACGGGAGAGGGAAGAAGATAAACATCTCCAGCCCAAAGATTTCAACCACTGTAACTAAGAAACTGTCGTCTAAACGGTTGTCCACCACCGAAGTTTTCTAAGGTACCCATTCGAAGACGAAATCTACTACAGTAGAAGATTCATCATCCACACCACTGGGGGTAACTGAAACTGGGGGTAGCACTCCTCAAAGCATCCATGATAATCCGATGTTCCAAGGAGATGACCCCGGAGAAACAACTCTCCCATCAGATACAGCAGGTGCCGACGTCCCCGAGGACGTCCACGACTCTCAAGATGAAGCAAGCTCTGAAGCTGGGGGTACTATTCCTTCTGAGTCCGAACCAGAGAAGAACATTCCCACATACCCCGATGACTTCTCTATACAGGGGTATGACTCGGAGGGCACGTCCTTCACCGTTCCTTCCATCTCTCCTCATGTAAGGACGGTGTTCATGACGGACAGCAATCAAGGTGGTTCCAGTGATCGCCAACGTATCGACACTCTGGAGGCCATACTGTATGCCTTGGTCAAGTCTGTAGACGAGATCAAAGCGGCTCTTCCAACTTTGCAAGGTGGGACGCCTGGCCAAACAAGCACGTGTCCCGCGGTCAATGCAGACTCAAATTCGGCGACACCAAACCCGGGCAATAATCCTTCTGAAATATCGGCTTCCACCGCTGAGGATGAGGCCAGAGAAGCAAGAAGAGAGGTCCAGGAGCTTCGAGCCATGTTTCACGCTCGAGAGAACTCTCAAGACCTCAGAATATGACAACCATATCCTGCTGCATGGAGGGATGTCCCCTTCCCACCAAGATATAAGCCGTTCAACATCAATCCTTATGATGGCAAGACCTCCGCGAGTCGATACATCACTTACTTCGAGGTCACTATCGACCATCTGCCCTATAACGATGCCATCCTTACGCGATTATTCATAGGGGCATTGGAAGGGGTCGCCTTCGACTGGTATCGCAACCTGCTAGACAACTGCATCCACTCCTTCGCCAGCTTCAAGCGCATGTTCTTGGAGAGATTCTACGAAGTAGGACAGGACGTCACAATGTCCACCCTCATGGACGTCGTCCAAGGGGAGAAGGAGCTGACAAAGAACTATATTGAGCAGTTTCGCCAAACCGTAATGAAGTTGCCGTCTGGTTACCCGGATTCCTCCTTGATTGAAATTTACCAAAAGAGACTGCTCCCAACAATTAGTCTCTGGATGGGTGAAAGTCAATTCAAGGATTTGAAGGCGTTTATCATCAGTGCCACTAGCGTCGAAGACATATTGAAGAAGGCTCGCCAACTGGGATTGCACATCTCAGAGAGAGAGGACAAGGGCAAGCGCCCCAATACCAACAACAACAATGGTGGTAACTCCTCCAACAATCGCGACTGCAAGGGCTAGCAGGCTATGGTGGCTGACACAACCCAGCAGTCTGAGTCAAAACCAGCAGACAAGCAATGGCCGCAAATGACCTACTCCTTCGAAGACGGCTAGGTCAAGCCCATCTTTGACATGCTCATACAAGGAGACAGAATTCAGCTCCCTCCACCAAGATGGAAACTTCGACTGGCAGAAAAGGAAAGCCCAAAGTACTGCCACTACCACCGCTACGTCCACTATGCTACACACGACTGCTACCAATTGAAATGATACATCCAACATCTCATCGATTCGAAGGCTCTGGCCATCGATTTCGAGGAAGTAACCGTGGCAGCCAACATGGTGTCCATACAGTTCGGCAGCTTCCCTCCAACGGAGACTCCAGACGGCGTGGTACCTGTCCCTCTGGCGATAATGGAGATTGCTAATCTTCCACCTCCTCGAGATCAGATTGCTGGCCTAGTGCCCCTCACCACATCATGGGGGGAGGTTATGTGGGTCCATCCAGACTTGGTATCTGAAGTGACTCAGTCCACACCACCTTCCATTCGCAAGAAGAAGAGTGGAAAAGTCAGATCCTGCCGCACAATCTCGACAGATGTCGAAGAAGTCACGGCTGTCGTTACCCGGTCTGGGGCACAATCCCAACCTGTGGCTGATAACTCGGCTGAAGAACATCAGCCAGCTACTGCTGACACTCCAGGACCTTCTCAGCCTCCGACGACCGACAAGCCCAGGCCAAAGGAGACTCGCTTTGACAAATCCCTCCGAAAAGAGGCACCTCAGGGGCTGCAGATGCCCTACAACTTCGACATCTTAGCACAATTGGCCAACACATCAGCCAAATTATCATTATACGAGCTCCTAAGACTCTCAAAGGATGTTCGCGCGGCTTTGAGCGATGCACTCCAAAATATCGAAGCCTATCTGGCTCAGGTCAACCTCACAGAAGAGAGCCCGCCTGCAAATCTCCAAGACAGCGCTTGCACAGGAGTGATGCCCAACATTGTCTTCACTCCGCAAGATATGCTCATTAAGACCAACCAGCACGATTGTCCGTTATACTACACTGGATACATCGGTGTCGTAAAGGTGGATCGGAAGCACATTGATCCTGGTTCTTCCATAAGCATCATCCCGAAGGGTCTGTTACATCATCTCCGCATCCCTATGCATCGCCTGACGCCGACAAGCACCGCCATCAGCGGTTTCAATTCGGGCAGGAGCTACCCAATTGGGAAGATTCGCTTGAAGTGCCAAATTGGCGATCTTCAGTCAGAAGTGACCTATTATGTCATAGATGTGGATACTTCATACAATATCCTCCTGGGACACCCTTGGATACACGATTACATGATCGTGTCTTCCACACTGTACTAATGCTTCAAGTATGTCGACAAGCATGGCTTTGTAAGGACAGAATTTGCCGATATCGATCCCTTCAAAGGGGTCGAATCCTACTACTCGGACTCCTGCCTATACGAGAAGTCGAAGAGGCACCTGGATAAAGATGTGTAAGCTCGAACTGAGGCGGCCACAGGATCAGAAGAGCCTCTAACGATCCACCTCCAAGCTCGTAAACCTGGCAAATCTGCACCCCTTACGGCTGCTCTGCGTAAGGACGTAATCAGCCTCTCGGCACAAGAAGGGCAAATAATAATCCGGCTGCCAAGGTCCGGCCAAGCGTCGAGACCCACAACGGAGCCACTGACAATCAGACTATCGAGAGCCGGCCAGCCACAAACAGAGAAGCTCAATCCCTCTGATAAGCCAATGACGATACGTCTTCCCAAGAAGAATCGTCACCCCGATGCAAAGTCTAGGGCTTCTTGCGAGCCAACAACTCCCCGCCCAGCATCGAGTACCAAACTGGGGGTCGCTAGTTTGCCAACAACTCCACGTTCCATTCCACCAGCAGAACCCCTGATGATCAAGCTGTCCAAGTCATCCTCTCAGCCTCCATTTATACAGGGGGTGGCCGAAGAAGAACCGGAACTAGCCAAGTATGTGGCTGCCGACACTGATGTTCCCTCCGTAGATGATGTAATCCCGCTAGAAAAGATACCTTACTTTATCAATAAAGGGCTATCTTTGAACTACCTCGAGCTTAATAAGCTTTGTACAATGTATATTATGGAACACGGTATAGGCACTCACCTACACACACAGGTGACAAACGTTTACACCGTAAACCAGCTTACATCAGTAAAAGATGCTTACCGCATAATCGAGGGAGGGGACCATCCAATCATCTTCGGCCGGAAGGACGACCCACAGCCCTTCACCATAGAGAAGGTCAATCGCGAATCAGATATCGGGAGACTGTCTCTTTATCTGTATAGCCCCCAATCCAAGTATCTCATGCAAAAACAGGGGTATGATCTGGAGACTACGTCAGGCTTGAACTACGGCACTGGTCGACGATTACCTTTAAAGCCGCCAGTCCCGACTAGCAAACCACGGGACTACTACAGCAAGACCCGATGTGGATTAGGGTATGTTACGCCCGCAATGACCCCTAAAAGTTCAGATGAGGAATACGACTGGCATTCACATTCAACTGGGTCACCAACTTCTGATTCGAATACCAGCATCGGAGATATATTCAGACAAGTCCTGTCAGTCAATATGGCATTCGCCGACGCTTACGAAGAAGATGAAGACATTCCTGAAATCCTCGAGTTAGAGCCGTGGGCCCAACAGCTGGATGCACAATGGGAAAAGCGGTTCGAACAGAGAGAACCTCCTACTGAAGATGTGGTTATACAGGTCGACCTCGGCAGCGAATCTTCTCCAAAACCAATCTTCATCAGTAAAAGCCTGACAGACGAAGAGCTAGAATTGCTACTGGAAATTATCAAAGAATATATTGATGTGTTCGCCTGGAGCTATGAAGACATGCCAGGACTAAACCCCGAGGTTGCCCTTCACAAGCTCAATATTCGGCCAGATGCAAAGCCGGTCAAACAACAACAGCGACGCTTCCGCCCGGGCATCATGGATGCGATCGAAACCGAAGTCAACAAACTGATAGCCAGCGGCTTCATTCAAGAAAAACAACATCCGGACTGGGTCGCCAACATAGTACCAGTCCTCAAGAAGAATGGAAAGATTCAAATCTGCATCGACTTCCGCAATCTGAACGAGGCATGTCCCAAAGATGAATTCCCCCTCCCTATCACAGACATCATGATCGACAACACATGCGGCTTCGAACGTATGTCATTCATGGATGGCTTCTCGGGGTACAACCAAATCAAAATGTCTTCTGACGACGAAAAGCATACATCATTCCGAACACCAATTGGCACATACTGCTACACAGTCATGCCTTTCGGTTTAAAGAATGCTGGCACCACATATAAAAGAGCCATGAGTATCATCTTCAGAGACCACTTACGCAAGACTGTGGAGTGCTATGTTGATGATATCGCTGTCAAGAGTCGCTATAAGGGAGACAATCTGCAGGATCTGAGGACGGTATTCGACCTGATGCGAGCGCACAACTTGAAGATGAATCCCACAAAATCCTTCTTGGGCGCATCCAGCGAAAAATTCCTGGGTTTTATTATTACTGCCTAGGGAATTCATGTAGATCCAGAGAAGACGAAGGCAATTATGGAGATGGGTCTCCCGAGAAATCTCCGCGACCTCAGAGGCCTTCAAGGGAGGCTAGCTTACATCAGGAGGTTCATTTATAACCTCTCCGGGCGATGTCGGCCATTCACCCATCTCATGAAGAAAGGCGTCTCGTTCGTATGGGATGAAGAATGCCAACGTGCCTTCGATAGCATCAAAGAATATTTGTCGAACCCTCCAGTCCTGGTGGCCCCGGTTGCTGAAAAACCATTCCAGCTCTATGTACGAGCAATGAAGCATTCCCTCGGTGCTCTGCTAGCACAAAACAACGACGCAGGCCATGAGCAAGCTATATATTACCTCAGCCGAATGATGATCGGGCCAGAGCATCGATACACCGCCATAGAGAAGGAATGCCTCGCCCTAGTATTCGCCATTCAAAAGACGCGATACTATGTCACAGGGCAAACCATACATGTGATATCACGAGTCAACCCCCTCAGGGTCCTCATGACGAAACCAGGGGCGCTCATCTCTCGCTTCGCTACATGGGCAATATTACTGTCCCCTACCATATGATCTTCGTCCCGCAAAAGGCTGTTAAAGGTCAAGCTCTGGCAGACTTTTTAGCAGCCCACCCAGGCTCAGAGTCGTCCAGAATATATGAAGGAATCCCAGATGGGGTCGTCGACTCGCATGCAACCTCTCACGATGATATATGGCGAATGTTCTTCGACGGTGCCTCAAGGACCGGACCTAAGGGCAACATCATCGTCGAAGTCGGGGTAGTGCTGGTTTCTCCTTCCGGGTTGGTGATCAATCGCGCTTACTCTCTCAGAGAACCCTGCTCTAACAATGTGGCCGAGTACAATGCTTTGGTCATTGGCCTCTAACTTGCAAGAAAGCTGGGGGTAGAATATCTTGAAGCATACGACGATTCGCAGTTAATCGTCAATCAGATCCGGGGTTCATACGAAGTCTGCCATGAAGACATGATCCCGTATCACCAAATAGCGATCAACATTATTTCGTCATTTGAGGGATTCTTTATCGAACACGTTCCTAGACTCCAAAACATTGAAGCCGATGCCCTAGCCGACCTTGTCGCTTCGCTAGCAGTGCCAAATCATGCTCATCATTCGGTTGACGTGACAGGCCACGAACTGGTCTGTCCCAAGAACAACGTTCAATTCATGACGAGTTATTCCGCTCAGACGATCAACGAAGCATCAGACTGGAGACAACCATTCATAGACTTCGTAGTCTACGACGTCCTGCCCGAAAACCTAAAGGAAGCCACTTCCATCAGAAGGCGTTCTCTCAGATTCTTCTACGATACAGAGACGAAAATGCTGTATCGCCGATCCTACGATGGATTACTGCTTCGATGTCAGTCAAGCGCAGAAGCCAAAGAAGCCGTACGCGAAGCTCATGACGGTGTCTGCGGGGCCCATCAGCCGGGCCCTAAATTATAAGACCGTCTTCGCCAAATGGGCTACTACTGGCCCACGATGGTAGCAGATTCGATAGACTATGCAAGAAAGTGCAAAGTCTGCCAAGTCCACACGGACTTCATCCACCAGTCATCCGAATTTCTACATCCGACAGTGGCATCCTGGCCATTCGAAGCATGGAGGATGGATATCATCGGTCCGATCACTCTACCTTCTTTCCGAGGACATTATTTCATACTTGCCATTATAGATTATTTCTCCAAATGGGCGGAAGCTGTTCCACTTTCAGAAGTGAAGACTTCAAACGTGATCAGCTTCCTCAAGCATCATGTCATCTATCGCTTTGGACTGCCCCGAAGGATCATCCACGATAATGGTCCGCAGTTTGTAAGTCACGCCTTCTATCGGTTCTGTGACAAACACCGAATTCAGAATATTGCTTCAACGCCATACAACCCAGCAGCGAATGGGTTGGCAGAAGCATTCAATAAAACAATCATCAAACTTCTCAAGAAGTTCGTATTGTCCAACAAACGCGACTGGGATGAGAAGGTTGGTGAATGCTTATGGGCGTACCGTACCACAGTCCGAACAGCCACAAGGAATATGCCATTTTCCCTGGTGTACGGGAGTAAGGCAGTCCTCCCATTGGAGACTCAAATACCCTCGCTCCGCATCGATGTCACTTACTAATTGACGACAGACGATAACTATCGTCGCCGGTTACAAGAGTTAGAGGCCTTAGATGAAAAGCGTCTCTTGGCTCAGCAACGAATCGAGCTATACCAAGTACGCATCTCCGGAGCCTTCAACAAGAAGGTTAAAACCAGAACATTCCAAGTAGACGATCTCGTTCTGGCAGTTCGGAGGCCGATGGTCATGACTCACAAAACTGCCGACAAATTCCAGCCAAAATGGGAAGGTCCATTTATCATTGAGGCCGTATTCTCCAACGGTGCTTACCGCCTCACAAAACAAAACGGAGACTTGCTCATGTTACCCGTCAACGGCAAGTTCCTGAAGAAGTATTATGTCTAAATAACATTCTCCAAATCCCAAAATACCGAGTTATGTACCCTTCGGTACCGCTGAACTCACATTCTCCAAATTCTAGATTATTGAGTTATGTACCCTCCTGTATCGCTGAACTCACATTCTCCAAATCCCAGATTATTGAGTTATGTAACCTCCGGTACCACTGAACTCACATTCTCCAAATCCCAAAATACCGAGTTATGTACCCTTCGGTACCGCTGAACTCATATTCCAAATTCCAGATGATTGAGTTATGTACCCTCCGGTACCGCTGAACTTACATCATTCTTCCTCCAAATATTCTAGATTATCGAGTCATGTACCCGCCGGTACCGCTGAACTCACATCCATAAATTCTAGACTATCGAGTCATGTACCCGCCGGTACCACTGAACTAACATTCACAAAATTCCAGATTATCGAGTTATGTACCCACAGGTACCTCTGAACTCATATTTCGGTCACTCTTTTAGGTAGAAAGTCATGTATAACCATACCTCTGAATATTCTTCCTAAAGAGCTCCTTCCTCATGATCCACTACTCGCATTCTCAGTACACAAAAAGGGTAATAGATCTACAAATTTCTAAAACGACCACGTCGAT
The DNA here is from genome assembly GCA_029216955.1 of Iris pallida. NCBI lineage: Eukaryota > Viridiplantae > Streptophyta > Magnoliopsida > Asparagales > Iridaceae > Iris > Iris pallida. The sequence goes on along the minus strand of JANAVB010040419.1, from coordinate 11,295,322 downwards.
GTTACCTCTGAGTCGTTTCACTTTCGCCAAAAATAAATCACCCCTCTACATAGAACTTCTATGTCCTCATTACCTTTGAGTCGTCCTATATACCCCTTTATGGAGCCCACTCCTGCCATGTCCTCATTACCTCTGAGTGGGAAGGCTCCGTCGAAGAAACCCGCATGCTTGCCATGTCCTCATTACCTCTGAGTAAGTATGTTGATTCCCTTTCGACTTATTATCCGTACCCACAATCGGAGTGCGCCAAGGATAGTAGGTCCACAAATATCCTCCGTTGAGTCCACTCCTGTAATGCCTGTTGTTCGTATTATGTATTTGGAATACGTATACGTATTTTATCTTGTATTTGCATATCTCCTTGGTTTGGCTCTCGGCTTGGTTTGGCTCTCGGTTTGGGTTGGCTTGGTTCGGCCAGCCCAATGCTTGGTTCATCATAGGCCAATGGTGGAACACCTTAGCCTATGCTTCTCCTTCATTCCGCCACAACCCCCTCTTTATTATCCCCCACCAACCTTCTCTCTCTTCCATAATTCTCATTTACTTCTCCTTCCCCCACCATTACTCTTCTCCACCAACCAAGAACACCATAGGCAAGTGCAACTTGCTTCCACAAAAGAACTCCTTTTGATGGTTTCATTAGCTTCTTCTCATGATTCTAAACCACATTAGAACTTGTCAATTTCCATTTTCGAGGCTTTAATTCTTGTAGATCTAGAGTTTTGCTATTTTTGGATTTTTGGTAGTTTTGATCTATTAAACTTCCTTGTTTTTCAAGTTTGGATGGTTCCATGTTTTAGAGAATTTCATTCTACCCAATTTTGACCTTTGGAAAGTTGGATTCGGACTTATTTTGACCAAGATATGGACAATTGAAGCTTAGATTCAACTTTAGAGTTCTTGCTGTTCTTGCCATTTGGAGAAGACAGTGAACAGTGAGCTAGATTTTTAGCTTACGCCGCTGAGCTGTACGCTGCTCTTTAGCGAGCGTACGCTAGCCTTCGTACGCTGCTCTTTAGCGAGCGTATGCTAGCCTCCGTACACTGCTCTTTAGCGAGCATACGCTAGCCTTCGTACGCTGCTCTTTAGCGAGCGTACGCTAGCCTTCGTACGCTGCTCTTTAGCGAGCGTACGCTAGCCTTCGTACGCTGCTCTTTAGCGATCGTACGCTAGCCTTCGTACGCTGCTCTTTAGTGAGCGTACGCTAGCCTTGATACGCTGCCTGTTGGCAGCGTGTCTTGAGCGTACGCTAGCTTGAGCGTACGTGTGCCTTGGTACGCTAGCTTAAGCGAGCAAGGCGTACGCTGGCCCCTTTCGTACGCTAGCTCAAGCGTACGCAGTCTTGAGCGTACGCTAGCTTGAGCGTACGTGTGCCTTGGTATGCTAGCTTAAGCGAGCAAGGCGTACGCTGGCCCCTTTCGTACGCTAGCTCGAGCGTACGCAGTCTTGAGCGTACGCTAGCTTGAGCGTACGCTGACCTGTAGCTTGAGCGTGCCCTTGTGTACGCTGACCCTTGCGTATGCTTCCCATTGGAAGTATATGGATCATTTGGTACGCAGACCTGAGCGTATGCTAGCCTGAGCGTAGCCTGATTACCCTTGATCTTCTATAGCCCTGTATATTGATATTTTATTAGATATTTTACGCTCATTTTATATCCTTACGCCTTTTGTCATGAACTTGATAATTGCGAATTTACTTGATATGTTTGGAATTGATAATTGAGCATGACCTGATAGTGACCCGTAGTGGTGCACTCCTGACATGAGTAACCTGACATGACCTGATAGTGGCCCGTCGTGGCACACTCCTGACTAGTACACTTGACCTGATAACCTGACATGTTATACCTTGATAAGCTGTTGCGACGGCTACCTGATATGACATGACTTGACAAGAATGAACATCCTGGACACCGTGGGTGATTGTGCTTGTACAAATAATCCAGTCCTGTCTTGCATCATGTCTAGGAGGGGACTCCTGAGTACCACGGTCAGGAGTACCTACTAAAATGGACTAAGGTTAACAACTAGATTAATACATTAGTAATGAAGAGATTTTCCAGCTACAGGCAATCCCGTTACCTGGGCGCGCTTGGGATCTGTAGCCTGCCGTCGAGTAGGGCACATTTCCAGCACACTGTCCTGTGTTGCTCCCTTCAAGCTACTTATGGGTACATGCATTTCCTGGACGATGTACCCACCTGAATTCAACCCTAATCTCTCGACCTGGGTGACCTGGATGGTCTGCAGGGCTTGTGGCTGTAGAATAATCTCACTGCATCTTGTTAGTAATTAGGCTTGTGACAACCCTAGTTAGTTAAAGTATCAAGCCGTATTTTTTGCTTGGCCGTGAAATGATTAGATGGAGTCTAACCAGTCTAGTCTTGTCCTGATCCTATTCCAAATTATTGAATGACCAGAATGCTTGTATTTATTTTACCGATAAATGGTGAGAAACCAAGCTCCGTTCAGACGAAGGGTTACAACCCCGGTCCTTGTTTGGTTTACGGGTTGTAACCTGGCTATCTGAATAGTTCCATGGTTATCTCGTCGTATATCATCCTGATATATTTCCTTTTATTCCAGTCCTTATTTTATTTATATTTATATTCCTGTGCTGATTGCTGGTTTTAGTTCTTAAGTGAAGCCTCCTTTGTGGCACTTGCTCTTTCTGGGATCTGACCCAGCTGGTTTTGTGTGTCCAGATTTTGGAGCAGCTCCAGAGGATCTACCGACCTTCCAGCCAGATGGTGGCCACTAGACGGAACCCTGGCAACGAGTGGGTTATTTTTGGCTCTCCCACTCTATTGTAAAAATTATTCTTTTGAGGCGTTAAGCCGACGAGCACCTGTTTAGCTCGATTGCATTTACTTACTGTCTGCCTACGGGCTGTAACATGATTGACAGATCCTAGGGTTGATCATGTATGACTAAACTCTTGCTAGTCCTAACATTTTGTAACGACTAGCTTCATGATCAGCTGAATATGTAATATTTGGGACGCCTTATTATTGTATATTTAATGATCATACATCTTGTAACATCTATTTACTTGCTTGTGATTGAGACACTAGGCTTGTTTATGACCATAGGAGACTGTTGGCTTGTAGTAAAACCTCATGTATCTAGACAGCCGTGACCGTATAGCGAGATGGATTCCATTTCAATATACGTAGCTGGCTATGTCTGCCCCCGTTCTTCAGTATTCTGGTTCTGGGGCGTGACATGGTTTAAGTGGTGGCCCATACAGGTCTTGTAAATCAAGATATGTGAGGGTTTACCGAATAGATGTCTCAATCAGTATTCGTCCTTGATCTCTGCTCGTATCTTCTGAATCTCTGGATTCTTGTCCTGATCATATGCTTGTATCGTTGATCCGTCCTGGTCCTTCCTTATTGTTCCCTATGTCGTCTTCTTCAGCGGCATTGTTCGTGGTCCTGCCGACCAGCAAGACGGAGCACCTTCCGCGGACCAGCAGCAACCTGGAGATCAAGCCTACCATTCCGGAGTAGCCTCCAGAGTCGTGCCTTCTGGCGGAGAGCCACCTGTTCAGCCAGTTCAACCTGTAGAACATGATGATGGCACATTAGTAGGACTCGTCAGAACCTTGATAGCTTCTCAAGATCGTCGTGGAGATGCATTGCAACAGGCAGTGGCGGATGCTTTGACCAGAGGCGGTCATCCAGGGAACAGCGTGGCCAACAGCTCAAGCGCTTGAACCCTCCATTCTTCGACGGTAGTGAAGATGCTATCGCAGCATATGCATGGCTTCAGGACACAGAGGTGATTCTAGAAGTAGCCAGGACTCCAGAGAATGAGAAGGTAGCCGTGGTGCGCTTGCAGCTATTAAATCTTGCCCGCAGCTGGTGGGCAGCGCAGGCCGTTGGATTAGCAGCACCCATTGCTTGGGCAGTATTCAGAGAGAGATTCCAGACCAAGTATTTCGATGCCGTGGCTCGGTATGATCTACAGACCCGGTTTACTAATCTGAAGCAAGGAGGCAGGACAGTCGACGGATATGCGGCCGAGTTTTCCAGACTTAGTCGGTTTGCTCCTACTTTGGTGGCAACCGAGTATGATAGAGCCCAACGGTTCCAGCAGGGGCTTCACCTGGAGATTCTATTAGCGGTTGAGCAGTTTGAGCATCAGACTTTTGATGCAGTCTTGAGAGCAGCCCGGAGGCATGAGTATACCTCCCAGAGGATTGTGGATAGGGTCGGAGGTCGGAAGAGATCTCACGGCCAGATGAATCAGTCTTCAGCACCAGCCCCGGCAGCCAGGGTTTTGACTATTTGAGCTCCGAGGCGAGTGGCCTCAGTAACGTCAGTTCAGCATTCTACTCCGACATACCCTCAGCAGCAGCAGAAGCAGAAGCAACCTTCCGCAGTGGGTTGTTCTCATTGTGGGAAGCCAGGCCATGTGGTGGCAGAGTGCCGTAGGGCGCAGGGATTGTGTCTGGCTTGTGGAGCACCAGACCATAGGGTTGGATCCTGCCCGAATAGGGGTGGTTCATCATCGTCCAACGTTTCTAGCTCTTCGGTGAGAGGACCCGCACCGGTCCAGCAGCAGCAACAGCAGCAGTACCCATTGGCGAGGCCCTTGCCGCCTCAGTCCCAGGCATTTCAGCAGTAGAGCCCTTAGCAGTATGCGCAAGCCCAGGCCTTGAGTCAGAGTAGGCAGCGAGGAATTCAGCAGAGGGGACCAGCACCCCGAGGGCATGGTCAGGCCATGATGATGACCGTGGAGGAAGAGTTGGCACCAGGTGAGGTAGTGGCAGGTACTATTCTCGTCAACTCCTTTCCAGCTTCAGCTTTATTTGATTCTGGTGCATCGTATTCTTTTATGTCTGCACGATTCGCGACACGGGTAGGATTGGAGCCCGAGTCATTATCAGTAAGGCTCAATATACTTACTGGTAACGGACTTGTGGGAGTAGATAGAGTATTTTCCTCGTGTCGGATCGTAGTTAGCGGTAGAGAATTCCCCGCTAGATTGATAGAGTTCCCGATGGCCGATTATGATGTGGTCCTAGGGATGGATTGGTTGAGGAACCAGTATGCTAGAATAGACTACCACCTTGGCAGGGTTGTTTTTAGCATTCCAGGCGAGCCGGAGTTTTCTTTCTCCTGAGGCGAAGTTGAGTCATCTCCTCCAGTATTGCAGATGGCAGTAGCAGCAGTTCAGTTGCCCAGGATAGTCGAGGAGTTTCCAGATATTTTCCCAGAAGAACTTCCAGGTATGCCTCCGGAGCGGGAGATCGAGTTCACTATAGACTTGATTCCCGGGACAGCCCCAGTATCAGAGAGAGTATACAGGATGGCGCCGTCAGAGTAGGAGATATTGTACAAGATGATTGAAGAACTGAGGACCAAGGGTTTCATTCGTGCTAGTGGATCGCCTTGGGGAGCCCCGATGCTTCTTATGGAAAAGAAAGATGGTACGTCCAGGTTATGTGTTGATTATCGTACCTTAAACTCAGTAACAATCAAGAACAGATACCCTCTTCCAAGGATAGATGACTTGTTTGATCAACTCAAGGGGGCATCAGCATTCTCGAAGATTGATTTGCGCTCAGGTTATCATCAGATCAGAGTCAGAGAGCAGGACATCCCGAAGACAGATTTTAGATCGAGATATGGGCATTGGGAGTTCCTCGTTATGCCTTTTAGAGCAACCAATGTGCCGGCAGTATTCATGGACCTCATGAATCGCATCTTCATGTCTTACTGGGATAAGTTTGTGATCGTGTTCTTGGATGACATCCTGGTCTACAGCAAGAGTGAGGCAGAGCATGAGCAGCATCTTCGTATAGTTTTTCAGATCCTCAGAGAGCACCAGTTATATGCCAAGTTCAGTAAATGTGAGTTCTGGCTCGATCGTATTTCGTACTTGGGTCATATCATCACTCGAGGAGGAGTAGAAATGGATCCCCAGAAGATTGTGGCTATTGAGTCATGGCCAGTGCCCAGCACAGTTGCAGAAGTTCGCAGTTTCCTCGGATTGGCCGGCTACTACCGGCAGTTTGTTTCGGATTTTGCTCGGATATCAGCGCCATTGACGCAGTTGACCCACAAGGATGCACAGTTTGCTTGGACAGCAGAGTGTCAGAGTTCTTTTGAGCAGTTGAAGCGAGGGCTGATAACAGCTCCTATTCTCACGCTTCCAGATGGGACCGGAGGATTCTCAGTGTACTGTGATGCTTCAGGCAGAGGTTTAGAATGTGTTCTGATGCAGCATGGGAAGGTAATAGCTTATGCGTCACGACAACTTCGTGATCATGAGAGAAATTACCCAACCCATGACTTGTTGCTGGCAGCAGTGGTGTTTGCACTTAAGTTGTGGAGGCACTACATGTATGGAGACAGGGTGGAGATTTTCACCGACCACAAGAGCCTGAAGTATGTTTTCACCCAGAAGGATCTTAACATGCGTCAGAGAAGGTGGCTGGAGCTTCTTGTGGATTATGATGTCAACCTGCAGTATCATCCTGGGAAGGCCAATGTTGTTGCGGATGCATTGAGCAGGAGAGCGGGAGTTTATTTTCTAACAGCACAACCAGAGCTATTAGCAGATCTTCAGAAGATGGGTATTGAAGTTGTTCTCCCTTCCAGTGTGGCCTTGATGGCCAGTATGCAAGTTCAGTCCACTATAGTCGAGAGGATCCGGATGGCGCAGTCGGCAGATTCTAAGCTTCAGCGACTCAGAACAGAGTGTGAGGCAGGACGAAGACCAGAGTTATGCATTCATGAGGATGGTACACTTCGACATGGTAAGCGTCTTTGTGTACCCAGCGGAGATATCTGACAGAAGATCATGTCAGAAGCTCACAGTTCGCAGTATTCCATCCATCCTGGCAGTACGAAGATGTACCGTGATATCCGGCAGCATTTCTGGTGGAATGGCATGAAGCGGGAGATAGCTCGGTTTGTCTCTCGGTGTTTGGTTTGCCAACAAGTTAAAGCCGAACATCAGACACCGGCTGGACTTCTTCAGCCCTTGCCGATTCCAGAATGGAAGTGGGAGTATGTGACCATAGATTTTATGACTGGACTACCTAGATCCCCAGCTAGTAGAGATGCTATTTGGGTCATTGTGGATAGGCTTACCAAGGTAGTGCACTTTTTCCCGTTTAGAGTTGGTCAGTCGACGGCTCAGCTAGCGGAGATGTACCTCAGGCAGATTGTCAGATTGTATGGAGTGCCAGTCAGTATCACCTCGGACCGAGATTCAAGATTTACGTCGCACTTTTGGCGTAGCTTGTAAGAGAGTTTGGGGACTCATCTCCAGTTCTGTTCAGCATATCACCCGCAGACAGATGGCCAGTCGGAGCGCATGATCCAGACTCTTGAAGACATGTTGCGGTCTTGCACACTTGACTTCGGTGGTTCATGGGAAGATCACTTGCACCTGGTGGAATTCTCGTACAACAACAGTTTCCAGGCCAGTATCCAGATGGCACCGTTCGAGGCACTGTATGGCAGGAAGTGCAGATCCCCGCTAGCCTGGGATGATGTTGGAGAGAGGCAGATGCTTGGTCCAGAAATGATTGCTCAGACCGTTGAAGTAGTCAGGCGAGTCAGAGATCACCTTCGAGTTGCCCAAGATCGCCAGCGCCATTGGGCCGATTCTCATCGGCGCCCTCTCAAGTTTTCGGTCGACGATCATGTATTCCTGTGGATTTCGCCTAACCGTGAAGTCATTCGTTTCGGCGTACGGGGCAAGCTTAGTCCTAGGTATATAGGACCGTTTGACATTCTGGAGCGAGTGGGAGATATATCCTATCGTCTCGCTCTTCCACCGTCGCTAAGCGAGGTGCATGACATGTTTCATGTATCCCAATTACGACGGTACATCCCGGACCCGAGCCACATCCTGGATCATTCGAAATTGGTTGTTGGTACCAACCTTTCGTATGAGGAGAGGCCCGTGTCTATATTGGATCGAAGAGAGAAGATCCTCAAGAACCAGACTATCAAGTTAGTCCGAGTTGCTTGGGGTCATCACTCTTAGGGGAGTCAACGTGGGAGCGTGAGGATGATATCCGATCACGATATCCCGACTTGTTTGACTCGTAAGGTATAATGTCTTTCCTATGCCTCATGCCATCAATTCCTTGCTTGCATGATTGATTGATTGCCTAGTATAATTGCCTGTGAATAGTATAGCTTGTTCTTGTCCCCCTAGCCTCTTAATTAAATTCCGAGGACGGAATTCTTTTAAGGTGGGTAGAGTTGTAATGCCTGTTGTTCGTATTACGTATTTGGAATACGTATACGTATTTTATCTTGTATTTGCATATCTCCTTGGTTTGGCTCTCAGCTTGGTTTGGCTCTCGGTTTGGGTTGGCTTGGTTCGGCCGGCCCAATGCTTGGTTCATCATAGGCCAATGGTGGAACACCTTAGCCTATGCTTCTCCTTCATCCCGCCACAACCCCCTCTTTATTATCCCCCACCAACCTTCTCTCCCCTCCATAATTCTCATTTACTTCTCCTTCCCCCACCATTACTCTTCTCCACCAACCAAGAACACCATAGGCAAGTGCAACTTGCTTCCACAAAAGAACTCCTTTTGATGGTTTCATTAGCTTCTTCTCATGATTCTAAACCACATTAGAACTTGTCAATTTCCATTTTGAGGCTTTAATTCATGAAGATCTAGAGTTTTGCTATTTTCAGATTTTTGGTAGTTTTGATCTATTAAACTTCCTTATTTTTCAAGTTTGGATGGTTCCATGTTTTAGAGAATTTCATTCTACCCAATTTTGACCTTTGGAAAGTTGGATTCGGACTTATTTTGACCAAGATATGGACAATTGAAGCTTAGATTCAACTTTAGAGTTCTTGCTGTTCTTGCCATTTAGAGAAGACAGTGAACAGTGAGCTAGCTTTTTAGCTTACGCCGCTGAGCTGTACGTTGCTCTTTAGCGAGCGTATGCTAGCCTTCGTACGCTGCTCTTTAGCGAACGTACGCTAGCCTTCGTACGCTGCTCTTTAGCGAGCGTACGCTAGCCTTCGTACGCTGCTCTTTAGTGAGCGTATGCTAGCCTTGATACGCTGCCTGTTGGCATCGTGTCTTGAACGTACGCTAGCTTGAGCGTACGTGTGCCTTGGCACGCTAGCTTAAGCGAGCAAGGCGTACGCTGGCCCCTTTCGTACGCTAGCTCGAGCGTACGCAGTCTTGAGCGTACGCTAGCTTGAGCGTACGAGTGCCTTGGTACGCTAGCTTAAGCGAGCAAGGCGTACGCTGGCCCCTTTCGTACGCTAGCTCGAGCGTACGCAGTCTTGAGCGTACGCTAGCTTGAGCGTACGCTGACCTGTAGCTTGAGCGTGCCCTTGTGTACGCTGACCCTTGCGTATACTTCCCATTGGAAGTATATGGATCATTTGGTACGCAGACCTGAGCGTACGCTAGCCTGAGCGTAGCATGATTACCTTTGATCTTCTATAGCCCTGTATATTGATATTTTATTAGATATTTTACGCCCATTTTATATCCTTACGCCTTTTGTCCTGAACTTGATAATTGCGAATTTACTTGATATGTTTGGAATTGATAATTGAGCATGACCTGATAGTGACCCGTAGTGGTGCACTTCTGACATGAGTAACCTGATATGACCTGATAGTGGCCCGTCGTGGTGCACTCCTGACTAGTACACTTGACCTGATAACCTGACATGTTATACCTTGATAAGCTGTTGCGACGGCTACCTGACATGACATGACTTGACAAGAATAAACATCCTGGACACCGTGGGTGATTGTGCTTGTACAAATAATCCAGTCCTGTCTTGCATCATGTCTAGGAGGGGACTCCTGAGTACCACGGTCAGGAGTACCTACTAAATGGACTAAGGTTAACAAGTAGATTAATACATTAGTCATGAAGAGATTTTCTAGCTACAGGCAATCCTGTTACCTGGGCGCGCTTGGGATCTGTAGCCTGCCGTCGAGTAGGGCACATTTCCAGCACACTGTCAAGTGTTGCTCCCTTCAAGCTACTTAAGGGTACATGCGTTTCCTGGACGATGTACCCACCTGAATTCAACCCTAATCTCTCGACCTGGGTGACCTGGATGGTCTGCAGGGCTTGTGGCTGTGGAATAATCTCACTGCATCTTGTTAGTAATTAGGCTTGTGACAACCCTAGTTAGTTAAAGTATCAAGCCGTAGTTTTTGCTTGGCCGTGAAATGATTGGATGGAGTCTAACCAGTCTAGTCTTGTCCTGATCCTGTTCTAAATTATTGAATGACCAGAATGCTTGTATTTATTTTACCGATAAATGGTGAGAAACCAAGCTCCGTTCAGACGAATGGTTACAACCCCGGTCCTTGTTTGGTTTACGGGTTGTAACCTGGCTATCTGAATAGTTCCATGGTTATCTCGTCGTATATCATCCTGATATGTTTCCTTTTATTCCAGTCCTCATTTTATTTATATTTATATTCCTGTGCTGATTGCTGGTTTTAGTTCTTAAGTGAAGCCTCCTTTGTGGCACTTGCACTTTCTGGGATCTGACCCAGCTGGTTTTGTGTGGCTAGATTTTGGAGCAGCTCCAGAGGATCTACCGACCTTCCAGCCAGATGGTGGCCACTAGACGGAACCCTGGCAACGAGTGGGTTATTTTTGGCTCTCCCACTCTATTGTAAAAATTATTCTTTTGAGGCGTTAAGCCGACGAGCACCTGTTTAGCTCGATTGCATTTACTTACTGTCTGCCTACGGGCTGTAACATGATTGATAGATCCTAGGGTTGATCATGTATGACTAAACTCTTGCTAGTCCTAACATTTTGTAACGACTAGCTTCATGATCAGCTGAATATGTAATATTTGGGACGCCTTATTATTGTATATTTAATGATCATACATCTTGTAACATCTATTTACTTGCTTGTGATTGAGACACTAGGCTTGTTTATGACCATAGGAGACTGTTGGCTTGTAGTAAACCCTCATGTATCTAGACAGCCGTGACCATATAGCGAGATGGATTCCATTTCAATATACGTAGCTGGCTATGTCTGCCCCCGCTCTCCAGTATTCTGGTTCTGGGGCGTGACAACTCCTGCCATGTCCTCATTACCTCTGAGTAGGAAGATTCTACGGTAAAAAAAGCCTCATGCTTGCCATGTCCTCATTACCTCTGAGTAAGTATGTTGGTTCTCTTTCGTCCTATTATCCGTATCCTAAGCCAGGGTACGCCAAGGATAATAGGCCCACAAATGTCCTTTGCTAACTTTCTTAGTACAGGCCCATCACTTCTTATCATGGCCCGGGAGTCCAGATGCTCCACGACATTCTTTCTTCCGCTACCAAGAACGTCCATGACCACCTTACCATGGAACTGTTCTAGGTATCCCCATCAAACTTGTTATCCATACCTAAAACCCAGGTATGCCAAGGGTAACAGGTCCACAAACAGTCCCCCATGTGGGGCAAACACCACCATAACACCACAGGCACAACAAGCAGTACAAATAAAGGGTAGAATAAAGCATACTCTTTTATTTGGGAGGCGAAAGTACTATATTTTCTAGGGACAACATCCCACTTAAAGAAAGGAAAAGAACAAAAACAAAAGAAGAAGAAAAAGGCCGACTATGGTTCGACATTATATAATTCCAGGAGACGGTTCTTCACCGAGGTGGTCCCCCGTTCAAGTCGCTGTTTAGCTCGGCGCTCCGCTTCCTGGGACAACCGCTACTCATTATCCAAGTCCATGTGTGCCCGCCAGCCATCCTCCATCTTCTTCAGGGCGAGCTCCAAATTGGCAGAAGCTCGACTGAGTCTGTCAGCCTCCTGGATAACAAGTCCCTTTTCGGTACGGGCGACTTCGAGCTCAGACTCCAGAAAGGCCAGCTTTCTCTGTAGTTCGAGGATCTGCTCCCGGGTGTCGATTACACCGCGGAAGGCTGTCGCTTCCCGAGGCGTGCAATCTTTATTTCTACGGCTCAATTGATCGTATAACTGGGACAGATCACGGCGGTCCTTCAGTATGGTCGGCTTGATCGAATCCCGATCAAGCCTCACCTTCTCCACCGCGGTTATGAGGAAAGTGCGCTCTTGATCTATTTCGCAGACAGATCAGCTTACCACAGCACGTGAAATTGGGTCACAAGTTGATCAGCCTCTAGCAGTTTGGGCTCCAGAAGTGCAGCTAACCCCGTCCCACCGGGGAGTGTTCTAAGGATGTCGATTTGGCCACCGGCGTACTGATGGGCCATAGCAAAGGGAGTCCCCCTCTCCACAGCTGCTTCGACCCCTCTCTTCAGATGGCGGTAAAAGCTGTCAACCACATCCTGTGACACTTCATCCAAAACTTCTGTAGAGGACGGCGTCAAAGGAAGTGTGGCTGGCAGTGTCGAAGGAGTAGCTTTGGAACTTGCCATTCCTGCCACCAGGGAAACAAATTCTGAGCAAAAAGATGCATGAATAGCGGCTAGCTCCTCTTCCGCCGCCCGAATAGCTTGGATACTCGGCAAAGCGGAAAGGTTAACCCCCGAAACCATAATTGCAGAGAAGGACGTAGGAAGCATTATCCCCTGCCCCGGCTGTGTCGCCACTTGAGCCCCCGAACTCGACCAGTTGGAGGCCCCTCAATATAGGTCGAAAGAGAATGAGGCACACGTGCTTCCATCAAATCCCCTCCGGTAGAGCCCGCCCCGACAATGTCCGTCACCGACAATAAAGGGGCGGGACCTGTACGCCCAAAGCAACCATCAATCGACGTAATTCGAAGGATGTGATGATAGAGCAGATAGGCCTCCTCACAAGTTAAGATTCGGCTTATCATACCAAGGGAGGAGCATGGAGGCCGTAGCTCGCTCGCAGCTGACGTAGTCTCCTCACCCGCGACCTCCAAGTTGAATTCAACTGGTTTCTCTACCCCAGCCACCCCAAAAAGGGAGCCAGCCAGTTCAGCGTCACCCCGTTGAAATTCAACTGTCTCAGGAACAGGTGCAGTAGAGCCCCCGTCCCCATGGGTTGAGGCCTCAGCAAGGTGGGACTCCTCGGCCGCCTCTGGAAGAACCCCAGCAGAAATGATAGCGGTGCACATATCATCGACCATAGTGGTCAGCGCCGGATCGACCTCAGCGGTCGGTTCCCGAGAAACCAACTTTTCTGACGCCTACAAGAGCAAAAGAAAATAATTAAGCCATAGTTTAGAAAAAGAAGAAGAAGGTAATTGAAATTCAAATCACCTCAGAAACAGCATCAACAACCTCAATAAACAGCCTGCGGCGTCTTACCACAGCTCGCTTCGTGGAGTAGGTTTTGCCATCATCAGTGAACATACGCCTGCTTCGCTTGCAAGAAGGACCACGCACAGCAGGTGGTTGATCCTCCACCACCTCGTCAGATACGGTAGGCGGCTGACCCGCCACCACTTCATCCGGCACAATAGGTGGCTGATCCCCCACCTCCTCGTCCGAGGGATGGAACGAATCATCGGCATCCTGATCATCATCCTCTTCGCCCGTCGTAGTGGACTCCGAGTCCGGCACAGGAACCATATTCGCCTTCTTCTTTCTCTTCTTGGACCCCTCGGAGCTTCTCTGCCAATCCAGTACCGATAATAAAGTTGGTACTCATGTCTAAATTAACGGGAGGCTTGCTCGCCGTAACATGATAGAGGGCCGCCATGTACAAAATCTTCCCTGACATATTAGCATTGGGGACCGAGAAGCTAGCTCGGGTATGAACCGCACTGTAGTAATGCCAGGCCCTGATACCATCAAGGACGCTGCATTCAAAGCCTAGGCAAGCACTGGGACAATCAAGAAACAGCTGGCTATACCCGAACTGGTGGAAGAACCTGCTGGGCAAGTAGGGCTCCAGGTATACATTATTGCGGTAACGATATACTAGGTGCGCTGGACGGATATAGCACAGCCAAAGCAGCATTTTCTCATATAAGAGGAGGAGAGGTTCGGCGCCGTCAACATGTACGCCCCTCACTTCTCTAGCAGTAAAATAAGGAACAGACACAAAGAATTCCTGTCCGTCTACTCTCGCCAGCTCCCTCCGACAGGCTGGCATGGTGTCGTAGTCCCAGGGCTGACGGCGGTATCGGAAAAGGAAAGCATCATCAGCCGTAACGCCATCGTCCGCTCCGGGCCTCATCAACGACCGATAATGCATCAATAGCCACCCCATTAGATAATGGTAGGGTAGCTCTATTCGCTCAAAGTCCAGTGTCGTCTCGCGGGCAATGACCTTGGACGAGAAGGCGCGAAGGCCGTGGTGTATGCTACACACCATGGCCGAAAGAAGGGCCAGGCTGACTCTCAAGACCAACTTCACGGCGGGGAGGATGAAGTGGCGGCTGATCCTTTCAATGGAACCTGCCCCTCCCGAGACTACGCAGTTCCGTAGCCACCCCATTAAGAATCCGGCCAAGTGCGCTTTCTCAGACATCTGCCGGGTACCATGGTAGAAATAGCTGAAAGAATCAGTTTTACTCCCAAATTTCTCACTGGTGGACCACGACCTCTTGGCATTCGACATCATGTTTTTTATCTCCTTCTGGGTTTGAGGACCTCGGAAAGAAACCCGGCCAGAGGGACTTAATTTGAAAAGATATGAGACCTAGGACGTGGTATGGGGAGCATTCCCTTCTGAGCTACTGTCCTTCTTGATAGCCGTTTGGTGACAGATACTGTAATGGCATAGCAGTTCCCGGTACACGGCGACGAAACCCGGAAATCGTCGATCCAGATCCTCGAATTTCTTGTTTGTCGGGGTGTACACTTCAAAGGCTTTATCTCCCCATGGCAGCTTAGAAACGACATGCATTTCATAGAGAGCAAGTCCCAACTCCCCTCCGGGCGCGAAAAAAGTTCCTGTCCGCTGGTTATACATTTCCAAAAGAGCCATGAACAACGGCTTGTTGATAGGTAACCCGTAACAGGTGCCCCGGATGGCATAATAGAGGTCAATCTCCTGCAGGAACGCCTCGTATTTCCTCAGGATCCATGTGGTCAGGTTGGCCCACGTAGGGATGGGGTTTATCCAGTTCAGCAACAATAACCTGCCAACAGGATAAGACCCCTTGCGAGCGAGCTAATTCAGGAAGGTATCGGCTAGAGTAAACGTGAAATTGGGACCAGATACGTTTATGAAGGTACCCGGAGTCAGTCCCATCATGCTCCGACTGACCGAGTCCCTGCTCGCATATGCTGACCCAATATTCTTATTATAATGGATGTTGCCCATGAACATCCCCGATTGGGTTGGAGTTAGGGAGCCCACCATCTTCTTGCTCAACGATACCATATTAAACTACGAGAGAGGAAAATGATGTTCCATTACGGGAATATGGATCCTCACCCCATCCAGAGTGAAATCCCAGCTCTCAGAAATGTCCATCACTCGGGGGTTCTTTATGGATAGAGCATCCCCGAAGAGAAAGGCTGGTTTTAGATACTCTCCTTCCAGCTTTCCCGAGTTTATCATGGTACAAAGAAAGTGGAGAGGCTAGTTCTTGATAGCGCTCACCCTCTCCAAAGGCTCATCGGAGGGAAGCTGATCTGACACACGTCGAACTAAGTTATCGAGCTGCACACCCATGGCATATTGGGCTGAACCCACCAAAACTTCTCCTGCTAGATTGATTGGCAGATCCACTGAAGAAAGACAAAAGAAACGAGATTAAAAAATGGTTAGAACGAAAATACTTGGAGTTTCTTAAAAAGCTCCCATGGGCCTATGCGGCTCGGTTCAACGTAGCCTTATACGGCCCAATTCAGTTGGGTTTCATGCGACATTGCTTCGATAGAGCTTATGCGGTTCTATTTAGCAGATGAGCTTATGCGACACGACTTAGCGAAGCTTTATGCGGTCCAATCCATCAGGAGAACATGCGGTCCCGTTCAATGGGACTTCATGCGGTTCAAATCCAGAAATGCTCCTGCGGTTTAAATCCTTCTCATGCAGCTTAAACACAGGGCATGCCCCATGCGGCTTGGATATGAGAGGGTCATGCGGCCCATGCAACATATGCGGTTTCATCATGTTGAACTAGGGCAGTTCAATAAAAACGAAGGATAAAGGCTTGTGTATAAATTATGCAACAGAGCCATAGTTTTTTAGGGTTCAAAGCATTCAATATTCCATCCAATTCTTAACCTTAAAAGCAGGGTGGACGTCAGGGTGCACTTCCGGCGTAGTGGCCGACGAGGAAGCCGTTTTCTTGCCCTTCGCAGCAGCAGAGGCAGCCTTGGAAGACTTGGGGGCCATTATCGTCCGACGGTCGGAGAAGGAAGACAAAGGAAGAAAATTAGGGCAGCAAGAGTTGAAGACGAGAGAGAGAGTAAAGAAGTCTCTCCGACTGAACACATTCATATTTATAGGCAAAAGGAGGGCGCTTCGATCCACGTGCAGCATGAAAATCGACTCTTCGGTTATCGTGACGAACCGACTAAATAAAGGCCAAACTCTTGGGATCCTGTCCCGAAAAGCGGCTTCTAAATCTGACAACAAATCAAAGGCACTTAATGCAAAAGATTTGCACATGTGGCAGGATGACGTGGCAAGGAACCCATGCGGCCAGACAGCCTATACGGCCTAAGAGTGCATGCGGCTGGTTGGCCAATGGGGCACAGATGGCCATGCGGCTGTGGAGGTCATGCGGCTGGGACATCCATACGGCCAGAACATCCTATGCGGCCCGAAGAGTTGTTACATGGCCATGCTTCTTATTCAAAGTATTTCAAATTTGCAAATTGAAAACTTTGAAGGGGGTCTTGTAGAAGCATGGAAAACAGCCACATGGCCCTCAATAGCTCTTTCCTTCGTCTTTTGCTGCATTTAAAGCACTGACGGTCGACAGCTCTGACAAATGACAGCTCTGACATAAAGGCACAATAATGACTGACACAATGGCGTATTCCTAGGGAAGAGGAGAAAATCTTCTCACAGCTGGTAGAATCTACCAAATCCCGAGGCATACGGCTGCTGCATTTATGCGATCGCCCACTCCATGCGGCCGTCCACTTCATGCGGCTGCCCGTCTTCATGCGGTTGCATCCTTATGCGGCCGCCCATCAGCATACGGCTGCCTATCCCCATGTGGCTGCCCACTTTCATGCGGCTGTTCATTCCCATGCGGTTGCCCATCTTCATGCGGCCGTACATCCTCATGCGGCCCACTGCTCTACCAAGATGACCCAGTGGAGACACGTGGCACTTTTTCACAACGATTGAGACACATGGCAGTCTTATCTTCCTGGAATTATGGGTGCTAACAAATCCTAACAAAATCAGATTTGCTGCAATCACCATAATTGCCCAGATCAAATCAAATCAAGCAAATTGAACACATGGCAGGCCATTACAAGTCGCGAATATTTATGGCAATCAATATTTATTGCCCACAGAGATTTAATGCAATCACATTTAAGTTTATTGTATTCGAAATAGACGGCCCAGATTAATTAATCCTCAGGCCGTCGACTTTTGAGAATGGGCAATCATTGCAAACCCTAATGATGCCCCCCACTCTTATAAATAGCAAGGTGCCAATCCCTTGCATAACCCCCACGGATCAAGAGACAATCAGAGAGAGAATATACAGAGATCGAAAGGACAGAGGAGCATATACAGAGAGAACAAGGAGAGCATTTCTTTATCAACGCCAAGCAGTTCTTCTCTAGAGCCAAGGCTGCACCCGATCGTCCAAGGAGTAACGCAGAGCTGCCGTCGCTTTCCCGAGCCTCTATTGTCACACCCCAGAATCTAAAATAAACAATTGTACTTAGATTGCTGTACCTAGGTTTTTGTCCCTAGACTTTCTTTGTACGAGCGAGTTTGTATTGTGAGTCTAAGTTCAGTCCCCCTATATAAATTGTTCTGTACTTTTACAATCAATGGCAAACAGACTGAACTACCCAGAGTGGGCTGTACTTGTACCCCAGATCGGGTAACAACGGCCGCCGCCTCCTCAGCTTTGGCTGAAATTATATGGCAGGATCTGGACTTCCTGCCCTTCTTCTTGTTGTTTGGAGATGACACCGCCTGGATAACTTCGGGCACTAAGTCTGGGTGCACCCACATGACCTCTCCTCGTGACATGGTGAGAGGTACCATGCCAGTCGTCTGGTCCCGGACGGGGGAAGATTAGTAACCTCCATCATTGCTTGGGGGATAGGTATTACCCTGTCTTGAGTACTTGTTGGGGGGAAGTCACCGAACTGAATTGATACCATATTTGCCGCCATAGTAACCTCTTCAAAATCTAGCGACAGAGCTTTGGAGTCGATAAGACTCTGGATGTACCACTTTAATTGAAAGTAGTCATGAGTGGAATAATGAACATATCGGTGGAAGTGGCAATATTTTGGGTCCTCCATCTCCGCTGTTCGAGGCTCGCACCTTGGTGGAGGGAGTTGGTTCCTGTCCCCTCGTAAGAACATGTCGAAGGTAGGCTTGACATGACTATCTTCGAATGAGTAATGCACCTTGGGCCACTGAGTCTCTACCTTCTTTTGTTCAGGCTTCTTGGTCGTATCAGCGACCATGGCCTGTTTGCCTTTATTGTACCAGTTATTGTAGGTGCCACCACTGTTGTTGTTACTGGAGGTGGTACCATGACGTTTGCCATTGTCCTCTCCATCTGGGATGTGTAATCCCAGCTGGCGAGCCTTTTTTAACTTTGCCTCCGTATTGGTAGAGCTTATGATAAAGGTCGTCCAATACCTGAACTGATCTTCGCCCATCCAGAGGCTGATTGTGGGAAGCAACTTCTTCTGGCAGATTTTAATCAAGGAGCTTTCGAGATTGCCTTGGGGCAATCTTATTGTGGTTTGGCGAAACCATTTGATATAGTTTCTTGTTAGCTCCCTCTCCCCCTGAACGACGTCCATGAGAGACGATATTGTCACATCGTGCCCCACTTCGTAGAATCTCTCTTGGAACATATGCTTGAAGCCGTCAAAAGAATCTATACAGTTATTTGAAAGGTTGTGGTACTAGTCGAACGCGATCCCCTCCAATGCTCCGATGAATAATCGTGTGAGGATGACGTCGCTATACGGCAAGTGGTCTATTGTGACCTCAAAATACGTCATGTATCGGTTGGCAGAGGTCTTTCCGTCATACCAATCGATATAAAATGGTTTGTACCATGGCAGAAAATGAACGTCTCTCCTGGCAACGGGATACGGCTGTCGAATTCTGAGGTCCCGGGAGGAGTCTCGGGCATTGAACGTTGCTCGAAGCTGCTGGACTTCCCTACTTGTCTCCCTGGCTTTGTCTGCAGCCGAAGGAGTGGATGCTCCTAGAGGATTGTCATCCAAAGGAGGAGCAGTCGTATTGGAGTCCGCGTTGACAGCGGGTCCCAAGCTTGTTTGTCTGGGCATCCTTGCTGGTTGAGTCGGCAAGGCAGCTTTGATTTTGTCTACTGACTTGACCAGGGACAGGAGCATGGCCTCAAGTACTTCTAGACGTTGTCGATCAGTAGGCACTTCATGATCATCACGGGCCATAAAGACTGTCCGTACATGGGTGGACGCGGAAGGGACCGTAGAAGAGGTGATCTCCGTACCGTACCCTCGTACAGAGAAATCGTCGAAGAACGTCGGAATATCCTCTTCCTCGGACTCGAAAGGGGTGCTACCCCCTGTGCAGGAAGCCGTATCGTCTTGGCAAAGGCGGTCACCCTCAGGGACATCCAAGTCTGTTGCGTAATTCCAGTAGATCATTACCCCCTGTGTATGCTCTTGGAACACCGGGTTGTCGCATATATTGAGGGGACAGCTACCTCCAGGGAGGACGAGGGTGCACCCTCGGGTTTTGGAAGCTTCTTTCTGGATCGAGTGCCTAGGTAGACACCCCCTGTGGCTGTCGGCGACAATCCTCCAGATGAGAGTTTCCTTACAGTGCTGGCTGAGATTGTCGGGCTGGAAGAACCTGTCTTATTTCCTCCTTTGCCGGAAAGAACCTTTCGAGTTGAACTACCGGAGGCGAACAGAAATTCCTCGTCTTCCAGAATTTGCACCTGTTCCTCAAGTGGTTGTCGGACAGGTGCTGGCTGGTGCAGTCATTGGAAAATGGACTGCCGATCTTCAGGTACTGCCGACTTGTCGTAGCAGCAGTTGATGGTGACTTGGGTGCAACGACGTCCCAAAAAGGGCTCATCACATGTCAAGGTTGCATTTGTGAGTAATCACCTCTCGCAAGTCGATAGCAGACTGATCTACCTTTTCATCCAATTTGTGGACTCAGGTATCCCGAGCACACGGGTGCGTAGGTATCATGTTTGCTCCTGATGCGAGGCTAGTAAAAGCACTTGCTCTCGATCGTTGGAGGAAGACTTTTGAGACCTACCCTGTCCGTTAGCCCTGGAGGACTGGACGCGGGTGGTTCTATACAACTTTCCATCACGAGACCGTATAACAGTTAACGGTGCCCGCTGACGGTCAGCAGCTTGGACAGTTGACTGGGCTTGTTGGGCCCGCACTGCCCTAGACTTCTTCGGCTTAGCACCCAAAGGCGCATAGTAAGAAGAGTCTAGATTGGCATATTCCACATTCTCAATGGACCGCATGGGGTCAGGCCCGTATAAGAGACGGTCGAATATAAAGCTTCTGACAGGGCCGTATGAGACACCCTATCTGCGGCCATGATTGGCTGTCACATGGGCCATCTGTCTACGGCCAGAGTTGGCTGCCGCATGGGCCATCTGCCTGCGGCCAGAGTTGGCTGTCGCATGGGCCATCTGTCTGCAGCTAGAGTTGACTGTCGTATGGACCATCTGCCTACGGCCAGAGTTGGCAGCCGCATGGGCCATCTGCCCACTTCTCTTATGCAACCTTTTCCTCGTCCGCATGGATTTACCTTGTGCTCCCAAAATCTTAACATCGTAGTATTTTTCCTTTTCTAGATTTGGGGAAAGTAGGGTTCTCTGCGGTCGGAAGTAAGGCCGCATGATAGCTTTGATCACCGTCATGGGCCACAGAAGGAGCTTCTTCGAGAACCTGGTCGGGGGCAACAATTTTGCGCTTCGATATCCTACGGGTCCTCTTTGGGTTGGCTCGCTTCTACGATGGGCTGGCGCTCCCTTTAGAGAGCATTTCTTCGAATGCTAATTGGTCAAAATGAACCACGAGCATTTGCTGCATAGAGCCGAGCTTGGACGCGTCGGATTGCGTCACCAACTTCTCATCAGAGGAGAAGGAAGTCCCTAGCGCCATCGTATTTTCCATTAAAAATATCAAGAACAAGAATTACAAATGAATTGAACTTGATTGCAAACTCGCTTGTACAAGAGAAAGCCTAGAAAGAAATTCTGGGAAACAATCTAAGTACAATTGTTTAGTTTTTGATTCTTGGGGGCGACGATGGAGGCTCGAGAAAGTGTAGCGACTCTGTCGTACTTCTTGGACTATCTGACGCGGTCCTTTCTCTTGAAGAAATTACCTTCGTAGGTTGCCAACCTTTTGCATGGGTGTGGTACCCTGCTATTTATAGTGATAGATATCTTAAGCCGCATAGATGGCCACGTGACCACGTGGCTACAACAGCTCACAAAGACCCGCTCTTTGGCCGCCAGCTGTTGACTTGTTGAGATTTCTTTATAGCAAATTTGGGTGGTTGAGACTTGGTCAGCCTGCCACGTGTCCTATCGTAGGATATGATCAATCTGCTTGAGTCATTTTGAGCCGCACAGGTCTTTTAGTGTTCGGCCATGCTGGGCCGCATAAGCTCATGCGGCTTAGGTCGCAGTCTCCCTTAGTCCGCATGTAGCTTGGGAACTTTTGAGCCGCATAGATTCTATATTCTGGGCCGCATAAAGCTCATGCAGCTCAGGTTGCAGTCACCCTTGGCCGCATGAAGCACATAGATTGAGCCGTACAAGGTTCATGCGGATCGGGTCGTAGTCCTTCTGGCCGCATGACTGTGCCCAGGCATGTGGACCCTGTGTCTGGTGATATGACATTTTGTCTGATCACGTCTTATCTTCTTTTTGTCATAGTGTCAGAGCTGTCAATTTTGTCAGTTTTTACAAAGTTTGTCAGCTATCAGAAGGGCTGATCAGCTTGGCCGCATAGGTAACTCTTTCTTCTGCGGCTCAAATTAGTTTGGTTGCTTTTAATATATATAATCCGAGATAGTGAAGATGGGCCACAGGGGGCATGCTGAGTCTGTCATACGGCTCTTCTTTATGCTGACCAATTTGGCCCAAAGTACTTATGCGGTCAGTTGTGATCCGCATGAACCCCATATTTTCCAAGCTTCTATACTCATTAGTTCACATAGTGGCCAAGCCTAGGATCGAACCTGGGATCACCCATCACAATCCTCCCTATACAACCATCTGATCACATTGCCTATTCACTAAACTGGTACTTTCCCCTCTCCCTGAAACTATACACCTCTCCTCCAACTACCACTCAAGCACTCGAGCCTTCCTCCTAGATGTTACTGCTGCTATCTCTACTGCAATCCCATCTTATGTATACAACCTATATATATACCTCAACTCATAATTAATATACAAACCATAAATCTAATAAACTATAAACCCCCATACTAAACTCAATATAATATATATAACAATATAACCATAGCTATATATATATTCATATACATGCATGCATACATACATACATACATACATACATACATACATACATACATACATACATACATACATACATACATACATATGTACATACATACATAAAATACATACATATATAGGTATGATCTCACATAACCAAACCCAGATATCTGACCTAATGATCAAACCCAATTGAAACAAACCTAAACATATCAACCTAAACTGAAACTCAAGTATCAGGAAAACTGAACCCAAGTATCAGACAGGACATGTTCATTCGAAAACCCCAAACAAAATGCAACATTAAACCCATAAATAGGGAGGGGGTGTGTGTACACATGTATCTAAGTTTCGTGTCCACAATGTGTCAAAATTGTGTCAAAACACAAGTGTCAGGAACTGGTGTCAAAATATGGCAGAACACCACCTCGTGCACATGTGTCGAGTGCTCTAGGACACAGCATGTCCAACTACGTGTCTCGTGGTCGTGTCAGTAGGTAGCCTAGGTCTAGGGGTACGTGTTGGTGTCACTGTACCGTATCCAAGTGTCACACAGTGTCGTGTCCTAGCCCGTATCAGAGCCCAAATTTGTGTGTGTGCAGACAGTACAAAACCAGTGCGAGCTCGATTACTTCCCAACCACTCAATCAAACTACCTCAAATTTTGTGGCCATGCTGTCAGACATGGCCCCCAGCTACTCACTAATATTTACGTCTCTACGTGTCGTGACCAACGAGTACGAGACTCGTGGCAGCAGGGCAATGCACCACAGCGTGTGCGGGCATCCTCGTGTCCAAAATATGATACAAAACGTGTTCAAAATCGACTCAGTCATGGAGATTTGCAATCTACACATAATTAGCTACAAATATATATAATTAGTTTTGAAAATTAATAAACTTCATTTCTATGTGGCATTTCACCAAACACTTTACACAATAATCCGATACTCCTCCAATACGTACCCTAAATAGATCTGATTCCTAACTAAACTTGGCCTAGGGCTAGGTTGACCCAAAATGAATGCATCTATGGAAAGAAATCAGAAAATTAATAGGTTTAGAGGCTATTACCTATTGAGAGTTGGAATCTCAATGTAAATACACTTGGGACCAAAATCACTCTACTTGCAATGGTCAATAAGCTCCAAATCCTTGCTAGCTAGCTTCTAAAGGATTCCTCTACACTAGGGGAGTGTATTGCAATTGATTAGGCTTAATTTGGAGCTGATTTGGATAAAGGGGTTGAATTTGGGAAAGAACACAAATTAGGGTTTGAAGGGTGTAATGAAAGAGGCAAGGGGGTCTAACGTGATGTTTATATAGGGAAGGGGCGGCCTCTTGGCTGTCATAAGTAATATCTAGGGTTAGGGTTCAAGTTCAAGGCAATTAAAGGCCTCTACATGCATAATTCAAGGCTTTTTAGGTAAAGGCCCATGTAAATTAGGGTTTCCATGCTAAATATCTAACCTTAACATAATATCTAGATATCCTTAACCTTGTCATTTAGTTGGAAGATACTAATGAAATATCTAGGCTCATGATCAATATATAGATTAGGTCAATTCTAGTTAAGTTATAATATATCAATTAGCACATTACTAATTAATCAAAATTCAAATTAATTTAAATATCACAAATGACCAAAATACCCTTGGCCTAAAAAGTGGTAATTAACTAATCTAATCACATGGTTAGGTCTCCATGGTCATGGTTAGTCTCTGGGCTAAGTAGCTCTAAAGTTACACTAGCAAAAGACCAAAATCACAGTACATTAATTTAAATAGTTTTGAAATAATCAAAATTCACCAATAAAATATTAACATGATTTAAATCCTATTATTTAATGATCAACTTTACAAAAGTTTAAAATTACCTTCATTTTAGAAAAGTTGTGGTTATAAGTCTACCCTCCTTAAAATAATTTAGTCCTCAAAATTTAAGTTGGTCGTACTCCTCTTATGGTCACGTCCCCAACAATCATGGTCTTAAGAAAACTTTATCTAAGTCATGCAACTTGAAGGAATAACCTACGGGGTCATGGTATACAATATCAATCTGGGGTCTCATCTAGCTATACTAGTCATACTACAACACTAGGCAGTCACAAGGTATCAAATCATACAGGCAATAGTAGGGTGCATCAATTCATCAAGGTTGTAAAGCAGTCTAACATCCTATGTAAAAACAGGTAATTTATAATCAACAGAGAACTGGCTACAAGGGTTACCATTCTAAAGTCAGAGCTATATTATCATCTCCAAGATAAAGGCCTATCTCAAGTCATCAAATCATTGTATTATGAAGGAATTATACCTAAAAGAAGTTCTACAAGGGATTAGACTAAATAACTAAAACTATCCATACTCCTAAGTTAATTAATGATGGAAAAACAATTTTTTTATAATAATTGAAATAAGATATAGAGATGATATGTTTAAGAACCTTCTCAATACAATCTGATAATCATATGTGTCTGTCCAGAATTATGATACACAAAATCCTCGTCATACTAGTAAGCAAGGTTGTGATAAACCATAGAGTCCGTAACTAAGGTACGTGTCACGACCCACACCTGGTGTAGGGGCACGAGAAGTGGGTACGTCCAGCCTACGCCGTAGTATCGGCGGTAGAACGCTGTCCTAGGTTACTATCTAATCAACAACTCACGCAATTATATAATATACTTGTCAATCTCAACTCCGAACGGAGGACAAGTATAGATATAATAAAATCTCAATCATAGTCTAAGCACGATAAGATAACACAGAAGTTTATAACTAAAGACCAAAACACAATATCAACTACTAAATAATAATAATATCTCAAACAAACTCAAATACAAACTCATATCTCAAGTTATTACAATTCAAGTTCTAAAACATGAAAACTAAACCAAGTCTACTAGCTAGTCTCCCGATCACTCCAGAGTGTCAGGGCCAAAGGAAGCTAAGCCATCTCCTCGTCCACATTAAGTAGGGTGAGTGTCCTCGGGGTAAGCATCTATAATATTTTCAACAGGTCCAGTCAGGACTTGAACGAGTACAATTCATCTAGAAAACCCAAGTAAATGACAGAGAACTCTAAAGCAGTTATAGACAGTTTTATTGATGAACATGGTAGTTTATATTCAGGTGATGGTATAGAGAACAGTTAAGATACAAGAAAGTAATATAAGTAAAACAAGAGAAGAATCATGGCAATGAAGACTGTAAATAGAAACTAGCTGAACTAGAGTAACATGATATAAGTCCAGACAATAAATGTAACAAGTGTAAAACCAAGTAAGTCCAGACAACATGAATCTGACACCAGGTGATTCCAGTACAAGATGAGTCCAGTATAAGATAATTCCAGTCAGTGATCAAAGATTCCAGGGTGAGTCCAGACTATACTCTAAGAGTGTGTTTTAAAATACCGAGATCGACATGTAAACGGCAGTAGGTATCAGGCACATCACTCACTGATCAGGCAAGAGATGGCTATGCTTCTAGTAGATTCCAGTAGGGAGATTCCAGATTTGGGGTATGTCTACATGTCTTACTCAATATTTCCCCGCCCCGTAATACAAGTGGATCCAGTACAAGACACGAGATTCGAGATGAGTCCAGCCAAACATGATGATACCAGCAATGATTCCTGAATAATTCCAGTAATAGATGCCAGACATGATGATACCAACAATGATTCCAGTAATAGAGGCCAGACAACATGGTATGTGTGTCGCATACATGAATCCAAAAATATTCATACGTGTTGTAAGAATCACATAAAACTAACTAGAACTGAAGTACAGTAATTGACAAGTAAATGAGAGAACTATCAGAGAATATACTCGCCTGATACTCTGAAAAGAGTAGTATAATATCAGATGTCTGCACCGGAGTCACAATGTCCTAAATAGAGTAGTACAGGTTATAATGTGTTTAAAATAAGGTAAATAAAGTTTATGATGCAATCTACATGATTTCTAGGCCAATCTAGGTCAAAGTCAACTCTAAGTCAAACCTGGTCAACTGTCTAGGTCAAACTAGGTCCAAGTCAAACTTTGGTCAACCTTGGTCAATTACACTAGTCAACTAGCTCAATCCTAGTCCATTCAAGTCTCACTAGGCCTAACCAAGCCTAGGCTAGCACACAAGCACACTCACAATCAACCATAAGGCAACACAAGCATACATATTTACATATTAGCATTAGGCAATCATAACATGCATGTATTCATATATTGCATTAAGTAAGGTATCATAGCATATATACATTAACTATATAGGGTAAGCTATATGTAGTGTTCATGCTTGCATATATATACATTTCTACAATATTAAATTCAATGGCGACCATGCATTGCATTACATAGATACTTGCATTACACTATACTCCTTGCATATGACATATTACATTTATTTAGGCATATTAGATTTCCTACATTACCTCTCGTATACTTGCATACATACATAGGCTAATGTATGTGCACTCATACATTTTACATACATACTTGCATTCATTCACTTATAGGTATATTTATATAGATGCTTGCATTTACATAGCATTCACTAAACCATTTATTCCACAACATCATTAACTAGCATATTGCCTATCATTATGAAATCAACATGCATACATACATACATAGGTGTGATAGGTTTAGGGTGATGTGTGGGTGTACATCTCTGGAACCAGAGATCAGAAAAAAGGAAAAGAGTTATAGGCATGTGTGTATGGAGTGTAGGTAAGTGGGTTTCATGCAAGGGTTAATAGGGGTATGTGCAAGAGAATCAATGTGTTATCCTGCTATTGCTGCTCTGCTTGTTGTTCTAAGGACAACAAGCAATATCTATATGGATTGAATATGAGATACAAGCTAATTAGGAAGAATAAACCTAAGTACCACTTCACATATGAATTTATACAACATCTGAATATGAAGAATGACTGAATCAAAGTCCATTCCTTAAACCTCTGTCTGAAACAGGGAGTAATCAATGGGGATTTAGTAAGGGTATTAGAGCAGCACATACAAGATGCAGATTACGCAAGGGAAGACCCAAGGATATGGGGACTGGACATGCCATGATGTTCAACCTGAACATCTAACTATTTCAGCCAACAAATAGGAATGCATGACAATAGGATACAATGAGGTATTTCACTAAACAAGGTCAATGTCGAGCTCAAGGGTGTAGGGTTAATTCGAAGAAGAGGATGACTGATACTTCCCCAAGTATCAGTCGACTATGCACTGGTATATTCAAGAGTGGGTTAGTAACCAGGTGAGGAGTGGACAGATCAACATGACAGGACAACAAAAATATAAATCCCATTGATTTCCAATGTGTAAACATTATTATTAGGCATCAATACACATTAACACAGTATCAAATTACATTTAATCATATCTCAGGAACATATTCAAATATTAATTTAACTCAAAACTGAAAAAAATGTAAAAATAGTGTAATCTATTGAAAACCCAACACAACATATCCCAATCTGTCAACTGAACAATTTTCAGTAAAACTTCTTCATTCGAAGAACCCAGATCAATACAACATAACCTGGGGATAATACAACATCACATTAACACTTTCAATCTCAGGAAAACAGTATGGGAATCAAATCCCATTCTCAACAAACCTCAGAAATTAACTGTGTGAACTCAGTGTCAGAACAAATGTTCAAACCATAAACCTATCATTGAAACCTAACCAAATATAGGATCGAGTGTGCCAACACCTAGTACACACGTGTACGTGTCATAGGCATGCATTCGTGTCCAGAAAATTGGATACGAATGTGTCTAAAACCGAACTGCACACCGAATTAGAACATTCATCCCAGTGCTCGTGCAGCGAAGACACGGCCTCGTACACGCGACACAGGAAATGACACGACTCGTGCTCGTGCCCATGTGTTTGCCACATTTAGGGCTACATGTTTATGCCCCTGCACTGTGTCCCAATATTGTCGTGTCCAAGTTTAAGTCGCGTGTCAGAGAGAGGTTTTCGTGCGTGCTGGGTCAGTGAAGAATCAGTGCGAGGAGAATATCTCCACGAATACTCCACCAACCCACCGCAAATTTTGGGAGGATGGTGGCAGAGGTTGCCCCAACCTCTGTACCAAAAATCATGTCATGAGGGGCCGTGTCGTGTCCTGTGTCGACCCTGAGCAGCAGGACAGCGCAGGGTGTCCTCGTGCGTGCGTGTGTGTCCCATTTTGGATACAAAAAGTGTCCAGAAACATGCTCAGTCTTCAACATATTTAATCTACACATTAAGATCTTTAAAAACATATAATTAGTTTTGAAAATTAACAAAATCTATTTCTATGTGACATTTTATCGAACACGCATTTAAATAAACCGATACGTGGCCGATACGGACACGAAATGGACCCGAGATCCTACCAAACTTGGGCTACACCTAGGGGGACCCTAAATGAATGCATCTATGTAAAGAAATCAGGAATTTACTAGGGTTTGTAGGGTTTTACCTATTGAGTATTCAAACTCAATGTAAAGAGCCTCGTCTCGACGTCTTCCTCGATTAGCTACGGTTCAAACATCCTCAAACCTCGCTAGCAAGCACCCACAAGTCTCCTCTAATGTTGGGAATGATGATGCAATTGATTTGACTCAATTTGGGCTCAATTTGGATTAATTGCAAGAAGTTTAGGGAAGAACAAAGTAGGGTTCTTCTAGGTTTTTAAAAAGAGGCAAATACTTCTATGTGTGACACTTATAGGAGGGGGGGCTTGTATGGCTGTTGAAAGATTAGGATTAGGGTTTTAGATGAGTGGTTGAGGTTCTTTCGCCCAATTCTAAGCCTTTCTATTGGTTCAAGGCTTCTTTTTACAAATATCTCAAAAGGAAAATATCCTACCTAGGAATATCTAGATATTACTAACCTTGGCACTTAGTAGGAATGTTCTAACCATGATTCTAGCCTCAAGACTAATCTAGGTTAGGTTAAACTTCTAGGTTAAGGCTTAACTACAAGATTAGCACAATATTTAATTAATCAAAATTACAATTTCACAAAATTATCAAAATGACCAAAATACCCCTAGGCTAAAAAGTTGTAATTAGTCATCCTAATCACATGGCTAGGCTCCCTTGGTCATGGTTAGTCTCTAGGCTTAGCAAAACTAGGGTTTAACTAGTTAACCATCAAAATCGCAATTCAATATTTTAAATAGTTTTAAATTGATTAAAAATCACCAAAAATCATAATATGATTTAAATATCATTATTAAACGATTATAATCCCAAATTTCAAAATTACCCTCATTTGGAAAACTGGGTGTTACAGTACATACCTCTAGAATCATGGTATTTAAAATTTTCACATTGCCGTATCTTGGCTACAAAAACCTTAAATTCCTACACCCGAAAAATATATCCAAAATCAAACTCTATATCATCCCCATGCCAGCTAATATGGTTGTAGAAGACTCTAGATTTCATAACTGAGGTGACCTAGCCCATAAGGTTTATCTTGGTAGAAAATCAAGTCAACAATGAACACCAAGAATCAAATTCAACAAAGAACAAGGAAGGTAGAAAGTAACTGTTGGAATCGAATTTTGAGACAATTTATAATGAGATTCTTAAGGGTCATCCCAGGAATCTCTCAAGGAATTATAATTGTGATTGAGTATCCTCTCATGCTAAAGCCTATTTCTTATCTCTTATCACAGGCACACAGCAGTACAACTAATCGTCGTACTACCAGGACTTCGTACTAATGCGAATCTCGACCTACATGGGCTACCAATAAAAACGTGTCATGACCCGCACCCGGTTTAGGGGCACGAGTATGTGGGTACGTCCAGCCTACGCCACAGTGTCGACGGTAGAACGATGTTCTAGGTCACAACCACACAATATAATATACTCTCCAAATGAAACACAATCTCAGAAGATACAACTCAATCACATAAACTAGAGGGAGATAAATGACACGATAAGATAGATAGGAAATCACAAATAAAGATACAAACAGAAGGGAATAAGTCCAAGTGTCTAAACAACACCAAAATCTTAACATCCAGAATAATACATCAAAGATAACACAAATAAAATAAGATAAGTAGCCTACAGTCTAACCTAGGCAATGAGGTAGTATCCTCAGCTATTGTTGGGTCCTACTGAGGGTCCAGGTCATAGGTGTGATCTTAACCGGCTCCGTAATAAGTAGGACAAAACTTTTCCTCATCCTCTATAATATTTTCAACAGGTCCAGTCAGGACAGGAGCGAATACATAACTCTCACGCAGTTCATAGCATGGCAGGAAATGTAAAACAAGCATAAAATAATATACATGAAGTGCTGTAAGTGAAGTACATGATAGTAAAATAGATGAATCTGAGAACACAAGAGTTTTATAATAAAATAAGAATTATAATTAAATATAAGTGATTTAGAGCACAAGATGGTTATGTAGTCGGCTTGGGTTGCACATGCCTAAGTTAACTGAGTTGTACATGAATAAGTAACAGAGTTGCACATAATGGAAAAAGATCACATATCCATTTATACTCACCCCTACCCCCAATCAATACACAAGGATCCAGTCAAGTTACGTTACGTACATGACTTGTTTGTTATACACGAGGCACATGTGAGAACATGGCGTACATGAGAGCACATGAATGTACATGAGAGCACATAAGTGTACATGATTGCACATGAGAGTACACGAATAACACGAAAGCATAGAGCACAGGATGTACATGAAACACATGACATGAAGTACCTGATACACCCGTTAAGGGGGATAACATCTCATAAAAAAATCCATATAGTACCAATCCATGATAACAATGTGTCATCATCAAGTAATGTAGTATAGAGCAAGAATATAAGTCCTAGTAAGTATGAAATGATCAGAGAATGTACTCGCCTGATAACCTGACCAACTGATATGTATAGATGTCCAAACTGGAGCCATAGAGTCCTATTAGAGTAATACAGGTTATAAAGAGTTCAAATTATATGATAATTAAAGTTACAATGCAGTCTACATGATTCTAGGTCAATCTAGGTCAAAGTCAACTCTTGGTCAAACTTTAGTTAACTTGGTCAAACTTCAGTCTATCTAGGGTATAGGCTAACTACTAACTTAGACTAGGATGCCAATACTCATCTCAAGAGCTAATGTCTACCCTTAGCCTTAACTCCAGGCAACAATCCAATACCTACTCTAAGGTATTCACAAAATCCCTACATTACATATATATATAACACCTATATATATATATATATATATATATATATATATATATATATATATATATATATATATATATATATATATATATATATATATATATATATATATATTTATTTATATATATATATATATATATATATATATATATATATATAAAATATATATAATATATATATAATATATATATATATATATATATATATATATATATATATATATATATATATATAATATATATATATAGTACACCAATATATATATATATATATATATATATATATATATATATATATATATATATATATATATATATAAAATATATATATATATATATATATATATATTTTTTTTTTTTTTATATATATTATATATATATATATATACTCAAGTAAATGTACTCCTCTAAACCAACACTACTCATAACCCTAATACCTTACCTCACTATATATATATATATATATATATATATATATATATATATATTTATATATATATAATATATATATATATATATATATAATATATAATATATATAATATATATATAGCACATCTATATCGCATAATCCCATACATATATATCCCTCATCTATGTAACCTATGACATACCCTTATACTATTTACCTATATGTGTTGACATAACACATTTCCCTTCCAAATGTGCCTTGAGATATGCTCATAACAGGCCCCATCTTATGTACTCAATTAGAACCTCCCAATATCCAATTTATATTCCCAAAAATGACAATTTCTAACTATAAGCAACATCATCCATTAGCCACACACATGAATTTATCTTGCTACCAAAAGGGCAGTCCCTTCACCTCACTGTCCTACCTGTGGCCACACCTTATGTGTACTGAATCACAAGAGGGAACCGTTAATTGCTATTCCTTATCCCCTTCCAACCAACTAAGCAACTGCTCAATAGTTCCATAGTGCCCGAGCCTAGGATCGAACCTGGGATCACCCATCACAATCCTCCCTATACAACCAACTGATCACATTGCCTATTCACTAAACTCATACTTTCCCCTCTCCCTGAACCTATACACCTCTCCCCCAACTACCAATCTTGCACTCAAGCCTTTCTCCTAGATGTTACTACTGCTATCGCTACTGCAATCTCATCTTATGTATACAACCTATATATATACCTCAACTCATAATTAATATACAAACCATAAATCTAATAAACTATAAACCCCTATCCTAAACTCAATGTCATATATATATCCTAAACTCAATATCATATATATATATATATATATATATATATATATATATATATATATATATATATCCCTTAGAAAACCCCCTAAAAACCACCTGACTCCCAGCCGTCCATTTAATGTTAATATTAATGTTAATATTAATGTTAATATTAATGTTAATGTTAATATTAATGTTAATATTAATATTAATGTTAATATTAATTTTTATTTTTATTTTTATATTAATGTTAATGTTAATGTTAATGTTAATATTAACGTTAATGTTAATGTTAATGTTAATATTAACGTTAATGTTAATGTTAATGTTAATGTTAATGTTAATTTTAATGTTAAGTTTAATGTTAATTTTAGTATTTAACATTAATATTAATATTAACATTAACATTAATAATAATATTAATATTAATATTAAATGGATGGCTGAGAGTGAGGGGGTTTTTAGGAGGTTTTCTAAGGGGGGGCTTTTGATATATATAACAATATAACCATTGTTATATATATTCATATACTTACATACATACATACATACATACATACATACATACATACATACATACATACATAGGTATGATCTCACATAACCAAACCCAGATATCTGACCTAATGATCAAACCCAATTGAAACAAACCTAAACAGAAACTCAAGTATCAGGAAATCTGAACCCAAGTATCAGACAGGACATGTTCATTCGAAAACCCCAAACAAAATGCAACATTAAACCCACAAATAGGGAGGGGGTGTGTGTACACATGTATCTAAGATTCGTGTCCAAAATATGTCGAAATTGTGTCGAAACACAAGTGTCAGGAACTGGTGTCAAAACTGGACAGAATACTACCTCGTACACATGTATCGAGTGCTCTAGGACACAACGTTTCCAACCATGTGTCTCGTGGTCGTGTTAGTAGGTAGCCTAGGTCTACGGGTACGTGTTGGTGTCACTGTATCATTTCCAAGTGTCGCACAGTGTCGTGTCCTAGCCCGTATCAGAGCCCAAATTCGCGTGTGTGCAGATAGTGCAAAACCAGTACGCGCTCGATTACTTTCCAACCACTCAATCAAACCACCTCGAATTTTATGGGCATGCTGTTAGACATGGCCCCCATCTACTCACCAATTTTTACGTGTCTACGGGTCGTGTCCAACGAGTACGAGACTCATGGCAGCTGGGCAATGCACCACAGCATGTGCGGGCATCCCCGTATCCAAAATACGACACGAAACGTGTCCAAAATTGACTCAGTCATGCAGATTTGCAATCTTTACATAATTAGCTACAAATCCATATGATTTGTTTTGAAAACTAATAAAATTCATTTCTATGTGGCATTTCACCAAACACTTTACATAATACTCCAGTACTCCTCCGATACGTAGCCTAAATGGAGTAGATTTCTAACCAAACTTGGCCTACGGTTAGGAGGACACTAATTGAATGCATCTATGGAAAGAAATCAAAAAATTAATAGGTTTAGAGGCTATTACCTATTGAGAGTTGGAATCTAAATGTAAATACACTTGGGACCAAAATCACTCTACTTGCAATGGTCAATAAGCTCCAAATCCTTGCTAGCTATCTTCTAGAGGCTTCCTCTACACTAGGGGAGTGTATTGCAATTGATTAGGATCAATTTGGAGTTGATTTGGATAAAGGGTTTGAATTTGGGAAAGAACACAAATTAGGGTTTGCATGGTGTAATGAAAGATGCAAGGAGGTCTAACATGATGTTTATATAAGGAAGGGGGCTGCCTCTTGGCTGTCATATACAATATTTAGGGTTAGGGTCCAAGTTCAAGGCAATTAAAGGCCTCTACATGCATAATTCAAGGCTTTCTAGGTAAAGGCCCATGTAAATTAGGGTTTCCATGCTAAATATCTAACCTTAACATAATATCTAGATTAGGGTTTCCATGCTATACTCCCCACAATCAATACTGATATTTAACCTGACACAACCTATCCATAAGTTACTAAGCTACTACACTATCCAAAGAAGCTGCCTCGAAACTAATGAAGGTAAAGTCCCATGAGGAACTGAACTAGAGAAACCAAAGAAATCTCTACCCTAAGTTAGTAGGGTAATGGAATATAACTCAATGATAACAAGGTGGAAAGATAGGGACGATATGTTAAGAACCAATTTAAGATACAATCTGATAATCATACATGTCTATCTGAAATTATGTTACCCAGAATCCTCATCACGTTAGTAAGCATAGCTACAATAAACGATATAGTCCATAACTAAGGTATATACCCCTATAATCATGTTATCTAGAATTCTCACCATGCCAACCGGTATGGCTGTAAGAAACTCTAAATTCTATAACTAAGAAAAGTATATCCAAAATTAGGCTCTATGTTTTTGCCACACCAGCTAGTATGGCTGCGATAAACTCTAGACTCTATGACTAAAGCAGACATTTACCTTTCACAATGTCCTCATCAAACATGTAATCAGAATATACCTTAATTTAGTCCATAAAATTCATCTCGTTATCAATCAGAGTCAACAACGAACACTAAGAATAAAATTCAACAACGAATAAGGGAAATATTGAGTAAGACCAAGAAGTACATATGGTGCTAGGTTACTATCTAATCAGAGCGATATGATCGTGTAGTTATACATCAATACGGCTGCTGTACTAGAGCGATGTGATCGTGTCTCCACCATCCTGAAGAAAGATCGAACAAGGAAGTCAATACTGAGCAATAATCGATATAATCAAAGGAGGACAGTTTATTTCAAAGAAGGCAAATCAGTAAGATGTGTAGATGGCATGAATTGAAGCAGAATTTTTCTAACTGTGATTGAGTACCTCTCCGTTAAAGTATATCTCTCAATCCTATCACAGGCTGTAGTGATACTCTAATTCGAATACCACTATATAAACTCGACCTGCATGGGCCACCACTAAAAACGTGGCATGACCCACACCCGGTGTAGGGGCACGAAAAGTGGGCACGTCCAGCCTACGCCGTAGTGTCGGCGGTAGAACGCTGTCCTAGGTTACTATCTAATCAACAACTCACGCAATTATATATTGTACTTGTCAATCTCAACTCTGAACGGAGGACAAGTATAGATATAATGAAATCTCAATCACAGTCTAAGCACGATAAGATAACACAGAAGTTTATAACTAAAGACCAAACAACAATATAAACTATTAAATAATAATAATATCTCAAACAAACTCAAATACAAACTCATATCTCAAGTTATTACAATTCAAGTTCTAAAACATGAAAACTAAACCAAGTCTACTAGCTAGTCTCCCGATCACTCCTGAGTGTCGGGGCCAAAGGATGCTAAGCCATCTCCTGGTCCATAGTAAGTAGGACGAGTGTCCTCGAGGCAAGCATCTGTAATATTTTTAACAGGTCCAGTCAGGACAGGAACGAGTACAATTCATCTAGAAAACCCCAGTAAATGAGAGAGAACTCTAAAGCAGTTATAGACAGTTTTATTGATGAACATGGTAGTTTATTTTCAGGTGATGGTATAAAGAACAGTTAAGATATAAGGAAGTAAGGTAAGTAAAACAAGAGAAGAATCATGGCAATGAAGACTGTAAATAGAAACTAGCTGAACTAGAGAAACATAATATAAGTTCAGACAATAAATGTAACAAGTGTAAAACCAAGTAAGTCCAGACAACATAAATCTGATACCAGGTAATTCCAGTACAAGATGAGTCTAGTATAAGATAATTCCAGTCAGTGATCAAAGATTCCAGGGTGAGTCCAGACTATACTCTAGCAGTGTATTTTAAAATACCAAAATTGACATGTAAACTGCTGTAGGTATCAGGCACATCACTCACTGATCAGGCGAGAGATGGCTATGCTTCCAGTAGATTCCAGTAGGGAGATTCCAAATTTGGGGTATGTCTACATGTCTTACTCAATATTTCTCCACCCCGTAATACAAGTGGATCAAGTACAAGACACGAGAATCAAAATGAGTCCAGCCAAACATGATGATAGGTTACTCTATATATCTGTATATACTTTATGTCATAGTACACCAAGATGCCCTTATACCATATCCATATGGTATAATATATCCTTATACTATACGTATAATATATATATTTATATCCCTATTATTTGTTTGCCATCACTTGGACATGTATAAAAAAATATTGTGACATTTCATTTCGTACAACATTTTCTAATTGATCATTTTTTATATATTGAAATGGGCGATTCCATCGTTTATTATCGAAAAGAAAAGTAACAAGGGGATCTTCCATTTTCTTTAAATAAATTTTCCTTTTTTCTTCATTAAGTTTTCCAATTCCCAATTATCTTGATACCTATCAAGACAAGAATCTGCGTAAACTGTGCTATCTTTTTTAGTCTTCTTCATTTCGTAAGTTGTTTCTACATCTCTTTCTTCCTTTTTTTCTCTCCTTGTTCCTTTTCTTTCAGTTTCTTAGTAAAAATAGGCGACGACATTCTGCCTAAATAGTAGACACAGGTGATAAATAAGAGAATACTAAAGATTCGAGCCATAGAGTATCCTATAATATTGGAATCTATATGATACCTATATAAAATACATATATGATATTATATCCTTGCTATCCTATGCATATCCATAGCTTATCTTGCTACTAAGGTATTTACCTTTATCCTTAGAATTACTTTAACTACCTATACATATACATATACACCTATATATACATATATAGATAGCATATCCTTAGGATACCATGTTCTACCTGATACTTGATATACCCTATACCATGATATGTCATGATACCTTAATTTATTAAGCATCTCATATTTTATACCATACCCCGACTACCTTACCTATACCCTATATAGCATAACATGTATTCTAGTATTTTATTTCGGTATGTACATATACCTATAGATATCTACATTTGATTCTTGATACATATATGCATAGATATGTATCCTAGGTTACCTACAATTGATACTAAGATACCTATATCATTATCCTATGACATATATAGCTATAGATTAAGCAATATATTTACCTATATACCTATATATCCTTCTATTTCGTTACATATTCAAATTATCCCAGGATATCCTATGCTTACCAAATCATACATACAAGGACTTACCCATCCTACTCTTGGCACTTGACATCTTGATATTATCCATTACCTAGTTCTAATATCCAATATCTTAGTATCTTGACCAATACCTTACCCTTCTAGTTACTTACCCAACTAACTCTAATACTAATACTTGATACCAAATAGGATACCTTACTCAAGTCCCAATACTGACTTACCCTTACTCATGATACTTGAGTGTCATGATACCAATATTCTCATGGTACCCAAGTATCACACTAGTACGTTGCCTGAAACATTAATATCTTGACGTATAACTTACCTATACTTTGCTCACTTGATAACCACTTGTATCAACACTAACGCACACTAACTAACACATATTACCTAACAATAATAGATATATATGTACTATATCATATATATACTTGACAATCTATGATACCTACACTCATTTGATATCCATACTACCTAGGCCCATAGGATACATAAAATGCCTATATTGTATTCAATTTTCTACTTGAAAGTAATACTTCACCTATTAGACCTATTCACTAAATTCTAGGGTTACAGTATATCGTACATCTTCGTATCATCTTTCCGAAACTTTAAACGGATCACATTTTCGTGTCCGGAAGCTCTAAAATCGTAAAAACATCGAAACACGTTCGTCTTTCGGACACCTGACACTCAAAATAGTTTTACAGAAAGTTCCAGAACGAATTTGGTCTATATATATATAAATATATTTTTTTTGGTCTATATATATATATATATATATATATATATATATATATATATATATATATATATATATATATATATATATATATATATATATATATTAGGAAAGCTTATATATATATATATATATATATATATATATAATATATATATATATATATATATAATAGAAGATTTGGAGGAGCAGAAATTGCGGAGCCCTATTCGTGGCGATTTGCGTTCTCCAGGCTCCGACGGATGGAAGCAACGACGGGGGGCTCCGCCCCCCATGGCCCTCTTCTACCGCGGGTGGTTTAGGTGCCCTCGTTCCAAGGGGGAGGTCGGGATGCGAGGGGGGGCTCCGCCCCTCAGCGCGGGCCTGTTTCTGCGGAGGGGCCGCCGGTTCAGGCGCCCTCGTCAGCCAACCGAGGGAAAGGTCGGGATGTGGGAGGGGCTCCGCCCCTCAGCGCGGGCCTCCTCCTCCTACTGTCCCTGTGGAGGTGAGGCAGCCGTTGGCTCCTGCGGCTGGATCGGCTCCGGCGACGGGAGCAGGCGGCGGTTTGAATGGCCCGGTGAGCTACTCTGCAGCGGTGGTGGGACGCTCGGCGACGGGTTTGGCGGGCGGTTCGTCAAGGGTGTCTTTCCGTCCAGCCATTGCGGTTAACGATCGGAAGGTGGTCGTCTTCTCCACGACGGACATGGAGGCACTCACAGCGCCTTGCGGGCTGGACCTTATTGGAAAGTTTGCTCGGCGGAGACTTCCGATTGAGGCCATTTAGAAGGATTTTACTTCGAGGGGATTCAGGGGTTTGATTGATGTTAAGGCCAATGACGGTCGTCACGTCCTCATTCGACATTATGATGAGAGCGATTTTCTTTGGCTTAGATCCAAGGTTTGTTGGTTCGTTGGACGGGTCCCGATGGTGCTATTCAGATCTTCGGTGGACTTTTCGTCGATGAGAGAGGATCCTCGAGTTCCCATCTGGGTGGCCTTCCCCGGGCTTCCACATTGTATGTTTGATACTAATGCGGTTCTCTCCATCGCTTCTAGTCTTGGCACTCCGCTGTATATGGACCGCGCGACGGCTTCCTTTTCCAGCCCGGGTGTTGCTAGGGTTTTGGTTGAAGTGGACGTCAGTAAACCATTACAATATGAGGTTTTCTTCCAACTTTCTGATGGCGTTCGATCGCAGTCGGTCGTGTATGAACGGACTCCACGATACTGTATTGCATGCGGTTTACATGGCCATGTAGAGAGTGATTGTGGTCGGCCACTGGTGGTGAAGCCGACGGTGGACGTGGTAGAAAGGCCACCGGTTATTGACGATCCTTCCTCTGGCGTTACGTTAGAAGAAGATGGCCCGGTGGGAGGACGCGGTGCCAGTAGGGGCCGACGACGACGTCGATCCAGGCATGAGAAGGGAAAGGGGATACGGCAGGTTTGGAGGCGCGTTCAGGGGCGTGATTCTAGCAGGGGGTTATTGCAGCCCGGTTTGCGGAGGAGTGAAGGCTATCGTGCGAGTTTCGTTCTGCCATTCTGGCATGTGAGGGAGTCTTCGTCGGGCCAGCTGGCTTTATGCTCGGATGTCGGATGGCCCATGCAGAGAGGTCGTAGCATTCCGGGTTCGTATCTGGACGGGCACTCGGGGCCAGAGCAGATTATTCGTCCCATCGCCTTACCGAACCTTCCTATTATTATTCATAGTCAGCTGGGACAAGGAGTCATAGCGGATGGTTCTGACACGGAAGAACGAAGTTTAGTGGTGTGGGAGGAGCCCGCCCTTGGCCCCATCACCGCCTGGGATGATGACCCTTTTTTCGGGGGATGAGTTAGTTTCGTTGCCTGATGATAGAACTTCCTTTATTCTTCCGGAGGGTCATAAAGAGGGATGGCAGATGGTACCTTTCAAAAAGGCGGCTGGTAAGCGAAGGAAGTCGATGGCGCCTCAGTCGGATCGTCTTTCTTCGATCAAATGCATCCCGGGATAGGCGGGACCCCAGAGGGTCCATGGTTAACTTCCTTATTTGGAATGTTCGGGGGACGGCGAACAGATCCACTTTATGCCATCTCAGGTACTTGTGTCAGACCAACTCTATCCAGGTTCTTGCTATTATCGAGCCCGAGGTGATATCCTCTAAGCTCCTATCTTATCAATTGAGGTTGGGTTTTGATACTAGTTGTTGCAATGAGAAGGGTAATATATGGTGTTTTAGCAAATCGGGTACTGGGATCAACTGTATTGATTCCTGTGATCAGGCTATTACGGTACAACTTTTTTTGAGCTGTTTCTCGGATCCGGTATAGTTGTCTGTTGTTCATGGTACAGGAACACGTCAGGAGAGGAGGCGTCTATGGCGGCACCTCCTTGATGTCCAAGACAGGGATTCTGTTTTGCCTTGGGCTGTGGGCGGGGACTTCAATATTATTGCTTCTCCGGACGAGAAATTTGGAGGCCGGCCATCGGACACTTTGGCTATGGTGGATTTCCTTGACTTTCTGTTGGCGGCCGGGCTTTCACATATTGTCTACAGAGGGAGCACTTTTACTTGTGTGAATGGTCAGTCTGGGGTTGACCGACGGGGATCCCGCCTCGATCGATTGTTAGCGACGGGTTCTTGGCTGGATGGAGTCCAGGTGTCCTGTGAGCATATCAACCGGGCAGAATCTGAACATGCCCCTCTCCTGATATCCAACCAGCCAGTTTCTTCTGTTCAGCGACGAGGTTTCCGTTTCCTCGACTTTTGGACATCTTACCCCGAGTTTCTTACGATAGTTGCCCAGGCTTGGGAATCATGCTGGCATTATGATGCGTTAGAGCGTCTGGGCATGCGGTTGCGGACGACGGGTCAGGTCCTGGCCGGCTGGAGCAGGTCTACTTTTGGAGATGTTTTTCAGGAGGTCAGGCTGGCAGAGGACGTTGCATTGGCGGCAGAAGGGGATTATGACCTTCATTCTTCGGAGAGGGGGAGGGCTTCCTGGATGGAGGCTGTCGCCAGACTGAAGCAAAAGGTCCAGGTTGAGGAGTCTTTCTGGAAACAGAAGGCCAGACTGAAGTGGGACCTGGAAGGAGATAAGAATACTCGATTTTTCCATGCGTGCACCCAGAGTAGGCAGCGAAAGGCTGCTATACAGAAAATTATTCGTGCTGATGGTACAGAAACAGGCTCTGATACGGAGGTGGCGGTGGAGGCTTCATTATTCTACTCTAAGCTGTTCCGGGCTGATTCTATTCTTGATGATGATGACTTCCTCGATGTCATTCCGAGCGTTATCTCTACGGAGGACAATTCTGATCTTGTCCGGTGTCCGGATAGGTCGGAATTGATGGAGATTGTTCGTGGGATGGACCCGTCTAGTGGCGCCGGACCGGATGGGTTTTCTGGGAGATTCTTCTCTTATTGTTGGGATATTATCGCTTCTGACGTGGAGGAAGCCATTGGCGCTTTTTTTTTGGGTGGTCGTCTTCCTGTTTCTATATCCGATACTTTCTTATTTCTTATCCCCAAAGTCGAGCATCCCAGGAATCTTTCAGATTTTTGCCCTATTAGTCTTTGCAATTTCTGTAACAAGATTATTTCCAAGATTCTTGCTTGCAGGTTACGGGAATATCTTCCCAAAATGATTTCTTCGAAGAAAAGTACTTTTGTTAAAGGACGGGAGATTGTTGACAATATAATCATTGCCCAGGACATGGTGGCATCTATGAGGGAACCCAATCATGGGGGCAACGTGGCTATCAAGCTTGACATGCAGAAGGCTTATGACAGGGTTAATTGGCAATTCCTCTTGCGGGTTTTTCGGAGATTTGGCTTTAATGAAGCCTTCTGTGATCTCATCTATCGTCTCTTGGCGGACATCCGGTATGGGGATCTTCTCAATGGAGCTCCTACAGATTTTTTCCCGGCGTCTAGAGGGATCCGGCAGGGTGACCCTCTTTCCTCCGCTTTATTCATTATTGCTGCGGAGGTGCTCTCTCGGAACCTCAAGCTTCTACAAGACACGAATAGGAGATCCTTCTTTCATACTCCTATCCGGGGTCTGCGTATATCACACCTGGCTTACGCGAATAATGTTCTTATTTTTACATCGGGGGATATATCTGGCTTGCGTGCTCTTCAGAAGGTATTGCATCGTTATGAGGATGTCTCAGGTCAGAAGATTAATATCCCAAGTCTGTCTTTTTATACTGCGGCTCTATTGGCTGAAGATCG
Source organism: Iris pallida (assembly GCA_029216955.1). NCBI lineage: Eukaryota > Viridiplantae > Streptophyta > Magnoliopsida > Asparagales > Iridaceae > Iris > Iris pallida. Next base: position 11,252,293 of record JANAVB010040419.1, on the reverse strand, counting down.
TGCACGGGCTATCTCTTCTTTATTTAGCTTTTGCACCGATATTTTGCTTCTTACTTACTTGGGCTGTCCTCTAACGTGCGGGCGAAGGAATGCGGGGTTGTTCAGGAATCTGATTGATAAAATAAGGTCGAAGTTGACGGGATGGCACAACAAAATTCTTTCTCCTGGGGGTAAGCTGGTTCTTATTAAGAATGTTCTTTGCTCTATCCCTATGTATACTTTGGCAGCCTGTTGCCCATCCAAAGCCGTTATCAGGGCAATTGAGAGGATGTTTACGGCCTTCTTTTGGGGTAGCAAGGATTGTGTCGCTAAGAGGAGTTGGTTGGCGTGGTTGATCGCTACTCGGACTAAAGCTGAAGGGGGTCTGGGAATCAAGTGTCTGAAAGATATTTTGGATGCCTTCTCTATAAAATTATGGTGGAAGTTGCGGCATGGGAGGGGTCTTTGGATGGAGTTCCTTAAATCAAAATATTTTTGGAAGCGTCATCCTTGCGAAGCTTTCATGACATCCAAGTGCTCTCTCATTTGGCGACGGATTTTACGGGGGAGGAAATTGGCGGAACCTTATATTTATTTTATGCTTGACCGTGGTGAGGGCTCAGCAAGGTACGAAGCGTGGATACCGGGAGGTACTCGGCTGGGACGTGTTGCTGATCCGACGGTCGTTGGTGTGGTTGCAGGGACCATACGTGGAGCGGGGAGACGGTCGTGGGGGATTGCTCCTGGGTTGCCGGGCCAATCCACGAATACCAGGGGTGCGGGTGCTGATTCGGCGGCTCTTTCCCACCGTCGGGCGCACACCCAGGGGTGGGTAGCGGTGGGTGGTGGCACGGGGGAGCTTCGCCGGTCGGCCAGATTGGCCGGGAGGGGGGTTTTCCATCCTCATCGATCGGTGATTGTGATGGTTCTATCGGAAAGGGGAAGGAAGATCTGAGATTCTAGGGCGAGGAACTCGAACAATAGAGGTCTTGATATCCGATCGTTTTGGTCAGCCGAGGGTTGGAATTTGCCTTTAATTTCTGAGCATTTTGGGGATGAGACAGTACGGCATCTCAATGCGGCCAATCTGACTTGCACTACAGTGTCTAATTACTTTGTCTTGGGTGATCGGCAAGGATCTTTCTCTCTGGCAGCGGCATGGAGGTTATATCGGACTCATCATCCAACTTTCCCCTTATTTTCTCATATTTGGGGCAAATGTATTCCAGCGAAGTGGAGCATTCTGCTATGGCGGGTATGCCATAACCGACTTCCCACTGATGACAACATTCAAAAGATTGGCTTTCATATGGCATCCAGATGTCATTGTTGTCAGGATGGACAGGTGGAGACTCTTCAGCATATTTTCTTCCACGGGGATCTTGCTATGGAGGTATAGTCTGTCTTCGGGATTTTTTTCAAGGCGAGGATGCACCATGATTTTTTGATTTTCCTTCAAAGATGGTGACGTGGCCCGGACAGTCATCATCGGAGATCCTTGGCCGGTGCGATTATTTGGGTGCTTTGGAAAAATCGGAACAAGCAGCGTTATGAGGGCATAGTGCTGGTACTGCTTTCTTGGTTCGGGAGGTGAAGCGGCAGTTTTGGAAGCCGCTCTCGGGGTGTCTGCATCTTCCGTCTATCCTGCAGTGGGCATGGGATTAGTGCATTGTTGCTTTTTATTCTGTTTTATTTTTCTCTCTGTTACCGTAGAGGTCGGATGTACTCATTACCCTCTTTCTTTTTTAATAAAGGTAACGGTTTTTTAAAATATATATATATATTAGGAAAGCTAACTACGATATGGTTTTTTAAAATAAAGGAAAGATTAATTGGAGTCCTAAGTTAGGAGTTATGGCATTTCTAAGTTGTTATGGCTGTTAAAATGAGGATGAATACTATGACGAATTTGAACTATTTTAGACAAAAAACACATGTATATACACCAAAATCTAACCGTCCATTTCATGAGATGCCATCATACCACGTCACGTATCCTATTTATGACGCATACACCCAATCTTGACTCAAAAAGGACACAAAAATCTCTTTGGGGACACGTATCGAACACTTGGTGGTCACAAATTCATAACAAATATAAATTGAGCATAAAAATCAACACTAGTCATGATAAAAATCTAGATCTACCAAATTGAAAGCTTCTAATACCTAGATCTATCATTAGAAAGTCAAATCCACCTATGGAAAGATTTCTATGGGTTCAATGGACGTTCCTAGCCATGAAATTAGTGAAGAATAGAGATTAATCCAACTTGTGTGTCCATACTTTAGAGAACTCCAAATTTGGACACGGAAAGGATGAGTCGGACACGATCACCTAGCAAGCTCCTCTCCTATGGATCTTATAAGACCCCTCCCAAAAATTTACTTTTATTTATAATTTAGTAATTTCTAATTTTGTAATTTATTTCAACAATCTATTTGAATTTTCATGACTATAGCTTAAGTATTCATTTTTAGTTATTTTCGGTAATATTGACTCTTCTTGAAATAATGAAATAATAATAATATTATTTACAGAATTATATTAGTGATAAAATATTTATATTATTCTTTAATAAATAACAACAAGTCTACCACTTCCCATTCCTATTTAGTTAACCCCTAACCTCTTCTCATTCCTATTTAGCTAACCCCCAACCTCTTCTCATTCCTGTATAACTAACCTCCAACCCTTCCATTCCGTAACCCTTGACCCTTCCATTCCGTAATCCCCGACCCTTCAATTTCGTAACCCCCAACTCAATCTTTCACATTTGTCACTCCCCGATCCCGACATTCGTATTTTTATTTTTTGATTCCTGTATACAGTATTTATACATGTGCACCTTTAATTTATTGTTTTACTAATTGTTGCATGTAGCATTTAAACATGTCATTAGTTACATGTTAGAGCATGCTTAAGACTAGGGTTTGGTGGAGCCAACCCTCACGCACTATAAATAATCTCTTCCATACTCTCTTTTCTCATTCACTCTCTTATTTATTTCCCTCGACCACCAACCCACTTAGGCAAGTACAACTTGCTCAAAAGTGGAGATTTGTGCATTTTTCATTCTTGACTTTTTTTCCTTTGATATTATTTTTCTATATTGTTCTTCTCATCATCCTCTACAAGTTTAGTACTTAGTATTTTTGGTTTTGATGGATGGATTCTTGTAGATCTAAGTTTATGTCATTTTTGGTTTTCTTGGGTTTTCATCTATCAAACTTACTGGTTTTTGAAAACTAATTGTTCCTTGTGGTAGAGAATTTGATTCTACATAATTTTGACCTTTGAAAAGTTAGATTTTGACTTATTTTGAGGAAGTTATGGCCTAGTAAAATTTGGACATCTTCTATGTTCATCTGTCCTGGTTCTGGCAGGGACATGAATAGTACTGGCCACATAGTGCCAGTCCGCATAGCTGCATAGTGCTGGCCGCATAGTGCCAGTCCATATGGCTGTATAGTGCTGGCCGTATAGTGCCAGTCCGCATGGCTGCATAGTACTGGCCATATAGTGCCAATCCGTATAGCTGCATAGAGCTAGCCGCATAGTGCCAGTCCGCATAGCTGTATAGTGCCATAGTGCCAGTCCGCATGGCTGTATAGTGCTGGTCGTATAGTGCCAATCCGCATAGCTGTATAGTGCTGGCAGCATAGTGCCAGTCCGCATAGCTGCATAGTACTGGACGCATAGTGCCAGTTCGTATAGCTGCATAGTACTGGCCGTATAGTACCAGTCCGAATAGATGTATAGTGCCGCATAGTGCCTATTTTGGCTGTTTTATGCCCTATTTGGCTGATTTGTGGCCAAAATTTCTTCCAACTCAAACCATGAAAGTTGTAGATCTTTGTCTTGGCTTCAAAAATCTTCATGTCTCACTTTAACCAGAATTCATATGTGACTTATGGCACGTTGCGCACCTTGCACCTCGTGCACCTTTTGACTCTTGTACCTTGCACCTTGTGCACCTTTTACCTTCCACTTTTGCCCGTGCGCCGTTTGTGCCACTTCATGACTTGCGAGCAATTTATACCCTAAGTGCATAGTGCCTTCTTGTTCTCTTTCCTCTTGTGTATTGGTCCTCATTCCTGATCTAACTACCTATACGTGTGTTGGATAAACCTATGTATGTCCTAAGGTACAATCTATGTGAGCACCGAGGTGCTATCCTATGTGGTAAGTGTTCCTACGTGATACCTGCCAGTACATCCAAGATTCCAGCATTTACATAGTAATTAATCGGTAGCAATGATATGGTATGTGTTGAGTGTTGCATTACACCAAGAAGGGGTACATACGTATGACTCCATGAGCCAGTACGGATCCCTTCTTGGGGTACACGTACATTGTACGACATCTAAGGGAGTGAGCATGTGACCACGACATGTGAACTCCGAAGATAACCTAGGTTAGGCAACTAACTTGGTAGATGCTTTGGGTGGGAAGAATCCCGAAATCGTGCCATACTAGCCACCCCAGGTCCTGTCCTGACGTGTCAGGTTGGCCGCCACGGATATGGTTTCATTCGCCTATAAAGGATGACTATATCCGACATCTACGAGCTATGTGTTATACGTTTTAGCGTGGTAGCCCTCCGGGGGACCGGTGCATAATCAATGCGCTATATGTTTAATGGTTTGGCTAGCCCTGCTGCGTTAACACGATCTAGGATCACTTAATTAGTATCGCGGGGATAACTCCGCCAAATATAAAAAGACGCATGAATGAATGGCCGCTTGAAAAATAAATTGACTGCGCCTTGTACCTTCCATTAGTAGTCGAGGGACATAGACTGTCATAGTGCGTGGTCCAACCCATATCCTTATTTGGTTGTTGGGTTTATCTATCGTGCTATGATAGGTTGTAGATCGAGGTTACGACCGGAAGCTTTTATTATTACTAGTTGTAGAAGCATAAAAAATACAAGACTATGTACCCCATATGAAGAAGAATATTATGCGCCCACATAACCAAAAGGGGGCTATGTGCCCACATAACCAAAGGGAGGCTATGCGCCCACGTGATCGAAGAGGGGCTATGCGCCCACATTGTTTTCATGCAGATCAAACAAGCACCCAAGTGTGGGCACATAAACTTACTCCCACAATATGTGCCCAAGGCAGCAGATCCCTACGACTCAGTCAACATCGACGATCAGTCGTGCACCAAAGCATGCGGCCACGTCAGTCTCCATGAGCAATCGTGCACCGAAGCATGCGGCCACGTCGGCTCCACGTCAACCCTACGATCTACCCACGATCATCCAGTGTCCATGCGCCTACACCCTATGGGCCCAAAGGGGTGTTATGCGCCCACAGTGAAATTTATGTATTTTCTACTTGTTGGCGCATAACAGTCATTTCAGTGCAAAACGACTATAAATAGAGGGTGTCTCCCTCTATAAAACACACAGAACGAAGAGCATTTCAAGTGCCAAATTGCTGCCCTTCTTGCCAGTGAGCCGAGAGTTAGCAATTTTCTTAGGTTTTCTCCCACTTTTGTAAATCAGAGTGTCAACGGAGTAAAGGAGCAATTGTCGCTCGATCTCCATCGTCCCATTCCTAGAATTCTTTTTGTACTCGGGGATCCTCAGTGCAGGATCTCTCAGGCGTACTCGATTTGTGGTGCCTTGCGCCAATAAGAAAAGACAGAGTTTCTTCTTCTTTTTTGTGTGTGTCCACAAAAATGGTGACTCTACTGGGGACTACCTTATTCTCTGACGAAAAGGTCGTGATGCAATCCGATACCGATAAAGTAGGGAGCACTCAAAAGATGTTGATCGTGAAGTTCGATCAGCAGGCGTTCGAAGATATGCTCTCGAGGGACGGCTCTACTTCCTCAAAATCAGTGAAGCGAAACAAGTCTCACAAGACTTGGCTTCCGAAGGCTCACGCTGCATATCCTGCCAGTATCGTAGAAGATATGCAACCGAAGGAGAACTCCGTCATAGGGGCGCATAACCCTTCCATAGGATCTCCCAATGTGAAGAAGGCGTATACCGTTCCGGGCTCTACTAGCCCAACGACTTCCCTCTTGCACAATCAACAACAGAGTATTCAATACTCGAAACTTGGCAAAGAAAAACACTACGATGCAAAGAATCGAAGTGTTCGACGCTCTAGACAAACTCAGCGAGGCTCGCAAACGAAGTAGGCAAAACTGGGATAAAACATCGATGTTTTCCAAAGCATGCGCCCAGAGCTATGCGCCTAAGGCAGTATGTGGGCGCATAACTCTGGCCAGAGGACTTCTGTCTTCGATAGGCTATGCACCCAGGGCCATACACCCAGGCTCTGATGAGCCACTCTATGCACCCACATCCAGGAGGGCCAGGCATGCTACCAAGACTTCAGGAAAGCATGCGCCCAAGGGCATGCTCCAGGGTCTATGTGCCCACAGCAAAAAGACAGACCCCACCGCGTATAGCAAGGGGCTGTCTTCAAGGTCATCACGGAACTTAGGTATAGGGGTTGCCCCTACACATGAACTAAGTCCGGATGTGCCAACTCCCCTTACAAACCCACATGCAAAGCTCGGCGATGCATGTGACATGGGTTTTAAGGCAAAACTCCCTTCTACCGATTTATGCGATATGATAAATCATAAGCATAAAGCGAGGGAGGATAGTGCAATTCGTGGCGTATATCCGTGCACCAGTATTGTCATCAACTGTTGCTGCTCCAAAGCAACAAAGGTGCCTCCGAGGTAGTCCGTGTTTCGACGACTGCAGCACTCTGATGATGAAAAGCCGCTATGTGTTTCATCCAACATGGCTTTATGGGGTCCTCCTTACGAGAGCCCCGATCAAAGAATGTGGACCACGAACCCAACTTTTTCTTTCAGTTGCAAACAGAAGAAGAAGAAGTCTGCCAACAAACAGCCAGCGAGCTGTTATATATGAAGGAGTCTATATGGGTACTCGGTTAAGGATGAGATTCCATATAGATGACGAGGACTCCCGAGCTGGGGGTGATGATCCTTCAGTTGGGGGTAGTATTCCCTCAGAATCTGAAGTAGACGACCTTCACACCGGGGGTAGCCTTCCAGATGACGGGATAACGATGATCTCTTCGAGTCCGACGGTGACTATCTACCTCTCCTGCCTAAAGACGAGGGTCATTTCAACTCAAAGACAGACAGTAGCAGCACCAGTTGTACTGTCTCCTCTATTCATCCTCGTATGTTATCTGCGTACATGGCGGATGGAGAGAGACTTGAAGAAGCCAGTGATCAGACCAACAAGCGGCTAGAGAGTCTTGAAACGGTATTTGCTAAGATCACTGATATGCTTACCAGTATAATGGCAGTCCAAACTGCTGGGGATGTTCCTCCACCTCAACCGAACGTCTCAACACACGCTAGTCCGGCTCATAGCAACAACCCTCCTTCACTACAAAAGGAGTATCATTCCGTTGCACCTCCTCCAAATCCCGTAAATGCTGGGGGTGGTCCTTCACCAACGACGCTTGACAACCGTACAGCAACCGTTTTTTCAACATCTGCTTAATTAGCAGGATGCAATTGATTCTCTTGTTGCCCGTCTCTATACCATTTCACACAAAGACGAGCTTCAAAAGATGGGGATATCTCAACCTTATCCTCCTAAATGGGAGAATGCTACTTGCCCTCCTAACTACAAGCCACTGATGCTAAATTTACTTGACGGGATGACTTCTCCTCGCCAACACATGACATACTTAAACATGCAGACTCTGCACTTACCAAGGGACGATCCGTTCTTGTCAAAGCTATTTATCAGCACCTTGCAGGGGGTAGCTTTTGAATGGTTCTGCAGTCTGCCTGCCGGTTGCATTAATTCCTTTAAAGACTTGGAGAGGTTATTCCTCAACAGGTTTTATGAGAGTGGCATGCATGTTAGTATGTCCACCCTCATCAAGACTAAGCAAAGGAGGAGTGAGTCTGTTATTGCTTTCATCGAACATTTCAGGCGACTAGCATTGAAGATGCCCTTCGATATACCAGACTCAGAGCTTATGGATACTTGTCGACAGAACTTCCTTCCTACAGTGAAGTTTTGTCTGGGTGTACATAAGTATGATAAATGGCCCGCTTTTATTGGGGCTGCTGATGCTGCTGAAAATGATGTCCCTAATCTGGAATTACTCGGGTTGAAGACACACAAATCTGAAGATAAAAGCAAGCACCCCCAAACTATCCCTGTCCGTGGGGGTAAAGGAAAAGAAGTCTTCAAGGTCGACACTTCCAAGGGAGCTTCCAATTCTCAGGGCGCTCCTGACAAACCCAAGAAGACTTTCTCCTTTAACGAAGATGATGTTATTACCATTTTTCACACATTGATGAAGGGTAATAAACTAACATTGCCTCCACCATGACGTCCTGCGGAGGCGAACCAACTCAACGATCCCAAGTACTGTCTTTATCATCAGTACGTGCACCATCCCACCAAGGATTGCATCGTTCTGAAGAATAAGATACAACAGCTTATCGACAGCCAAGTTATCAACCTCGAAGCTGAAGACAAGGTTGTATCTTCTAACATGATCTCTCTTCAATTTGGTGACTTTTCTCCCATAGAAGTCCCAGACGGCGTAGTTCCAATCCCCAAGGTAGTAATAGAAGTCGTCAACCTGTCGCCAGCTCGCGACTCAATATCAACGTTGGTGCCACTCACGAAAGAACATGGTGAGATCATGTGGGTCTATCCAGACCTTGTGCAAGAAATGACACAAAGGGTGGTGTCTTCCAAAGCAAAGAGGGGCAATAAATACAAATCATGCCATATGGTATCTTCTCCCATTTACGAAGTTCTATCTGGCAAGACGCGATCTGGGAAGACTTACCTACGGACTTATGACCCTGCACAAGAAGATGAAGTGCCTTTTCAAGCTCCTGCTACCCCCACAAGTTTAGAAACTGGTCCATCTAAGTCCTCAACTACCGACAAAGCTAAGCAGAAGGAGACGCGATTTGACAAGTCTCTGAAGGCACCAACTCCTGAAGGCATGGATCGGCCTTACCACTTTGACATACTGGCACAGCTGGCCAATATACCTGCCAGGTTGTCTTTGTTCGATCTACTACGACTCTCCAAAGGGACACGAAAAGCTTTAAGTGAGGCATTAGTACATGCCGACTCTTATCTCGCTGAAGTCAAAGCCCCCGCTGAAGATCCCGTCTCCTGTCCTCACTGTCATAGCACTATGGAAGTAGTGCCCAACATCACCTTTTCATAAGAAGACATGCAACTCAAAAATAATCGTTATGATAGACGCATTATACAGGATATATCGAGGCGATTAAGGGGGATCGGATGTATATCGATCCAGGTTCCTCCCTCAGCATCATCCCTAGAAATTTACTCCAAATTAGGGATCCCTATGCACAAGCTGTCTACAACCAATACAACTATCATGACTTTCAATGCTAGGAGAAGCCCGTGCTGGGCAAGATTCGTCTCAAGTGCCAAATTGATGATCTTCGAACAGAGCTTTCTTGCTATGTAATCGACGCCAATGTGTCCTACAACGTCTTGTTAGGACGTCCGTGGATACACAAGAACATGATCGTTCCTTCTACCCTTTACCAGTACTTCAAGTACGCTAACGGTGATGGCATCGTGAAGACGGAGTTTGTCGATGTCGATCCTTTTAAGGGTATCGAAGCCTACTATGAAGATTCGGTACTTTACTAATCTCAGCCCTCCAAGGATGACGGCAACGAAGCTGACGATGAAGCTGAAGTGAGTTCATCCGCCAGTGGCAGTCCCCTGGTTATCCGAGTCAAAGGATGTACTACTCCAAAAGGTACTCCAAAGCCTCTCACAATCTGGGTCAAAAAGAAGAATCCTGATATTCTCAAACCATTGACCATCACTCTCCGCAAAACGACTCGGGTGGAGCCTGCTGAAGTTCGTCCTTCCAATCCTGAAGAGTTACCCTACATAGTGAACTTGACCAAGTCTGTGGCTCCTGTTTCGGACAATGATCCTCTCAATGAGTATATTAATACTCAAAATAATGTACCTTCAGTAGATGATGTTATCCTTGAAGAAGAACTTGCATATTTTCTAAGTAAAGGTTTATCTTTGAATTACTCCGATGTCTACCAATCTGTAAACCAGTACATAGATACATTATATGCCCTAGAGCATGGCATAGGACCACATCTCTGCATGCCGGTTACGATGCCTCGTCTGCGAGAAAAAGTCTGGCCAGAAGATATCCACTACTTTATCGTTCCAGCTAGAAAGAAGGGTGAAGAATTGATCATCTTCGGTCGAATAATTGGCGAAAGAAAGTTCATTCTGGACTTTACTACTCCCAATCCCAACACTGAAGCTGACAATGATTCTGGAAAAATGCAACTTTATCGATATAGTTGGCAGGCCAAGAATATCATCCAGAACATAAGATATAAAAAGCGACCAGGGAATAAACTACAGTCAAGGACGACAATTGCCAATACGTCACTTTGCTCCTCCCGACAAATCCGAGAACTATTATCAACAAAACGGTATTGGTTTGGATTACGTTACTCCTCCAACAACTCCTGAAGGATCAGATGTCGAAGTGGATTGTTGTTCTCATTCTTCTGATTCCTGCCTCTGGGATTCAGACTCAAGCATTGGAGACATGTTCAAAGAAACTTTGTCCGTCAACATGGTGTCAGTTGACCAAATTGCAGAAGATGTCCAATCAATCAAGCTCGAACAATGGGCTCAAAAGATGGATACCAAGTAGGAGTTACATTTCAAATAGCGTGAACCACCTACTGAAGACGAAGTTATCCAAGTTAACTTGGGAGATGAATCATCTCTTAAACGAATCTTTATCAGCAAAAGTCTATCTGGTAAAGAAAGACAATCTCTTATACAGCTTATAAGAGAATATATTGACGTCTTTGCATGGAGCTATGAAGACATGCCAGGCTTGGACCCTAAAGTTGCTATGTACCGCCTAAATATCTCGTCCAAAGCTAAGCCAGTGAAGCAACAGCAACGACAGTTCCGACCAGATATAATGGAAGCCATCGAGAGTGAAGTCAAGAAGCTTATTTCAAGTGGGTTCATTCGTGAAGAACAAAACTCTGACTGTCGCTAACATTATGTCACGCCCCAGAACCAGAATACTGGAGAGCAGGAGAGAACATAGCCAGCTACGTATATTGAAATGAAGTCCATCTCGTTATACGGTCACGGCTGTCTAGATATGAGGGTTTACTACAAGCCAACAGTCTGTTAAGGTCAAGCCTACTGTCTTAATCTCAAGCAAATAATATAATTACAAGATGTTTAACCACCAAATATACAATAAAAGGCGTCCCAAATATTACATATCAGCTGATCATGATGCTAGGACTAGCAAGAGTTAAGTCATACATGATCAACCCTAGGATTTGTTAATCATGTTTACAGCCCATAGGCAGACAGTAAGTAAAAGTGCATCGAGCTAACAGGTGCTTGTCGGCTAAACGCCTCAAAAGAATAACTTTACAATAGAGTGAGCGAAACAAAATAGAAAACCCACTCGTAGCCCGGGTTCCTTCTAGTCGCCACCATCAGGCTGGAGGTTCGGAAGATCCTCGGGAGCTGCTCCGAAATCTGGCCACACAAAACCAGCTGGGTCAAACCCCAGAAATAGCAAGTGTCACAAAGGAGGCCACAAAATAAGAACAAAAGCAGCATATCAGAACATAAGAAAAGAAATAAAAAAAGGTACAAGTAATAAAGAGTGCAACAGGACAATAAACGACTAGTGACGTGGAACCATTCCGGGAGCCAGGTTACAACCCTTAAACCAGACCAGGACCGGGGTTGTAACCCTTCGCCTAAATAGCTCCTTGTCTCAACCCAATTATTGTTAGAGATAAGTAAAACAAGCTTGTACAAGAGTTCCAGGTACAGGGGCTAGACATGACTTAGACAAGACTGGACTCCATCCATTCACAAGCGGCCAAGCAATTACTACGGCTTACTACTTTAACTAACTAGGGTTGTCACAAGCCTAATTACTAACAAGATGCAATGAGAATATCCCAGTCCCAAGCCCTGCAGACCATCTAGTTATCCTTCTGCGGGTTGAGAGTATGGTTGGGTACATCGCCCCGGAGACGATATACCCTTAGGTGACTTAGAGGGTGCAACACATGATAGTGTGCTGGAAATGTGCTCTACTCGTCGGCAAGCTACAAGTCCAATTAAGAGCACCCAGATAACAAGATTTCCTGTGACTGGAAATTCTCCATGAACTATAGTTTGATCTAGTCATTAGCCTAATCCATGTTCAGTGCGAATACCTGACCGTGGAAAACCAGGGAGTCACGTCCTAGACATGATGCAAGACAAGACAAGTGGATTGCACAAGCAAGCAAGCAGGAACACCCACGGTGTCAAGTTGATTATACGAGTCAAGTTACAAGTTACAAGTCAAGTCAAGTCAGGAGTGCGCCGCCACGGGCCACTATCAAGTTATCAAGATAAATCATGTCAGGGTACTTGGCAGGAGTACGCCACGACGGGCCACTATCATGTCAGGTTGGTCATGTCAGGAGTGCACCACTACGGGTCACTGTCGTGTTATGCTAGTTCCTTGTCATACAATGCCATGTACAATAGTCATCCCAAACATATTAAGTAAAATCAAGTTCAAGACAAAAGGCGTAAGGATATAAAATGGGTGTAAAATATCTAATAAAATATCAATATACAGGATTATAGAAGAGCCAAGCTTAAGGGAAAATAAAACCAAATCTCCATGATTGGACAGATTACGCAAGGGTCCCTGGGGTCGAGTTGCGCAGGAGTCAAGTGCGCTAGGGGGCCAACTGCGCAGGAGTGAGCTGCGCGGTCGGCGCTGCGCTAAAGAGCGCAGGCCGAGAGAAGGATGCACAGTCCAGCACTGCGCTAAAGAGAGCAGGCTGCTGTCTCCTTCTCCAGGCCGAGAAGAACACTCCTAGAACTCCAAAGTTCAAATCTTCATATCTTTATCAAATCAAAACCAAATCTAGATTTCCAAGGGTCTAACTTGAGTAAAATTGAATTCTCTTCCACATGGAAGCATCAAAACCCACAAAAATCCAACCAAAATAGATCAAAACTATGTAAATCCGAAAATAGTTAAAACCTAGATCTAGAACAATGGAGACTCCAAATCACAAAATGGCAAGCACTAATGTTGATCATTATGGCCTAATCTAGCTAATGAATAAATAAAATATGGTTCTCATGTGGTGGCAAGGTGCACTTGCCTATGGGTGGAGTGTTGTGTAGAGGAAGGAAGAAGAAGAAGATGGAGAAATAAATGAGAGAATTATGGAGGAGAGAGAAAAGTAGGTGGAGTTTTAATGAGGGTGGGTTGTGTTGTGTTGATGGTGGAGTGTAGATTAAAGTGCTCCAATACATGTTAAACCAAACCAAACCAATCCAAACCAATTCTCCTCCACAAAATAAACCAAGCCAGGTAAAACCCAATTACGAGAACCAAAATCTGCAAGTCAAGCCAATTACAAGTACATGCCATAATCCAAGAAAATAAATACAGGTCCAAGGTACATGCAGGCTTAACCAAAATACGTATTCAGAATATGGGTGTTACAATTCTACCCACCTTAAAAGAATTCCGTCCTCGGAATTTAATTAAGAGGCTAGAGAGACAAGGACAAGCTATATTAATCACAGGCAAGCTATAACTAGGCAAGCAATCAGACAATCATACATGCAAGCAAGGGATGGAAAACATAAGGCATAAGGAAGACATTATACCTTACGAGTCAAACAGATAGGGATATCGCGATCGGATGTCATCCTCATGCTCCCACGTTGACTCACCGAGAGAGTGATGACCCCAAGCAACACGGACTAAGTTAATAGTCTTGTTCTTGAGTATCTTCTCTCTCCGGTCCAATATAGACACGGGCCTCTCCTCATACGAAAGGTTGGTACCAACAACCAATTCCGAATGGTCTAGGATATGGCTCGGGTCCGGGACGTACCGTCGTAATTGGGACACAAGGAATACATCATGTACCTCACTTAGCGACGGTGGAAGAGCAAGACGATAGGATACATCTCCTACTCGCTCCAGGATATCGAACGGCCCTATATACCTAGGACTAAGCTTTCCCCGTACGCCAAAACGAATGACGTCGCGGTTAGGCGAGATCCTAAGGAATATATGGTCGCCGATAGCAAACTCCAAGGGACGTCGATGAGCATCGGCCCAATGCCGCTGGCGATCTTGGGCAACTCGAAGACGATCTCTGATCCTTCTGACCACTTCAACTGTCTGGGAAATCATCTCTGGACCAAGCATCTACCTCTCTCCGACATCATCCCATGCTAGCGAGAATCTGCAACCATACAAAGCCTCGAATGGAGCCATCTGGATACTGGCCTGGAAACTATTATTGTACGAGAATTCCACAAGATACAGGTGATCTTCCTACGAACCACCGAAGTCAAGGGTACAAGACCTCAACATGTCTTCAAGGGTCTGGATTGTGCGCTCTGACTGGCCATCTGTCTGCGGATGATAAGCTGAGCTAAACTGGAGACGAGTTCCCAAACTCTCTTGCAGGCTGCGCCAAAAGTGTGACGTAAACCTCGAATCCCTGTCCGAGGTAATGCTGACTGGTATACCGTGAAGCCTGACAATCTGTCTGAGGTACATCTCTGCCAACTGAGCCGTTGACTGCCCAACTCTGAATGGAAGAAAATGAGCCACCTTCGTGAGCCGATCAACTATAACCCAAATAACATCTCGACCAGCTGGGGATCTAGGCAATCCAGTCACAAAATCTATGGTTACATGCTCCCACTTTCATTCTGGAATCGGCAAGGGCTGAAGAAGTCCAGCGGGCCTCTGATGTTCAGCTTTAACCTGCTGGCAAACCAACACCGAGAGACAAACCGGGCTATCTCCCTCTTCATGCCATTCCACCAGAAGTGCTGACGGATATCACGGTACATCTTCGTGCCACCAGGATGAATAGAATACTGCGAGCTGTGAGCTTCTGCCATGACTTCCTGTCTGATATCTCCACTGGGTACACAAAGACGAGTGCCGTACCGAAGTGTACCATCTTCATGAAAGCACAACTCTGGCCTTCTTCCTGCCTCACACTCTGCTCTGAACCGCTGAAGCTTGGAATCTGTAGACTGCGCCATCCGGATCTTCTCAACTATGCTGGACTGAACCTGTAGACTGGCCATCAATGCCACGTTGGTAGGAAGAACTACTTCAATTCCCATCTTTTAAAAATCTGCCAATAACTCTGGTTGCGCCGTTAGGAAATAAACTCCGTCTCTCCTGCTCAACGCATCTGCTACAACGTTGGCCTTTCCTGGGTGATACTGCAAATCCACATCGTAGTCAACCAATAGCTCAAGCCATCTTCTCTGCCGCATATTAAGGTCCTTCTGGGTGAAAACATACTTCAGGCTCTTGTGACCAGTAAATATTTTCATTCTATCTCCGTACAAGTAGTGCCGCCAAAGCTTAAGTGCAAACACTACTGCTGCTAGCTCCAAGTCGTGGGCCGGGTAATTCTTCTTATGATCACGAAGTTGACGCGATGCATAAGATATTACCTTTCCATGCTGCATCAAGACACACCCCAATCCTCTACCTGAAGCGTCACAATAAACTGTGAATCCTTCGGTCCCATCTGGAAGCCTGAGAATGGGAGCCGTTATCAATCCTCGCTTCAACTTCTCAAATGATTCCTGACACTCTGCTGTCTAAACAAACGGCACATCCTTACGAGTCAACTGGGTCATCGACGCTGAAATCCTTGTAAAATCTGAAACGAATCGCCGGTAGTAGCCGGCCAATCCAAGGAAGCTGCGAACCTCTGCCACTGAACTAGGTGCTGGCCAAGACTCGATAGCCATAATCTTCTGGGGATCCACTTCCACTCCTCCTCGAGTAATGATGTGACCTAAGTACGAAATGCGATCGAGCCAGAACTCGTATTTACTGAACTTGGCGTACAACTGATGCTCCCTAAGCGTTTGAAGGACAACTCTGAGATGCTGCTAATGCTCTGCTTCGCTCTTGCTGTAGACCAGGATATCATCTAGGAACACGATCATGAACTGATCCAGGTAAGGCATGAAAATGCGATTCCTGAGGTCCATGAATACTGCCGGCACATTGGTCGCTCCAAAGGGCATAACAAGGAACTCCCAATGTCCATACCTAGATCAAAAAGCTGTCTTCGGGATGTCTTGCTCTCTGACTCTGATCTGGTGGTATCCTGACCGTAATTCTATCTTCGAAAACACTGAAGCCCCTTTAAGTTGATCAAATAAGTCATCTAGAGGGTATCTGTTCTTGATTGTCACTGAGTTCAAGGTACGATAATCTACGCATAACCTGGACGTACATCCTTCTTTTTCACAAGAAGCATTGGGGCTCCCCAAGGCGATCCACTTGCACGAATGAATCCCTTGGTCCGGAGTTCTTCAATTATCTTGTACAAAATCTCCAACTCTGAAGGCGCCATCCGGTAGACTCGCTCTGATACTGGTGCTATCCCGGGGATCAAGTCTATAGTGAACTCGATCTCCCTCTCTGGCGGCATCCCTGAAAGTTCCTCTGGGAAGACATCTGGAAACTTTTCAACTATCCGGGGTAACTGCACTGCTGCTACTGCCATCCGTAATACTGGGGAAGATGGCTCCACTGCGCCTCTGGAAAATGAGAACTCTGGCTCGCCTGAAATGCTGAAAACAATCCTGCCAACATGGCAGTCTATCCTAGCATACTGGTTCCTCAACCAATCTATGCCTAGGACTACATCATAGTCTGCCATAGGGAATTCTATAAATCTAGCGGGGAACTCTCTACCGCTAACTACGATCCGACACGAGGAAAACACTCGATCTACCCCCACAAGACCATTACCAGTAAGTATATTGTGCCTCACTGATAATGACTCGGGCTCCAATCCTATCCGTGTCGTGAATCGTGTAGACATGAATGAATGCGATGCACCAGAATCAAATAATACGGAAGCTGGAAAGGAGTTGACGAGAATAGTACCTGCCACTACCTCACCTGGTGCAACTTCTTCTACCATAGCCGTCATCATGGCCTGACCTCTAGCTGCGGGTCCCCTCTGCTGGAAGCCTCTCTGCCTGCTCTACACTGGAGCCTGGGTGCACTGCTGCTGGAATACTTGGGCCTGAGGCAACAATGGCCTCGGGTACTGCTGCTGCTGCACAGGTGCTGGTCCCCTAACCGATGGACTGGTTAGGTTGGAAGAGGATGAACTACCCCTATTCGGGCAAGCTTCTATCTTGTGATCTGTCGCTCCACAAGCTAGGCACAATCCTTACGCCCTACGACAATCTGCCAATACATGGCCCGGCTTCCCGCAATGTGAACATCCTATTGCAGAAGTCTGCTTCTGTTTCTGCTGCTGCGGGTACGTCGGGGTTGAATACTGAACCGACGTTACTGAGGCCGCCCGCCTCGGAGTTCCAATGGTCAAACTTCTAGCTGCTGGGGCTGGAGCTGATGATTGGTGCATCTGACTGTGGGACCGCTTCCTACCTCCGGTCCTATCCACGATCCTCTGGGAGGTATACTCATGCCTCCTAGCTGCTCTCAAAACTGCATCAAACGTCTAGTGCTCGAACTGCTCAACAGCCAACAAGATCTCCAAATGCAGCCCCTCCTAGAATTGCTGGGCCCTATCAAACTCGATCGCCACCAAGGTGGGGGCAAACCTACTGAGTCTAGAAAACTCAGTCGCATAGCCATCGACCGTTCTGCCTCCTTGCTTCAGGTTGGTAAGTCTGGTCTGCAGGTCGTACCGAGCCGCAGCATCAAAATACTTCGTCTGGAATCTCTCTCTAAACACCGCCCAAGCAATGGGTGCCACTAATCCCATGGCCTGAGTCGCCCACCAACTACGAGCCAAGTCCAACAACTACAGGCGTACCACCACCACCTTCTCATTCTCAGGTGTCCTAGCTGTTTCCAGAACCACCTCGGTATCCTGAAGCCAAGCGTCCACGAAAATCGCATCTTCACTGCCGTCGAAGAAGAGAGGGTTCAAGCGCTTGAAGCTGTTGGCCGTGCTGTTCCCTGGATGACCGCCTCTGGTCAAAGCATCTGCCACAGTCTGGTGCAAGGCGTCTCCTCTGCGATCTTGAAAAGTTATCAAGGCCCTGATGAGTCCCACCAAGGTGCCATCATCCGGCTCAGCAGGCTGAACAGGCTGAACAGGCTGAACTGGGGGCTCTCCTCCAGGAGGTACAACTCGGGAGGCAACTCCGGAATGCTGGGCCTGATCTCCAGGTTGCTGCTGGTCCACGGAAGGTGCTCCACCTTGCTGATCGGCAGGGTCAGGTACAGTGCCGCTGAAGAAGACGACACGGGGAAAACAATAAGGAAGGACCAGGACAGATCAACGATACAAGCATGTGATCAAGTCAAGATTCTCAGGGATTCAGAGGATATGAACGGAGATCAAGGACGAGTACTGATTGAGACATCTATTCGGTAAACCCTCACATTTCTTGATTGACAAGACCTGCATGGGCCACCACTTAAACCATGTCACGCCCCAGAACCAGAATACTGGAGAGCGGGGGCGAACATAGCCAGCTACGTATATTGAAATAAAGTCCATCTCGCTATACCGTCACGGCTGTCTAGATATGAGGGTTTACTACAAGCCAACAGTCTGTTAAGGTCAAGCCTACTGTCTCAATCTCAAGCAAATAATATAATTACAAGATGTTTGACCACCAAATATACAATAAAAGGCATCCCAAATATTACATATCAGCTGATCATGAAGCTAGTCGTACAAAATGCTAGGACTAGCAAGAGTTAAGTCATACATGATCAACCCTAGGATTTGTTAATCATGTTTACAGCCCGTAGGCAGACAGTAAGTAAAAGTACATCGAGCTAACAGGTGCTCGTCGGCTAAACGCCTCAAAAGAATAACTTTACAATATAGTGAACGAAACAAAAATAGAAAACCCACTCGTAGCCCGGGTTCCTTCTAGTCGCCACCATCGGGCTGGAGGTTCGGAAGAACCTCGGGAGCTGCTCCGAAATCTGGCCACACAAAACCAGCTGGGTCAAAACCCAAAAAGAGCAAGTGCCACAAAGGAGGCCACAAAATAAGAACAAAAGCCAGCATATCAGAACATAAGAAAAGAAATAGAAAAAGGTACAAGTAATAAAGAGTGCAACAGGACAATAAACGACTAGTGATGTGGGACCATTTCGGGAGCCAGGTTACAACCCTTAAACCAGACAAGGACCGGGGTCGTAACCCTTCGCCTGAATAGCTCCTTGTCTCTACCCAATTATTGTTAGAGATAAGTAAAACAAGCATGTACAAGAGTTCCAGGTACAGGGGCTAGACATGACTTAAACAAGGCTGGACTCCATCCATTCACAAGCGGCCAAGCAATTACTACGGCTTACTAATTTAACTAACTAGGGTTGTCACAAGCCTAATTACTAACAAGATGCAATGAGAATTTTCCAGTCCCAAGCCCTGCAGACCATCTAGTTATCCTTCCGCGGGTTGAGAGTATGGTTGGGTACATCGCCCCGGAGACGATATACCCTTAGGTGACTTAGAGGGTGCAACACATGACAGTGCGCTGGAAATGTGCTCTACTCGTCGGCAAGCTACAAGTCCAATTAAGAGCGCCCAGATAACAAGATTGTCTGTGACTGGAAATTCTCCATGAACTATAGTTCGATCTAGTCATTAGCCTAATCCATGTTCAGTGCGAATCCCTGATCGTAGAAAACCAGGGAGTCACGTCCTAGACATGATGCAAGACAAGACAAGTGGATTGCACAAGCAAGCAAGCAGGAACACCCACGGTGTCAAGTTGATTGTACGAGTCAAGTTACAAGTTACAAGTCAAGTCAAGTCAAGAGTGTGCCGCCACGGGCCACTATCAAGTTATCAAGATAAATCATGTCAGGGTACTTGGCAGGACTGCGCCACGACGGGCCACTATCATATCAGGTTGGTCATGTCAGGAGTGCACCACTACAGGTCACTGTCGTGTTATGCTAGTTCCTTGTCATACCATGCCATGTACAATAGTCATCCCAAACATATTAAGTAAAATCAAGTTCAAGACAAAAGACGTAAGGATATAAAATGGGTGTAAAATATCTAATAAAATATTAATATACGGGATTATAGAAGAGCAAAGCTTAAGGGAAAATAAAACCAAATCTCCATGATTGGACAGATTGCGCAAGGGTCCCTGGGGTCGAGTTGCGCAGGAGTCAAGTGCGCCAGGGGGCCAACTGCGCAGGAGGGAGCTGTGCAGAAGTTAGATGGCGCAGGAATGGTTGGCGCAGAAATGGACTGCGCAGGGGTGAAGTGCGCAGAGGTTGATGGCGCAGGAAGCCAACTACGCAGGGGTGGATTGCACATGAGCAGACTGCGCAGGGTTGGATTGCGCATGAGCAGACTGCGCAGGGTTGGATTGTGCAGGGGTTGATTACGCATGAGTAGACTGCGCATGAATGGATGGCGCATGGGGCTGAGCGCAGTTCACCATGGGGCAAGCTGCCGAGACGGGGATGCGCAGTCCAGCACTGCGCTAAAGAGCGCAGGCTGCTGTCTCCTTATCCAGGCCGAGAAGAACACTCCAAGAACTCCAAAGTTCAAATCTTCATATCTTTATCAAATCAAAACCAAATCTAGATTTCCAAGGGTCTAACTTGAGTAAAATTGAATTCTCTTCCACATGGAAGCATCAAAACCCACAAAAATCCAACCAAAATAGATCAAAACAATATAAATCCGAAAATAGTTAAAACCTAGATCTAGAACAATAGAGACTCTAAATCACAAAATGTCAACCACTAATGTTGATCATCATGGCCTAATCTAGCTAATGAACAAATAAAATGTGGTTCTCATGTGGTGGCAAGGTGCACTTGCCTATGGGTGCAGTGTTGTGTAGAGGAAGGAAGAAGAAGAAGATAGAGAAATAAATAAGAGAATTATGGAGGAGAGAGAAAAGTAGGTGGAGTTTTAATGAGGGTGGGTTATGTTGTGTTGAGGGTGGAGTGTAGGTTAAAGTGCTCCAATGCATGTTAAACCAAACCAAACCAAATCAAACCAATTCTCCTCCACAAAATAAACCAAGCCAGGTAAAACCCAATTACGAGAACCAAAATCTGCAAGTCAAGCTAATTACAAGTACATGCCAAAATCCAAGAAAATAAATACAGGTCCAAGGTACATGCAGGCTTAACCAAAATACGTATTCAGAATATGGGTGTTACACATTATTCCAGTCATGAAAAGGAACGGTAAAGTTCGAGTCTGTATCGATTACCGTGATCTGAATTCTGCATTCCTGAAAGATGAGTTTCCCCTACCGATCGCCAACGTAATGATCGACAATACTTGCAGCTTTGAGCGGATGTCCTTCATGGATGGGTTCTCAGGCTACAATCAGATTAAGATGTTCCCCAATAATAAGAAACATCTTTTCGAACACCGTCGGGGGTATACTGCTATACGGTGATGCCCTTCGGATTGAAAAATATAGGGGCGACATACCAGCGAGCTATGAACATAATTTTTCATGATCATTTGCGCAAAATAGTGGAATGCTACGTAGACGATATCGTAGTTAAAAGTCGTCTCAAGGGCAACCACCTCCAAGATTTGAGATCGGTGTTCGAACTAATGCGTGCACACCAACTCAAATTGAATCCAACCAAGTATTTTCTGGGAGTCTCCAGCGACAAGTTCCTTGGTTTTGTTATCACTTCAAAGGGTATACATCTTGACCCGGAGAAAGTGAAAGCTATCCTCGATATGCGTCCTCCAAGAAATCTTAAAGAGCTACGCAGACTTGAAGGAAGGCTAGCCTATATCAGACGATTCATTTCAAATCTTTCTGGAAGGTGTCAACCGTTTACCCAGCTCACGAAAAAAAGAGTATCTTTCGTCTGGACTAAATAATGTCAACGCGCATTTGATGACATCAAGATCTCACAAGCCCCCCAGTATTGGCGGCTTCGATAATTGGAAAGCCTTTCTTGTTATATGTCCGTGCTATGAATCATTCCTTTGGTGCCATGTTTGCTCAGAAGAATGAAGGCGGCCATGAACAGGCAATCTACTACCTCAACCGCACGATGGTGGGTGCTGAGCACAGATACACACCTGTGGAAAAGGAATGTCTCGTACTGGTATTTGTTATCCAGAAGACACGTCACTATGTGTCTGGGCAGACTATCCACATCATATCCAAAGTCAATCCTCTCATAATACTCATGACTAAATCGGATTCTCTTAATTCCCATTTAGCTACATGGGCAATGCTGTTGACTCCATACGACATGTTGCTCGTCCCTCAGAAGGCAGTAAAAGGCCAAGTATTAGCTGATTTTTTAGCCGCTCATCCGGTGCCAGAATCTTCCAAACTCTACGATAAAATCCCGGATAAAATAGTGGAGTCTAACATCGCAACTGAGGAAATCCCCATTTGGCGAATGTTCTTTGACGGTGCGTCAAGAACAGGACCTAAAGGAAATATTGTGGTCGGAGTAGGCATCGTGCTTGTGTCACCCGACCATCTGGTTATACACCGTGCATATTCTCTCGTGGAACCTTGTACCAACAACGTGGCCGAATATAATGCCCAACTGATCGGCCTTCAATTGGAAAAACAACTGGGAGTTGACTACCTAGAAGCTTACGACGATTCTAAGCTAATAGTTAGTCAGGTCCGAGGGGATTATGAAGTTCGTCACGAAGATCTCATCCCATATCACAAAGCGACAATCGAATTAGCTTCTATCTTCGCTGGATTCTTTATCGAGCACATGCCTCGATTACAGAATATAGAAACAGATGCTTTAGCCGGTCTTGCTATTTCCTGACCGTTCCTGTCGACACTCAACATTCGATTACAGTGTCTGGTCGAAAGTTATTATGTGTAAAAGATACCTTGCATATTCATCACAGTTATGCAACAGAAACAAACGTCAACGTTAAAGACTGGAGATTTTCTTTCATAGACTACGTTGTCTACGGAATCCTCCCTGAGGACCCAAAGGAAGCAGTGTCCGTCCAAAGGTGATCCCTCAGATTTTACTATAATACAGCTACCAAAATGCTGTACCGACGCTCTTACGATGGGTTTCTGTTACGATGTTTATCAGATACAGAAGCCAAACATGCACTCCGTGAGGCTTACAACGAAATTTATGGTACACATCAACCAGGCCCCAAGTTACAAGATTGCCTCAGACGAATAGGTTATTCTTAGCCCACGATGATAGTAGATGCTGTTGAATATGCAAAGAAGTGTAGGGCTTGTCAGTTCTACACCAATTTTATTCATCAACCTTCGGAGTTTCTATACTCGATGGCAGCATCTTGGCCTTTTGAAGCCTGGGATATGGATGTCATCAGCCCAATCAGCCCGCCATCCTCTAGAGGACATCGGTTTATCCTAGCTATAACCGATTACTTCTCCAAATGGGCGGAAGCTATACCGCTCATCGAAGTAAAGACATCAAACGTGATCAGTTTCATCAAACATTACGTTATCTACCGCTTTGGACTACCTCGCAGGATCATCCATGATAATGGTCCAAAATTCACGAGCCATGCATTCTAACGGTTCTGCAATAAGAATCAAATTCAGAATGTAGTCTCTACTGCTTACAATCCAGCGGCTAATGGATTAGCAGAAGCCTTCAATAAAACTATCATCAAACTTCTTTGAGTTCGTGTCTTCAAACAAGCGCGATTGGAATAAGAAGCTCGACGAATGTCTCTGGGCCTATCGTACAACGGTCCGAACTCCAACAGGCAGTACGCTATTCTCTCTGGTTTATGGGAGTGAAGCAGTTCTTCTCCTAGAAATCTAAATTCCCTCTCTTCGAGTAGCCTTAGCCAGTGAGTTGACTGCCGAATAAAGTTACCGTCTGCGACTACAAGAGCTAAAAATGCTAGACGAAAAACGCTTATTAGCTCAACGGCATATTGAGCTATACCAAGCACGCCTTTCCAGAGCCTTTAATAAAAAGCTGAAGGAAAGAATCTTTCAAGTTGGTGATCTGATCTTAGCAGTGAGAAGACCAATGGTCATGATGCACAAAACAAAAGGAAAATTCTAGCCTAAATGGAAACGTTATAAAATCAGTGTATACTAACGGTGCGTATCGACTAACCAAGCCTGATAGTGACTTGCTCATGATGCCGATAAACGGCAAAATCCTGAAGAAATATTATGTGTAACATTCATGTATAGCGTTCACATATACCATATTTTAATTATGTAAATATACAGTGCAATGTTTATGTGATTCGAAAAATCATCTAACTATTATCCGTATTTCAAGAGTCTTGAATATTCCATGGATAATATGTCCTCTAAAAAAGATTCCCCAGTGGAATTATCTTCGTTTTGGACTCTGTCCAAACTTGGTCTTACGAAAATAGTTACATCCATATTACCTTTAAACTGTTTTCCGATAATTATTTCTCCAGTGAAATAATTAAGAAATGTTTTGCCATATCCATATAACCTCTGAGCAAAGCATTCATCAAAGATAATCACGTCCATATTACCTCTGAATTATCCTAATGTTATATATCCGTCCATGTCCATATTACCTCTTCGTCAAAGATAATTACGTCCATATGACCTATGAATTATTTACTGACTCCTATTTAAATGTTATATACCTGTCCACGTCCATATTACCTCCGGTCGAGGTATAAAACATTCTCTGCTATTACGTCCATATTACCTCTATTTTCAAAAACCTTGAATATAAAATGGGTAATGAGTCCACATCTCATTCCCCATCGAAATACCTACCAGAAGTATCCTTACTACGTCCACATTACCTCTAGTTCTGATATTTCACAAACTTTATTCATGAATTTCAAAAAGCCAAAAGATTCTTTATTGAATTATTCTCAAAAAGGCAGAATACAAGAGTTTCTCGACTAAAAAGAGCCAATTACAAACAAAAGACTTAAGGGATACACAATCGATTTATGCTATCCCTCAGAACCTTAATTTCAGCTTGATATTTAACAGTAGCACGACGACGTGCTTCTTCCTGCCGAGCAGCTTCATCCTTGAAAGGAATCAGTTACATATGCTCCTCTTCAAACTTCACCAGCTGAGCCTTCAATTGGTCTAAAGTTGTGGCAATCGCAGCAGCCTGAACCACGTAATCTTCTTGCTCAGACACATCTGTTCGTAAGTCGAACTCAAGCTGGGCAATCTTTTTTTGAAGATGCGCAATCTGATTTTACTTTTCAGTGATCTAGATGGCCAGCTTATT
This sequence comes from Iris pallida, assembly GCA_029216955.1. Taxonomy (NCBI): domain Eukaryota; kingdom Viridiplantae; phylum Streptophyta; class Magnoliopsida; order Asparagales; family Iridaceae; genus Iris; species Iris pallida. The sequence continues at coordinate 11,226,994 of JANAVB010040419.1, read as the reverse complement.
CTTTGAGGCAATACCTACCTGCAGCATCAAACTGTTCATACTGATCAGCCAGCTCATTGGTCTTTTTAGCCAGCGCCTCCTTCCTTACCTAGAAAGTAGCTTCCTCTTCCTCAAGAGCCGCAATCAGAGCCACGTCCTCCTCAAGAAACAATAATGTTAGGCTTCGCTGACTGACTTCTCGGAGTTTGGCCACTTGATTTTTTAGGTCAGCTATGACCTTCCTTAAAGCATTAGCTCGCTCTTCATAGCCGGCAATGCTTTCAAGAACTGTCACCTGTCATTCAGCAACAGCATTCACAGGCCCGAAGGCGGCATTTCGGTTCAAAACCCCAACAAGCTTTACTTTCAAAATAGAGTAGAAAGCTCTTATGACTTCCTGAGCCATCTCATCATCTTCAGAATAGGTCGTTGGAGATGAAGCTTGATGGAGATCTTCTGTCCCAGTAAGATCTACATGGGAGGAAGTCGAACCTGAAAAATAAAGAAATATACATATCAATAACAAAAAAAAACTTACTTAAAGAGTATGAAGGAGTTATAATTTTATATCTCATGCCGGCTCAGTATCAACTGGTGCTGGGGAAATGAGAGCAGACCCAGGTCGCTCACTGTCACCATCAGCCAAAGCAGCATCAGGCTGCTTTCCTTCCACGGTCCTAGCTGGACCGGAAGCAGATTCAATAATGACCGTCTCAACAGGCCGATCAAAGACTTCTTTAGTAACCGTTGTCTGTTTACTGGAAGAACCAAGGGCACCTTCCTGTCTAGCCCCGGTATCTGGCGTAACCTTCGTGCTTTGTTCCCTCTTCTTGTCTACAAGGGAATATACGAAGGAAGTCAGCCTCACAAGTTGTACGCAAAATTGAAGTCAGAAAATCTCATCCAAAGAAAAGTGCAAGAATGACATACCCAGAGGAGGATGAGCCAATTGGACTTGATTTTCATCCAAATCTTTCATCATAGCTCCTATCGCAGATATATCCCCCAAAGAAATATCATAGGAGGGACAGGCTTTCTAATCGCCATTATGGTCTGGGCCTTCGCCTTGATCATCCTTTTGCTCAAACCTTACAACTGAAGAAGACCCACCTTTATCCATCGGTTGAGGACGAGCAGGGGACACCATTGTTATGTCCACCTCTTCAAACGAAGAAGTACCTGCCCCGACCGTGACTTCAACGTCATGTGCAAAGGACAAATGCAAGGATGAGAGAGCGTTATTTGTAGATAGCACGGATACTGATTCTACCAAAATGGCTATGGAATCTAGAAAGGGGTCTACCTCCGAGATAATAACAGCATGTGATGTCGTTTCACTCCTATGAATCTGACGAGAAGATCTTCTGGGAGGAGGCGAGCCGGCGCTCACATCCGTGACCTTCTTTCTCCCTCTGGAGACAACAATCTTCTTCTATTTGGACCGTTGAACCAGCTCAGTGGAAGCTTTCCTCTTGTGAGGAGTATCAGGAAGAGGATCTTCAGTATCCTCTCGCTGAGGTACTGTAACAACCGGCTTCTCAAGAGCGACTCTCTGTCGTGGCGCTGCAGCCGGCTCAGCTGAGGGTGCGGCACCTTCCATTCTGTAGCCCCTCATTGTGTGCACTCATCCTATATCAGCAAGAGTGGGGGCAAGCCTAGTCCCCGATATTAAACTCTGCTCATGATCATACCGAGGATGAAGGATATTAACCTGAATATAGAACTTGGCAGCAGCAAAGAGCATATGGGTTTCAGGCTTATCTTCTGGCAAAGTAGAAATTGCCCCCGTACATCCGGCGTTGTAGTAACCCCATGCACGTGCCCCATCGATTAGGATTCATATCGACTGTAGATGAGGGCTGGGGTTGCCCAAAAGAAGCTGGCTGTAGCCGAACTGCCATGCAAAGCGATTCGGCAGATAAGATTCCAGGAAAGTGTGGTTCCTATTCTTGAGCACCAGATGGGAATGCCTGATGGACTAGAGCCAACGGAATGCCCTAATAGGAAGACTAGTAGTGAGTGCTCCCCCATCTACTAAAGTATCTCAAGCAAGGCTACTACCAGACGGAGGCGACACTCTAAAGAACTCATAATTCTGCAAGAAACTCAAAGCCTTCCTGCAAACAGGCACCCCTGCTACAGTCCAATCTACATCTTTGAATCAACGAAGAAAGGCATCTTCCGCCAAAGAGTCTGCCATCAGCCCGGTATTTATTAATCTGGGACAGTGCAGCACCAGCCATCCCATCAGGTAATAAAAAAAAAATTCAGTCCTGACAAAGTCCTTCCTACCATCAGGTGTCACCGCGTTAACAATAAAGTGTCACAAACCTCGTTGGATGGCTCAGACCATCGCAGGAAGCAGGGCAAGCTGGTATCCAAATGCCAGCTTTACAGCCAGAAGTATCATACCTCGGCTTATCCTTTCAATAGATCCTGAACCACCAGGGACTACACAATCGCGAAGCCATGTCATCAAAAAGGCGGCTACCATAGCCTTTTTTGACAACTTAAACTCAACCTGCTTGAAGAAATGTTAAACCGGGAAGTTTCCCTCGGGATCATCACTATCTTCAGTGTCTACTGCCCTGTGATCTGTCATCAGTTGCTCCATCTCAGATCTCGTCAAGGGCTTGCGAGTCAAGAAAAAGACTGGGCCGCCTCCTTCTTCTCTGATGAAGATGTAGTTGGTCCAGGCTCTCGTATGGGGAAGGGACCCTCAGTCTTACCCTTCTTTGTGACCTGATGACAAATAAAGAGGTGACAGAGTAACTCTTTGTACACCTTCATCATCTTGGAGTTCTCTCTCTCCAAATCCAAGAGCTTCTTATCACAGGGGACGTATTCTTCGTATGGCTCGGTCCCCCAGGGAAGTTTTGATATCGCCTGCATCTTATGAAGAGCCAGACCCATCTTCCAACCCGGATTGAAAAAGGTACATGTGTGATAGTTGTAAAACTCCACCAATGAGATAAACAAAGGTCAATTAACCTTTATGCCATATTGGATGCCTCTAATGGCATAAAAAGTCTGGTAGCTTTTAGAGTAGCCTCGTAAGTCGAGAGCACCCATTCAGTAAGGTCGCTCCAGAATGGGACAGAGTATCTCCAACCTTCCATCCGCAGCTTCCCTCCGGGATATGACTCCTTCTTCGACAGCATCTAGTTGGAGAGAGTCTCAGCAGCATAAGGATGAAGATCAGTCAGGACATCGTTTATTATGGCCCCAAGATGCAGCCCCCTCGTAGAATATGATGTGGAGCCCTTGACACACTTGAAGGTGTCTTTTCTTCGGTCACCAGAGTTAAATTATATCTTTTCAAAGACGACCCCATGCAGTTCAGGGGTCAGGTCCCATTTCATTTGCCTCCATACAGCTAGATCAGTAAACGCCGATAGAGGGTATTGACGCTTCATCGATGGTAACCATATCCTTTGGTTATTTAACCTGACCACCAGAGGGTCTTCTAGGTACATATCATCTCTTCGTCCTCAAATCCCAGGCTGTCACCAAACAAGAAGTACGGTCTCTTGAAGCTCTGCACCCCTCCGAGCATGAACTTCTCATCATTCATCATCTACTTCAAAAACATTTTGTCATGTTCAAGCATAGCGATCACCCGCACCGAAGGCTGGTCATGGCTGATCTTCACCTGGGCATTTTTGACCATTACGGTGACGAGTCTTGAATCCAGAGCATGGCGGGCAGAGCCGAGAGGAATCCCACCAAGAGCCGAGACAACCATGTCAACTTAAAAGACAGAAGAAAAAGTCAGAATAAGAATCTACAGAAAAAAGAGCTAAGTGCTGGAGAAATTCTATGCGCCCTGATGTTATGAGCCCAAAGGGCCCGTGGGTGCATAAGCATCTTCAAAGCACGTGTTCTGTGTGAGTGCACAACAAAATGTGTTGGTGCATGACACGACAAAGTGTGTGGGCGCATGCATCTGTGGGCGCATAAGAATGCTCACAAAAGAAGCGTGTTTGCTTTGGGTGCATATCGATGGTTATGTAGGACAGATTGTAGGAACGAGTTGTAAAGCGTAATACTCTAGAGGGGGGTAAATAGAGTAGGCAGCGGAAATTAACTATTTAAAAAATATTAGTAACAAGATCACAGATAATACATCACAGATATGTAAATAAAAAGTAGAGAGTAGAGAGCAAACACAAACACAAGGATGTATACTGGTTTCCCTCTTGTGAGGACTAGTCCAGTCGGAAGAACTCTAGCTTCCAGTTGAATCCACTATGGAAAATCACCACAAGTTTTCATCTGAAGTTCTTGCAACTTCTACAACGCGAGCTGTGATCCGAAGTACTCGACCAACTTCAATTGTGAAGTGTCTAACTTCAATCAAGCCTCTGATTACAACCACTCTGAAACTTCTAGACCGTATCGCACTGGCAAATCGACTAGAGGATTGTAACTGGCTTGGGATTTGAAAATGAATAGCTCAGAATACTTTAGAAGAAGTAGTAGGCTTATAGAGAAGAGATATGAAAGTGAATGAGTGAGTTGAAATGATCGAAATCCTTTTCTATTTATAGTTTTTCCAAAGGCAGAATTCTGACAGAATTTGGGCAGAATTCGGACAGAACTCGATGAAAAAATCTCGTTGGGATCCGTAACTGCAGGAAGACCAAGTTCAAAAAGTAACGTTCACTAACCGAACTCTGGCCGAACTCTGGCCGAATTCTGGCCGAACTCTGGCCGAATTCTATTTGAGTTCTGTTGGAGTTCTGTCAGGGTTTTTGCAAATTGGTTTTGGGCTTTTTGAAAAGTCAAACAGTTAGGAAGTAGTTTGGACTTTTGTAAGTGGACTTGTTTTCAAAATGAAAGGGTATTTTGAAAACGTTTCTTGGGTAGCCTATTTGCCAGTACGATACAGTGTACATCGTATTCCTAGACTCAATAAATATGCAAAATTATATTGATAAAATAGGAAAACCAAGAGCCCTTTGATGACGCCTTTCTTCAAATATTTGAGCAGACTTGAAGACGCCTTTTTCACTTGACGGCGGTCGTCCAAAGATAAACAGATCTGGAAATCTGAATACCTTTTGGGGGTTCAGAGAAATCTTCTTGTGTAACACCGTCTTTGGCCCATCAATAATTCTCCATTGCATATGTCCTGGTTTGACAAAGCTTAATCATGCTTACAGCATGTCTTACAAATACATGTTAGACAAACGAAACAATATGATACAAGCATAGCAATATGATATAGAACATTTAGGACAATGCTAATATTAAGTAGAATGCTAAGTTTAAGTAGCAACATGATAGTGATTACATGAATATTAGTGACGTCATTATGTTAAACTCAATTGATTAGCCATATTCAAAAACATGATATAATCATTGGGCTAACAATCTCCCTCTTTTTGATTATGGCAAATCCTTTAAGTTTAATATATATACATTAGATGCATGTATCACTAATAAACACATAATACTATAATATTGTGTGCTAACTTAAACTTATTTCTCCCCCTTTGACATGATCAAAAATAAGCTTCCCCGTAATTAGAGCTAAAATAAACTCAAGCATAAGTAAAGGAGGAAAGCAAAAATAATTATGATCAAGGATTTAGGAGAACAGTGTAACGACAAGTTAAAAAATTGCATAACTAAAGAATAAAAAACTTATCAAAAACAGTATAGTTGGTTGAACTTTAACAAAGAACACTGAAATCAAGCAATACATAGTTTACCAACTTGAAATCCAAAAATGAAATATCTTTTGAATGTCATTTGACCAAAAAAAATATCAATATAGTAGAAATCCATCATTGGTCATAAATAAATCATGAGGAATAGAAATTCACATATCTAGTATATATAAAAAAATATAATGAGACTTTTAACAATGATCACAAAAAAATATGATTCATAATTTGTCCATACAAATTAGTAAATCAATTCCATAAGAGTATAATCATCGAAAAAGAAATCAAAATAAATATACTAGATTCTATTCAAAATCTATACCAAAGTTCATGCATTTGAATTCAATTACCTTAGCATGATATATGTATATCCATTAGATAAACATGAAGGTAATGAAGACAAAATACTTGAGAAGGAGAATTCAGTCGACTTGAATGCTCCCCCGCAAAGTATGATCAGTCCAAATATAGATAATCATGAACTTTGAGATAAAACCTCAATAAGAAATGCCAGAAGTAATTTTAAAATCAATCAAATAAGGATAATTAGATATATATATTTGGCAAGATAATTTTTAGAAACTCAAAAATGAGAGAATTAAAAATAAATATTAAAATAATATATTCTCTCATAAACTCAATACAAATCCAAATATCATGAATAACTCAGCAAGATATTTAACGAAGACAATATAAGTCCATGGTGAACTAGGTATACCACATATTAAGGGTATAAAAGAATTGAAACAATTAATTTGCTCCCCCTTAAAATATGCGTATATAGTTCAAAAATAATTTATATGCATAAAATAGATAAAAGAAATAATCACAAGATCTAAGGGTTATCCAAGATATGCATCTTTTCTTTCCTTTGATCAAATGCATATAAAATTCCAAACTCAAAACAAATGTCATCTTTAGGCAAATAAAAGAAATATCCAATGAATAAATGCTTAAAGATGAACAAACAAAATATATCTCCAATATATATATAAAAGAAATATTTTAAGACATTAAAAGATTTTGAAAACTGTCTTTAATAATAACATTTAAGTACCAGACAGATTCAATAAATCAAAAAGAAATCAAAAAGGCTTTTCAAAAATGTGGAATATATTACGAAAAACTGTCTTAATAAATGTTCGAATGCGTCCATTTAGTCCTTAGACTGAAAACTAGCGATTCGAATCACGAAAACAATTTCAATAAAAGAATCCATAAACATAAATAAATCCATTTGAACAAATAAATATAACCTGATAAATGTCCAAAGAAAAGTGTATTCTAGATATATGGCATGTCAAGGGTATAATTGATTTGAAACAATTAACTAGTCTACCTTTACATGGCTATATCCAAAAAAATAATAATATAGACAAAATTTTAAAATAAAATTCAGAGACATATTTTCGAAAGTAGGAAACTAATTCAAAAATATTAGGTCTTCTTATCAAAGTTCATTTCTTCCCTTTTAAAGCCTTAGTACGGTGTTCACTGACAACCGTAGGGTTAAAGAAAAAAAAACGCTTTGAGAGAAAGATTCAATTTGCATGACTTCTCCCCTGCGAAGAGTTACTGTTGTAGACAGTAAGTAACTTGAATAAGAAGATAATAATATAAAGCTCAGAAAACATGAATATTACGAATATTACACAAGCTAAAGATAAAATCATAATACCATAATATTCAATAATTAGTCACGAATACGAAAAACAATCATCTTTAGACAAAAGAAGAAATATCCATTAAATGAACATTTAAAAATAAAACAATCAAAAGATATTTCAAATTAGCAAGATGAATAATCGTATAAGTCAAAAGATGACATAAATTGATCTATGCTATAGAATCTCACAATCGACAAGATAGATCAACATATGCTAACTTTTGTGAAAATATAAAGAGAGAATATTATCCATCAAATCTAAAATTCAACAGATAACAATTGCAACTAGATCTCAATAAATCTTTAGTTTATAAAGCGTTGATCAATCTTGGGTTAGCTGTAGAGGTACTGTCCCAGCTAATGGAGGTTCACCGGGGAACACTTAAGTACCGCTTCGCTTCGACCGTAGTCGTGGTGACAGACAGACCTTTTATAGGCTTGTACCCAAAATAAATCTCTTCTTTAATAACCGAGGATTTAAAAAGAATTAGTGCAATATGAAATAAATTATATTCTATGGACTAAAAAAAATCTTAGAACAATGTAGCATACGGTATAAGTTGTATGAATTACATTTATCCATATATGCTTCAAAATCATTGGGTAACAATAAAATATAAAACATTTGTAAATCAAAATGCAGGACCTAGATACGTTGATGTCTTCTTGAATCTAAGGAACTTGGTTCAGTACCTTGGATCCAGAACTAGACGATAGTTGCAAGTAGACCTTAATATATCTTAAGTCTATAAAGTATTGATCACTTCGGGTTAGCTGTAGGGACCGGTTCCCAGCTAGCGGTAGTCCGAAGACTAGTGCACCATATCACTTCAGGCTATTTATACCTGTATGACAAAAGGACCCTTTCGGCTTGTTCCCAAAATGATCTCTACTCTTAAGAACTTAGATTCAAAGGAATATATGCGATATCATCGAACAACATCGAAATCCAGAATCCCTAAATATAAAAGAAGTAAATACCCAAACAATAGTTTATCAAGATCAAGATATTGAAAATATCATGTATCCAAAATGTCAACCAAAAAGCCAAGAAAAGGAGGCTTTGAGGAGGAAGCTAATAAAGATAAGACCATAAATCTGTTCAAAGAAATCAATAGCTTAAGTATGAGATAAGTACAAGTTTGAAAGTACTTTTTAAAATAATATAATACTTGAACTTAACTCATATATCCCCATAAAGATATTTATACAATAATATAAGAAACATATCAGCAATATATGAATGATAATGCATTATTCATGTATCATTAACAATCATAAAAAATATCACAAGATCAAAAACATGCATAAATAAACTTTGTCACACAAAGATTTAATTGATTCATAAGAACTTAATCAAAATAAAATATGAGAATCAATAGTGAATATATTATGCAAGCACAAGGTTAACATAAAAATATATGTATATACTTTTCAAGTAAACAGGAGACTTGTGCTAAACATACATACTCATAAAATTCTGATCAAAGTAAATATGACATGTTAAAGACAAATCGATAAGAAGTGACCATTAAAAAATATTAAATACAGAGAGTCAAAACATATTCACCAAAACAAAATTAAGCTCCTATGCATGCTTCAACAATAAAGATTAAGAGTAAATAGCATACATAGACAAATGTGTCACAATAATAGAAAGTGAGTAAAATACTGTATAGTGTGAACTAAACAATTAAGTTAAACAGCTAGTCAAGCTAGGATTATGTCTCATATTGATTCAAACAATAAACACTTCAAAAAAAGATATAAATGAGAGCTAGTAGCAAGACATCAAAAAGAACATGCTAGATATTAAGAACTATTTAGAAAGCATGTTACCAAAGTGGTTCTAGTGACCACGCTTATGTTGGTGCAATTGCATAGAAGATAACCTTTGTAGCTTTGCAATCACCAACATATTCCATGGTTCTATTTGATATGAGAAGCTTCACCTGCAATATTAGGTGAAGACTTTGGTATCCAATACTTGGATCCATATTTGTTAGCTTTGGGAACCCATTTGCACAAGTTCATATCAAGTAGTTTTCTAATCTGACAGCGATTAGAAACGTGTCCATTCAAACCACAATAATGACAAAAAAAATTAACATTAGTACTATGTGCAGCAGCATAAGAACGTGCAGTAGTGTGATATGATCTTCGTGGATACTTGTAATAGAAAGCATGGTTGTGTGAAGCTTTAGCTTTGCTTGCTTCCTTTCTAAAAAATCTGACGTGTGTGACTTTGTGATGTGCTAAGTGTCCTGTGTTAGACTGAGTCGTAGGTTGTACTACCTGTTTTCCCAGTCTATTCCCTAACTTTTTAGAGTTAGCACAGATCTCATCATGTTTAGCATTAACAGCATCAGTTCTACATGAAGCAATAGAATACTTCTTCTTTTCTGATTCTAGTTCCTCCTTAAGTTTAGAATTTTCTTGAGTGCTTTTCTCAATGCAATCAAGTGCCTCATGCAATCTAAACTTTAGTGTGGAAATCTCAGTAGAATTATCAGAAGTAGAAGTATCTCTAGCATCATTCAATAAGCAAGTAAGCTTTTCAATCTCACGCTTATAGGATAGAATATCCTTTCTAGCTTGCTTATATTTATCTAATACTTTCTTGTGTTCTTCTAACAGATCACTGAAAGCATCAGATAAATCATCATAAAAAAATTCACTCTCTCCAGAAAAAGAATTATTTTGTACCTCGTTAGATAATGCCATTGAGCATAAATTTGCAGCTTGATGAGGTCTCTCTTCTTCTTCAGAATCTGTTGCTTCGCTTTCACACCATATGCTCGTACTAATGTGCTTGTGAGATGATGATCTTCCTTCATTTGATTGTTCGTAGTGACTCTCCTTTCTAGTAGTAGTACAGTCTTCTTGGATGTGGTCTATCTTCTTGTAGTTGTCACATGCAAGCTCTTCTTCGTATAGGGGATTGTATTGTACCTTAAATCCCAATTTTGTCATGCACATATTTGTATCATTAAGAAGACTATCCTTCTCTCTGGAGTTGCTAGCTTTGCTTTCATACCTGCACTCATAAGTAGCTTCAAGAACTTTCCAAATTTTGTGAGATGTTGTGCAAGTATTAATAAGATTAAATACATTTGTGTCTACAGCACAATAAAATATATGCATAGCTTTTGCATCAAGGCTAGCTAACTTCTTTTCTTCCTCCGTGTAACTATAATATGGCTTATCGATTATAGTGGATGTGAGAATAGAAGTGATAGTAGGCTTCTTGTAGCCATTGACAATAATTGACCATAAGTCAAAATCTAGACACTTCAAGTAGAAGCTCATCCGTGTCTTCCAATAAGTGTAATTTGTACCATCAAATAGTAGGAGTCTATTTGAGGATTGCTCTTCAGTTATGAAGTACATACTTGCCATGTGTGATACTGTGATCTATGTAACAACTGTAATAAATAAGAATATAAGAGCAGGGTTACCTCGCTTTACCTGTATAACCCGCTCTGATAATAAGGATCTGCTCCAAGGATTTAAGCCAAATAATAGAATCCTTGCTAGGATACCAATTGAAGGAGCAATTGGTATAAGCAATAATATCTCTATAAGGAGCACCTACAATAATATCTCTAGAAGGAGCACTTGTCCTGATACCAATTATTGGAGCAATTGGTATGAGCAGCAATATCTATATACCAAGCACCCGCTCTGATACCAATTGTAGGAACAATTGGGATCAGAATATATTACCTCTAGTTACAGTACTGGCTCTGATACCAATTGTAGGAGCAATTGGGATCAGAATATATTACCTCTAGTTGCAGAACCTGCTCTGATACCAATTGTAGGACCGATTGTAGGAATGAGTTGTAAAGCGTAATACTCTAGAGGGGGGTGAATAGAGTAGGCAGCAGAAATTAACTATTTAAAAAATATTAGTAACAAGATCATAGATAATATATCACAGATATGTAAATAAAAAGTAAAGAGTAGAGAGCAAACGCAAATACAAGGATGTATACTGGTTTTCCTCTTGTGAGGACTAGTCCAGTCGGAAGAACTCTAGCTTCCAGTTGAATCCACTATGGAAAATCACCACAAGTTTTCATCCGAAGTTCTTGCAACTTCTACAACGCGAGCTTTGATCCGAAGTACTCGATCAAATTCAATTGTGAAGTGTCTAACTTCAATCAAGCCTCTGATTACAACCACTCTGAAACTTCTAGACCGTACCGCACTAGCCAATCGACTAGAGGATTGTAACTGGCTTGGGATTCGAAAATGAATAGCTCATAATACTTTAGAAGAAGTAGTAGGCTTATAGAGAAGAGATATGAAAGTGAATGAGTGAGCTGAAATGATCAAAATCCTTCTCTATTTATAGTTTTTCTAAAGGCAGAATTCTGACAGAATTCGGACAGAACTCGATGAGAAAATCTCGTTGGGATCCGTAACTGCAGGAAGACCAAGTTCAAAAAGCAACATTCAGTAACCGAACTCTGGCCGAACTCTGGCCGAATTCTGGCCAAACTCTGTTGGAGTTCTGTCAGAGTTTTTGCAAATTGGTTTTGGGCTTTTTGAAAAGTCAAATAGTTAGGAAGTAGTTTGGACTTTTGTAAGTGGGCTTGTTTTTAAAATAAAAGGGTATTTTGAAAACGTTTCTTGGGTAGCCTATTTGCCAGTACGATGCAGTGTACATCGTATTCTTAGACTCAATAAATATACAAAATTATATTGATAAAATAGAAAAACCAAGAGCCCTTTGATGACGCCTTTCTTCAAATATTTGAGCAGACTTGAAGACGCCTTTTTTACTTGACGGCGGTCGTCCAAAGATAAACAGATCTGGAAATCTGAATACCTTTCAGGGGTTCAGAGAAATCTTCTTGTGTAATGCCGTCTTTGGCCCATCAATAATTCTCTATTGCATATGTCCTGGTTTGACAAAGCTTGATCATGCTTACAGCATGTCTTACAAATACATGTTAGACAAACGAAACAATATGATACAAGCATAGCAATATAATATAGAACATTTAGGACAATGCTAATATTAAGTAGAATGCTAAGTTTAAGTAGCAACATGATAGTGATTACATGAATATTAGTGACGTCATTATGTTAAACTCAATTGATTAGCCATATTCAAAAACATGATATAATCATTGGGCTAACAGGTTATGCGTCCAAGCAAAGAAAAGTCTGAGCATCACAAATTAACGCTCGAGACTTCATTTTTTGAGACATTACCTCACCCAGGATAGGGTCTTGAATCAGATGAGACGCTATCGAAGGAGAAGAACTAGCTGCTGCAGCCTTCTTGCCCTTCGCGAACTTCTTGGGAGTCGAAGCAGCCTTGGGAGACATGATTGCTCGAAAGAGAGTAAAAAAAAACTCTTTGAAATTTCTGAAGAAAAAAAGAGGGAATGAACTTTCTCTCTCCTCAAGGCCTATTTATAGGCACGAACGGGGAGTTATGCGCCCACATGGCCTATGCACCCACACGATCTATGCGCCCATATGGTCTATACGCCTACGCAGAGACTCGATCTTTTGCAGATTATGCGCCAGCTATTTGCTGAGGCGGACTACGCATAGTCACCGCATAAAGAATGGACATTTTCAAATTTTATTCCAAAATGAGTCTATCATTTCAGATTTCCAAGAAAGATCTCAACAGCCACATTTCGACAGCCTGCAAACATCTATGTGCCCAAAGGGGTCATACCCATCATGTGCCCATGAATCTAGTGAAGACAATTTTTTTCATGCTTCTTTCGAAGTATTCTGACACTCGTTCGAGTCTCAAAAACTTTGAAGGGGGTCTTTTAGAAGCATGAAAAATACAAGACTATATACCCTACATGAAGAAGAATACTATGCACCCACATAAGCAAAAGGGGGCTATGCGCCTACATAACCAGAAGAAAGCTATGTGCCCATATGATCGAAGAGGGGCTATGCGTCCATATTGTTTTTATGCAGATCAAACATGCACCCAAGTATGGACGCATAAACTTACTCCCACACTATGTACCCAAGGCAGCAGATTCCTACGACTCAGTCAACATCCATCATCAGTCGTGCACTAAAGCATACGACCACGTTATTCTCCATGAGCAATCGTGCACCGAAGCATGCGACCACGTCAGCTCCACGTCAACCCTACGATCTACCCACGATCATCCAGTATCCATGCGCCTACACCCTATGCGCGCCTAAAGGGGTGTTATGCGCCCACAGTAAAATCAGAATATTTTTCACCTGTGGGTGCATAACAGTCGTTTTAGTACAAAATGACTATAAATAGAGGGTGTCCCCCTCTACAAAAACACACAGAACGGAGAGCATTTCAAGAGCCAAATTGCTGCCCTTCTTACTAGAGAGCCAAAAGTTAGCAATTTTCCTAGGTTTTCTCCCACTTTTGTAAATCAGAGTGTCAATGGAGTAAAGAAGCAACTGTCGCTCGATCTCCATCGTCATATTCCTCAGGATTCTTTTTGTACTCGGGGATCCTCGGTGCAGGATCTCTCAGGTGTACTCAATTTGTGGTGCCTCACGCCAATAAAAAAATGACAGCATTTCTTCTTCTTTTTTTGTGTGTGTCCACACTAGTATTATTATTTTTATACTTGGGTTTTATCTCACTCTTTTGTGCTGCCTTGTGGTACTTGCTATTCGGGGCTGATCTCGCTGGTTTTGTTTGGCCAGTTCACGTAGCAGAGCTTGAGGATCCGACCTTCCTCCCTAACGTCAATGGTGCATACTAGTAGCATGGCTGGCGGAGGACTTGAGTGGGTTTCTTCTCTACCACTCTAGTTTTTATCACTTATGTTTTGGCGTTTAGCCACCGGCACCTGTTTAACCAGTTAATCTGGATATTTTGTCTTTTGCATAATTGTAAATAAATCAGACTGCAGCTGAATACAATTATGTACCTATGACTCTCTGGACTAGCTATCTTATAAAGCTAGAACTCCATGATCATTTTGATGAAGCGTCGGGGATGCCTTACTGCTTTATCTCATATGCTCATTAATTGATATTTTCTTGCTCTGAATGATTGAGACATAGATGCTCTATGAGACCATAGGAGACTTGATTATATCACCCCCTTGTCTTTTGACAGCCACGATCACTGTATGACGTTTGCATACCTCATATGGAGTAGCTGGCCTAATCCGTCTTCGTAATCTGGTACTGGGGCGTGACAAGGTTTTATTGGTGGCCCATGCAGGTCTAATTTCCAGACTTGTGGGGATAGGAGTCTCAATCAAAACTTGTTCCCTTGATCTCTTGTCCCGTCTTCTCTTTCTCACCTTGATTGATAACTTGAATTGCTTCTTGAATCTTCCTCGTCCTGTCATTTGATATCTTGTATCTTTTCCTATAGGGGTGCTTCCTTCTCAGTAGCTGGCAGGGCTAACATGGAGGAACGTCCAGTAGAGTATGGCTCGATGAGGCAGCAGTAGGAAAGAATACCTTTTTCTGACCAGATTCGAGTGGAAGTGATATCAGAGCCAGTGGAACCGCAGGTTCTAGAAATTCCTGTACCACCAGCGGTGCCGGCAGCCACAGCAGTGCCCGATGATGTAGCACTCTTGGAGGTCATCTGGGGATTCCTGGCCACTCAGCAGCATCAGGTGGCAGCCCATCAGCAACAGCAGACCCAGCAGCAGAAACAGAATGTGCTACTGAATCAGAAATTACAATTAGCCCTTAAGAGAAGTGTCAGGAATGATTTGGGAGCGTCGGAAAGGTTTTGTCAACTTAACCCGAGATACTTTGACGGCACGGAGAATGCCATCACGACGGATGCTTGGCTTTAGGATATTGAGGTTATATTGACCACAGCAAAGGTTCCAACAGAAGAGAAGGTTGACCAAGTCAGACTGTTACTTCAAGATCTCGCCCGCGACTGGTGGACATCGGAAGAGGTTGGAATGGGGCGTCATGTTCCTTGGGATAGCTTCAGTACCAGATTCAAGGCCAAGTACTTCGGCATGGTTACGCGGTATGAGCTACAGCAGAGGTTTATCAGTCTCAAGCAGGCTGGTAAGACGGTGGATGGATATGCAGCGAAGTTCTACAAACTGAGTCGATTTGTACCAACGATGGTGACTACAGAGCCAGAGAAGGCTATGAGATTCCAGCAAGAATTTCATTTGGAGATTCTATAGCTAGTAGAAGGGCACGACTATCAAATTTTTGATGGCATTTTAACGGCAGCACGAAGGCATGAGCTTACCCAACAAAGGTTAGCGGCAAGGACTGGAGGCCAGAAGAGGTCTCATTCCGATAGTAGGGGCGGAGGAGCAGTACAGCGAACATCGGCACCAACACCCGGCATCCATAATAATAAGTCAGGAGCGCCGCGGAGGACGGCGCTATCAGAGATAACAGTACCAATTCGATATCAGCAGCCGAAGAACCATCAGCAGCGCCAGGGGCCGCTCATTGGATGTACTTACTGCAGTAAGGGAGGGCACACTAGGGATGTGTGCCATTCAGATAATGGGTTGTGCATGAGGTATGGCAGTCCAGACCACAGGATTGCCAATTATCATATGATGCAGAGGCCAGGAGGGCCAGTTCAGCAGTTTTTAGCATTGCCAGCTCCGGGGGCAGCATCGAACAGAAGACCAGCATTGGCCGTAAGGCCGTTAGCCCAGCATCTGCCGACGCAGGCTCAGATATTTGGCCAGGTGCAGAACCAGGGAAGCCAATAGAGGCCACAGCAACAACATGGTCAAGGAAGATAGCAGCAGAGAGCAGCAAGGCCAGGGACAGGCCTTCACCTTATCACTGGAGGATGTACTAGCTTCAGGCAACGTGGTTACAGGAAATGTTCCTGTTACCTCTTTTTTTCTGCAGCAGCATTGTTTGATTCGGAGGCTACCCACTCTTTTATATCTGCACGATTTGCGACACGTATTTGATTGAAGTTCGAGACATTGCCAGAGAGGATAAATATACTCACTGGTAATGGGCTCGTAGGAGTTAGCAGAGTGTGTTTAGCATGTCCGGTCATAATGTGTGGGCAATTATTGCCCGCATCTTTGATTGGGTTCCCTAGAGGCAACTTTAACGTTGTCCTAGGCATGGACTGGTTGAGAGACAGTCATGCGATAATAGATTGTCGAGGAGGTAGGGTAGTATTTAATATTTTTGGCATTGAAGAGTTCATATTTATTCGATCATTAGAGGATCGGCCCAAGGACATAATTGTAACAGCATTGGCAGAGCATGAGCATATTCCAAGTGTGGTCAGAGAATTTTTTGATGTATTTCCAGATGTGCTTCCAGGTTTACCACCGGTGAGAAATGTGGAGTTTTGCATTGAGTTGAATCCTGGAACCGAGCCTAAAGTCGGCAGAGTTTACAGGATGTCGCAGTCAGAATTGGACAAGTTGTACCAGCATGAAGAAGAACTGAAGGCGAAGCAATTTATCCGGGACAGTGAATCGTCCTGGGCCAGTAATTTAGTACCCAAGAAGGATGGCTCGACGCGAATGTGCATTAATTATCGGCAGTTGAATGCAGTAACGGTAAAGAACAAGTATCCGTTACCAAGGATTGATAACTTGTTTGATTAGTTGAGTAAGGCCTACGTCTTATCTAAGATTGATCTTCGATCTGGATATTATCAAGTGAGGGTCCGGGAGTAGGACATACCCAAGACAGCATTTAGATCGCGGTATGGGCATTATGAGTTTCTGGTGATGCCATTTGGACTGACTAATGCCCCAGCCGTGTTCATGGATTTGATGAATCGCATCTTTATGCCATATTTGGATAAGTTCGTCATAGTGTTCATAGACGACATTCTCGTCTATTCCAGTAGTGAAGAAGAATATGAGAAACATCTTCGGACAGTTTTGAAGACCTTGAGGGAGCATCAACTTTATGCGAAGCTTAGTAAATGTGAGTTTTGGTTGGATCGTATTTCGTTCCTAGGACACATCGTCTATGGAGCAGGAGTGTCAGTAGATCCGAAGAAGGTTGAGGCAGTAGAAAATTGGCCGATTCCTAAGACAGTAGCATATGTGCTTAGTTTCCTAGGATTGGCAAGTTACTACAAAAGGTTCGTGGCAGACTTCGCCAGGATTTTGGCACCCTTGACGCATTTGACACGCAAGGATATAGAGTTTGTTTGTTCAGCTGAGTGTCAGAGATCATTTAAAGAGTTGAAGAAGATATTAATCTCAGCCCCGATCTTGACACTTCCAGTAGGATCGGGAGGGTTTACAGTATATTATGACACATCCGAAAAGGGACTTGGGTGTGTATTGATGCAGCATGGTAAGGTGATAGCATATACGTCTCGACAGCTTCAGGACCATGAGAAGAACTATCTGACTCACGACCTGGAATTTTTAGCAGTGGTGTTTTCACTTAAGTTATGGAGACACTATTTATATGGGGATCGAGTGGAGATCTACACTGATCATAAGAGCTTAAAATATGTATTCACCCAGAGGGACCTGAACATGAGATAGAAAAGATGGTTGGAATTACTGAAGGACTTCGATATGAATCTTCAGTATCATCCAGACAAGGCGAATATGGTAGCAGATGCCTTGAGCAGGAGAGGTGGTACATTCATTTTAACCTCGTAGAGGTATATTTTAGAAGATCTTCAGGAAATGGGAATTTAAGTAATCTTGCCATAAGATACAGGAGTTATGGCCAGTTTGCAGATTCAGTCTACTTTAGTAGAGAGGATCAGAGCAGCCCAGGCAAAGGATCCGCAGAACCAGAAGCTTCGATCAGAGTGTGAGACAGGTCTCAAGATGGAGTTAGTAATCCATGAAGATGGTACGCTTAGGTTTGAAAACCGTCTTTATGTACCAAGTGGAGACCTTCGACAGGAAGTTATGTCAAAGGCTCATAGTTCTCCTTACTCCATCCATCCCGGAGGCACAAAGATGTACCAAGATATAAAGCAGCACTTTTAGTGGAATGGCATGAAGGGGGAGATAGCGAGGTTTGTGTCCAGATGTTTGGTATGTCAGCAAGTGAAGGCAGAGCAGCAGAGGCCAGCAGGATTATTGCAACCGCTTCCTATTCCAAAGTGGAAATAGGAGCACATCACGATGGACTTTGCGACCGGTTTACATAGAACCCCGACTGGTCGAAACACAGTTTGGGTGATTGTGGATCGGCTCACGAAGGTTGCTCATTTTCTTCCTTTCAAAGGAGGACAGTCTACTGAGCAGTTGGCAGAAATATATATGAAGCAGATTGTCCAGTCAGCATAGTATCAGATCGAGACACACGGTTCACCTCTCACTTTTGGCAGAGTTTGCATCAAAGTTTGGGTACCAAGTTGAGGTTCAGTACAGCCTATCTTCCGCAGATGAACGGACAGTCAGAGAGAACCATTCTGACATTGAAGATATATTACGAGCTTGTACCTTAGACTTCGGCAGAAATTTGGAAGATCATCTTCATTAGCGTTCTCTTACAATAACAGTTATCAGGCAAGTATCCAGATGGCACCGTTCGAAGCATTTTATGGAAGAAAATATAAGTCCCCTAAGGCATGGGACGATGTGGGAGAACGAAAATTATTAGGAACAGAGATGAACACGCAGACAGTAGAGACAGTCAAGTTGATCGGAGAGCGACGTTGAATTGCACATGACAGACACCAACACTGGGCAGATCAACATCGTAGGCCTCTAGAGTTTGGTATTGGTGACCAAGTGTTTCTGCAAATTTTCCCTACTCGGGGTATCATCTGATTTGGAACCCGAGGAAAGCTTAGTCCAAGATACGTTGGTCCATTTGATATTCTCGCTCGGGTAGGCGATGTTGCTTATCGTCTTGCCCTTCCGCTTTCGCTACGTAGTGTACATGATGTGTTTCATGTATCTCAGTTGCGTAGGTATCTCCCGAATCCGAGTCACATCCTCGATCATTCTGAGCTGGTCGTCGGTATCGACCTGACTTACGAGGAGCAACCCGTATCTATTTTGGATCGGCGAGAGAATGTGCTAAAGAACCAGACTATTAGTCTTGTCCATGTTGCTTGGGGCCATCACTCACCAGGAGAGTTGACATGGGAGCGAGAGGACGAGATTAGATCTCGATATCCGTACTTGTTTGACTCAGAAGGTATATTTATCTTCGAAACATGTTTTCATGCTTGAATTGCACCCGCTAGGGTGGATGATTGTTTTCTAATGCCTGCTAGAATTGACAGAATTGCATGTGTAGTTAGTCTTGTAATTAGTATCTTGCTTGCCTTGATTTCTCTATCTTATCTTAGCAGAAATTTCGAGGACAAAATTTTTCTAAGGAGGGTAGAGATGTCACTCCCCGATCCCGACATACTTATTTTCATTTTTTGATTATTGTATATAGTATTTGTACATGTGAACCTCTAATTTATTATTTTACTAATTGTTGCATGTAGCATTTAAACATGTCATTAGTTACATGTTAGAGCATGCTTAAGACTAGGGTTTGGTGGAGCCAATCCTCATCCACTATAAATAATCTCTTCTATACTCTCTTTCCTTATTCACTCTCTCATTCATTTCCCTCAACCACCAACCCACTTAGGCAAGTACAACTTGCTCAAAAGTGGAGATTTGTCCATTTTTTATTCTTGATTTTTTTTCTTTTAATATTATTTATCTATATTGTTCTTCTTATCATCCTCCACAAGTTTAGTACTTGGTATTTTCGATTTTGATGGATGGATTCTTGTAGATCTAAGTTTATGTTATTTTTGGTTTTTTTGGGTTTTGATCGATCAAACTTACTGGTTTTCAAAAACTAATTATTTTATGTGGTAGAAAATTTAATTCTACAAAATTTTGACCTTTGAAAAGTTAGATTTTGACTTGTTTTGAGGAAGTTATGGCCTAGTAAGATTTGGACATCTTCTATGTTTATCTGTCCTGGTTCTGGCAGGGACGATAAATAGTGCTGGCCGCATAGTGCATGTTCGCATAGCTGTATAGTGCTGGCCGTATAGTACCAGTCCGTATGGCTGCATAGTGCCAGTCCGCATGGCTGCATGGTGCTGGCCGTATAGTGCTAGTCCGTATGGCCGTATAGTGCCAATCCGTATGGCTGCACAGTATTGGCCGTATAGTACTCGTCTGCATAGCTGCATAGTACTGGCCGAATAGTACCAGTCCGTATAGCTGTATAATGTTGGCCGTATAGTGCCAATCCGCATAGCCATATAGTGCCAGTCCGTATGGCTGTATAGTGCTGGCCGTATAGTATCAGTCTGTTTGGCTGCATAGTGCTGGCCGCATAGTGCCAGTCCGCATAGCTGCATAGTATTGGCCGAATAGTGCCAGTCCGCATAGCTGCATAGTGCTGGCCGTATAGTTCCAGTCCGTATAGCCGTATAGTACCAGTCTGTATGGCTGCATAGTGCTGGCCGCATAGTGCCAATCCGTATAGCTGCATAGTACTGGCCGTATAGTGCCAGTCCGTATGGCTGCATAGTAGAAGTCTACATGGCTGTATAGTGCCATTCTGTATAGTTATGTAGTGTTGGCCGCATAGTGCCAGTCTACATAGATACATAGTGCCACATAGTGCCTATTTTGGCTGTTTTTGGCTGTTTTATGTCCTATTTGGCTGATTTGTGGCCAGAATTTCTCCCAACTCAAAACATGAAAGTTGTAGATCTTTGTCTTGACTTCAAGAATCTTCATATCTCACTTTAAATAGAATTCATATGAGACTTATGGACCCTTACGCACCTTGCAGCTCGGGTACCTTTTGACCCTTGCACCTTGCACCTTGTGCACCTTTTACCTTGTACTTTTGTTCGTGTGCCATTTGTGCCACTTCATGACTTGCGAGCACTTCATACCCTAAATGCGTAGTGCCTTCTTGTTCTCTTTTCTCTTGTGTCTTGGTCCTCATTCCTGATCTGACTACCTATGCATGTGTTGGATAAACCTATGTGTGCACTAAGGTACAATCTATGTGAGTACCGAGGTGCTATCCTATGTGCTAAGCGTTCCTACGTGATACCTGCCAGTACATCTAAGAGTCCAGCATTTATATAGCGAATGGTCGGTAGCAATGATGTGGTATGTGTTGAGTGTTGCATTACAAAAAGAAGGAATACATACGTGTTTGCAAATACAAAAAGTTGTTCTATTATAAACTTTTGAAAAAGAGTACAAGAGTACAATTTGAATTCTGGAGAAGTACAACTGTAGGAATCTGATCAGAAGACGATCACTTTATCCCTTGGACTATGTAAACTTTGAAGACTATAGCCTCTGAAGAATGCAGCAGCAATTTTACAAAAGTTCTTGATCTCTGTCTGTCCTCTCTATCAATGATTGGAAACTCTATTTATAGAGTTCCGAAAATAACTGTTTTAGCAGTTATTCTGATGTACGCGAGGCTGGGTTACGCCACATTGGGTTACGCCAACCTCATGTTACGCCAACTTTCATTCAGTTATCAGTCGTGTACTAACTGTATTTAGATGTATGGCATCATGTGATTGAAATACGCGTGGTCGTATACAGGATAGTAGACACGTCTTGAGAGATCAGTGGCATGTGCGCCACGTTATCCTGCTTAGGAAATGAAAATTGTCTCAACTTTATCAGGTTGCACGAGCTTCAGTCAACAAGTTAAACTACACCTGATTAGACTGCACCTGGACATGTGGCAGCTTTTGAGAAGAAGTCGTTCAGATTGCGCCTAGGAACAACTAAGAAAATTGTTTAGATTGTGCCTAAGCGCAACTCATAAGATGTGTAGGACAGCTGTCGGTCCAATCTCCTCAAGCGGCACAATTCGAGGGATTCGAAGAGATTTCCCTTGTTCACTGTGTTGTCAGTTGTCAGTATTGTCAGGTAATGATGGCCATTAAATATCAGACGCCACGTAGACTTTGGCGCAACATAATTGGGCACAGTCTGATATCAGGCGCAACCTGATCAGTGGTGCAGCTTGATCTCTGAGCTTCAAAACAGTGGCACAGCTTGATTTTTAGGGTGCAACTCGATCACTGAGTAGTAGATACATGGCGCAACTTGATTTTTAGGCCCTACAAGACCCCCTTCAAAGTTTTCAAAACTTAAAACATTTCAAATTTTTGAAATACTTTGAATTTATAAAAAAAATGACTGAGTCAAGTTGCGCCAGTCAATGCTCAGTCATCTCAATTAAATTTCTTTCTCAAAAACATTCAATCTCCTCTTCGTCTTCCCGAGTTTCATTGATGATTTTCAGTTTTCCATGAGGAATATGAAGAGTCAATTTGGTGATATATGTAGGGGTTAATCTTTGTACTTTATTCTTCACTTCTGTAATTTCGATGGCATCTAAGAAGGAGATGGAGACTAATGTTGTCACCGAAATCAAGTCTCCTGAAGCGAAACCCGACGTCATGCCTTCGACTTATTTGTTGGAGGCTGACCCGGCACTTAGGGTGGTGAACTTTTTTGACTGCTTCGGGTTAAACCCAACTGTCTTTAATCGCTCGAGTGGTGGGCCATCCTCTGAAGAGCACAGCGATTCGGAGGGATTTCTTAATCTGATACGTCGCTTGAGAATCCGCAACATGCAAGAATTGGACGCCGCCCTTCGTCAGACCGATGAAAACAAGAAAAAGGAATAATGTTTAAGCATGACAACTTTTTATTCTCTTTTCTTGTGTCTTTGTCTGTAGGGGTCCACCCATCTTTTATGCAATAAAATCTAAAAATTTTGATATATTGTGTGGCTGTGATTTCAAATAGCGCATGTAGATGCGTTTCTTTGGCTAATTCAATGCTTACTGTTTCATTGAAGGACACATGGCAGTCATCACATGGCTTCAATCGCCTATTGTTTAGTCGTTTTCCAAAAAAAGGCTCCTAGAATGACGTGCCTGTTTCATCTTTAACACTTTTAAAAGGACAACCAAAAACGAAAGAGTCATTCATACTTTCTCAAAACAAATGGCTTCTCACAAGGTCTTACTATTCGTAAGTTCACTTGCACTACTTCGTCCCGATGCTATTCGTTTGCATGTCGTGCCTTCAAAAATTGGTAAGTCTCAATAAAGGATCAATGGTATGAGTTTTTTTTCTTTTGTGCCACTTTTGAAGATAGGTACTGATCTGCATGTTGTAGACACCGTTGATATGTGCTAACTATTTCTGAGAATAGGCGCGCACTGTGGTCTAGTGCTTAGCTTCGATCATAGGTGCGCACTACTGATAAGCACCTGTTGATCGACATACAGTGTTGATATGCGCCCGTTTGATCGCCTGTGCTTCTGAGAATAGGTGCACATTGCTGATAGACGCCTATCGATCAACGCACTGTCGATGTGTGCGTAGTTTTGATTTTACTGACTTTTCTTTTCTTTGTTCCTATTTGCAGAAGTTTGGTTGACAAGTTTCTTCAAAACTGGCATTGGTGACCCGGATGCTATGAAGAGCATTCTTCTGACACCCATATCAGACAGCTCATGTGATTCTGACTCTCAGATCAGACAGCTCAGGACTCTCTGTATTCCAAAGGAGTCTTCCTCAGATGGTAGGAAGAGGCTTTATACATGAGAGTTGGATGGTGGAGAGACAGAATTAGGAATCGTATCACAAGGGTGATCTCATTTCTAGTTCCCCTGGCGGGCCGTCTTCTCTCCACCAGTTGTATTGACAGCAGTTTATCTTTGAGCTGCTGTACTCTGTGGTTCTCCTCTCGTCTTTCTGAGAGAGAAGACCAGAGTTGATTCCATTGTCTGGCTCGTTGCTTCAGGTCGAGACGACAAGGAACTGGCACCAACAAATAAGAAGATCCAAAGATGTAATAGACCTTCATGTTATATTTAGAATGAAAATCCGAGATGTAATAGATTTCCATTAAGATGTATCTATGCTTTTAAAGAAAGAAATAAAGAATGATTTTCTCTCCTTTATGATTTGATTTTTTGATGTGGTGATAAGGAAAAATAGAATCAAAGAGAAATGGGGATGTGACAAATTGTTGGTGTAAATAAACAGAATTCAGAAGCATGGAGAATGTGAACTCTCGTTATGAAATGTGAACAGTCACTCCGATTTTCGAGAAAAAAGGATACTGAATGAATGAACAGTCACTTCAACTCTCGAAGAAGAGACACGAATGAACAATCGCATCATTTTTTGAAGAGAGGACAATGAATGAACAGTTATAAATGAATGAACAGTTATAAATGAACGAACAGTCGTGCTTCTTTCCAAAAGTCACATCAGTTCTCGAGATTGACTATCTGGTTGTTTTGTCCATAAATAGAACAAAACTTTCGTAGATATCTTCAATCTATTTTCTTTCTGAACAAAATGTCTTCCAAAGATTTACTCACTCCGAAGATTGAAGGAGAGACCGAGACACCCCCTGGTGAGCCTCCAGTGCCTCCTCAGAACGAAAGGGGTGAAGGCTCAACTACTTCTGTACCAAAATGGGTCTTGATTGCTGAGCTAGTGGAGCCTGGGAAGACTGTCGAAGAAGAAGCATTGAGGATGGTTGCCTGTAAGTTTCTTGTGAGTTCAAACAATGAGATGTTTGAACTGTTGGCAAACTATGTATTTAATCATGAAGGATCGGGGCCTCCTCCCCGTCCTTTATATTATGTAATTCTATTCTACTTTTGAAATAAAATAAACTTTATTTATATTATGTCTCTGAAAATAAAGTATATTTTGCTTTTATACATAATATTTCTTGAGAAATTTGCCATTGATAGGCATCATAGCAACTCTGCCATCCATATATGTTAATTGATAGGCTCCATTTGAGAAAACCTTATTTACCACATACGGCCCCTTCTATTTTGCCTCGAACTTGCCTTTGCTCATATGAGTCATAGTCATAGGACATCTGATTGTAAGAACTAACTCTCCTTTCTGAAATGTTCGTACTCTGACTTTGCGATTGAAAGCTTTTGAGATCTAGGCTTGATAAAGTTCGATGTGCTGTTGAGCTAATAGCCTTTTCTCGTCGAGCGCCTCCAATTCTTGAAGCCGAAGACGATCATTATTTTCTGTGGTAAGCTCGTTAGCAATGGCAATTCTCAATGATGGAATTTGAATTTTCAGAGGTAAGACAGCTTCACATCCATATACTAGAGAAAAAGGTGTGCAACCTGTGGGGTTATGGACGGTAGTGCGATATGCCCATAGATATTCTCTAAGTTTATTACTCCAATTACGTTTGTTAATAGAGACAAACTTCTTAAGGAGTTTGATAATGGTCTTGTTGAATGCTTCAGCCAACCCGTTAGCCACAGGATTATAGGCCGTAGAGGCAACATTATTGATTCTGTTGTCATCACAGAATCTATTAAACTTATGGCTGATAAATTGTAGCCCATTATCATGGATGATTCGGCGAGGAACACCAAATCTGTATATCACATGATGTTTGATGAAGTTGATGACACTACTAGTTTTTACTTCAACCAAAGGAATAGATTCTGCCCACTTGGAGAAATAATCAGTTATAGCCAAGATGAACCGATGTCCTTTAGATGAAGGAGGCAACAGTCGGATGAAAAAATTCCGACGGTTGGTGAATGAAATCTGCATAAATTTGACATGCATGGCATTTTCTTGCATAATCAATAGCATCTGATACCATAGAGGGCCAGTAGTAGCCCATACGTCGAATACGATCCTGAAGTTTAGGACCAGGCTGATGTGCTCCACAAACACCATCATGAGCTTCGCGTAATATCTGCTTTGCTTCATCACCAGCGAGACATCTCAAAAGTAACCCATCAAAAGTTCTTCGATAGAGAGTTTTAGTAATATTATTATAGTAGAATCGAAGCGATCGGCTGTAAAACCCATAAATTTTTACTATTTTTTATTAAATGTGGTACCGATTTTTAAAATTTTATATTGTACGTCGCGTAGTCATATTTTACGTCGCGCACGAAATTTTATTTTTCGTAATTGTTCGACGAGTGCGAATATGTGTGAGCGTACATATTTTTAGAAAAGCATTTTTTTTATTTTTTTAAAATAATATATGTAATATTTAATTTAGCTATCAAAATTTTCTAAATTTATGATTTTATTTATGAAAAGCCTTTTATCTAGAATAAATAATATTCTTAGTGCATACATATATTTCATAAATATTTTGCTAGTTTATTTTAAATAAAAATGTAATTTTTGAGATTTATTAATATTAATATTTTATTATTTAAAAAGATATTTAAAAATATTAATGTAATTTTTGAAATTATTATTATTAGTATTTTTAGAAAATATATTTCGAAATTATTATGGAGATTTAAATCTTGATTTGAATTTATGGATTTATTTAAATAGTTAATATTTGAAATTTGATTTATCCCATTTGATTTTGAACTAAAAATTAATTGGATTTAAATTGGATTTGTATTTGAATTTATATTTGATTTCATTGATTTAATTACGAATTATCTAATTGGGGTTTAAATATTCCTAGTTCTTATCTAATTGGGAATTCCCACATCCTATAAATAGGCAGGTACTCCTCCATTATTTCTCTACAATTCATGTACACAAATTTTCTCCACAAATCTACGTGCATCGTGTCTGTGTCCATCCAAACTCTTATTCCATATATTTTTACATGTACATTGAATCCTCTCCCCGTGTCGACAATCCCGACACGACAAATTCTATCCCTAACCCGATTCTAACTCTGCCATCCCCAATTCCTCAACCTTGGCCTCACCCTGCCACCACCGTAGTCTCCCTGTCCGAGACCTCACCTGCAACCCAACGCCACCGCCAACACCGCCCCCATCACAACCACCTCCACCATTCTCCGTCATCACAACCCCGACCACGGCCACTGGCCAGAAACCCAACCAGTCCAGCCGACCATCTCCCTGTCAAACCACCACCGCAGTAACCATCCCACACCTCCTTTCATCGTGTCCGACCACGACAATACACTCAAACCACCATCTCCATACCATTACCACCGCCGTCATTTATTTCTGCAGCCCACCTCGAACCCCTTTCCGGTGGTCGCCCAACCCGGACACAGCCGCTGCCACCACATATTCCTCAACCACCACCAAAAAGAAAGGAAAAAAGGGAAACCCAAACTTACCTCTGTCGACCACCGCCACCCGCCGGACCAAAGCTCCACCGCTCGCAGTCTCCAGCCGTGCCCCTGGCCGCCGCGTCCGCCTCCTCCGTGCGGCGCCGGCGAATCTCGACCATCGAAACGCCCAGCTCCGCCCGACGCTACTCCGCCCCACCAACACCGTGCGCCGCAGGCGCTGCGCCTTCCTCCGTCCGCCGTAGCTCCCCCGGCGGTCAGCCCCACGCCGGGCCGACCCTCTCCCGCAGCCTTCCACGAACCACCCTCCGTCGCGCCAGCACGAGCGCACCGCCCGCACATAGGCTTCGCAGCCGCCTAGCCGTACGCCGCCCCACCGGTGTGCTGCTCCGGCCACCCTCTTCTTCTCTTCCGCCTCCTCCGCGCCCCGCGCCAAGTCGCCGGAGACGTGCCGCCGAACCCGATCGCCGCTCTTCTCCCCCTCTTCCCTCTCGCTCCCCAGCCCTCTCTCTCGATTTTTTTTCTTTCCTTTCCTTCTCTCGTCACTTTTCTATCTCTTCCCCATTTTGATGAGAAAACAGCAACAGTCAGTGGACTGCTGCGTTATTATATTTTTTTTGTTTTTTTAGTAATTATTATTATTATTATTATTATATGTATTATTTATTATTATTATTAGGTTATATTATTTACTGTTATTATTATTATTATTATTATTATTATTAAAGTGTTTTTGTTTTTGTTGTTTTTCTTTGGTCTTGTGATTTCGAAACCCTTGGAGGTATTATTATACTATTTAAATATTTTTCTAGATATTTAAATAATTAATTAGAAATATGTTGACCTATAAAAATAAAGTTTGCAAACTATGAAATAAATTCTTAGTATGTTTTTCTTCAATAATTATCTAAAAGTATTTTTAAATTATAAAATATAGATTTTTGCCTAAACTCATATCTTCACAACCTTAGCGTTTTAGCCAAATCGATTTTTTCATATTTTCAAATATTTATCTAGAAACTATTTTTACTAATAATATATATTTTTCAAGTATTATTAGTTTTCTAAAAACGTATATATTATTTATTTATTTTTGATTATCCTTGTCCATGACTAAATCCCATTACTCCTATTTTCGCACTAATTCTAGACTACCCTATGTCGACCTAAACTATTCTGACCGTCCCGGACCTAATGGAACTGTCCGTGCCACCATCAAAGGTCACCTTGCATAGTTGTTGTACCGAAGTTGCAGTTCATGCCACCTTGACCATTGCAGTACACCAGACGTCCTACCAGGGAAGACACCTTGCCATTTGCTGTTTATTTATTTTAGCTCATATTTTATGCATTATTTATTTTCTTTATGCAAAATAAACTGTGATACATGGCATAACCTGTTAGAACTTACTGTTCATTTATATTTCCTGCTATGTATTATTTTTTTCTTACACATTAAACCTAGATTTAAGTGACCACCTTGTGTGTTGCTTTCATTGGCCTTGACACGTTGTAACATGAAGTTGTGTGTCGCATGTAGAACACGAAAGTGTGTGATTGGCTGGCCACCAGTACGTACAAGCCGTGCGATAGGAATAACCGCTAATAGAGATTGCATGCTAGTTCGACTTAGCGGTTATAGTGGTTTTGTGTTGTGGATACAACACAGTAGGCATTGGGCGGGGAGGACAATTCCTTAGCGTATGGGCTTCGATGTACTTTCCCTTGTGACCCCGATTCTTTGCTGAAGATACGGGATTGTTGACCCATGATTACTGACAGCCACTGTCGTTCTGCGGAACGTCACGCTCTTATTGATTGGGCCTCTAGTGCCCCAAGGGGGGACTATGCCGATCCTATTTAGCCAGGGCCCATGCGTAGGAAGGATTGTTCTTAACTACATTTCACTTAGACTGGTTAGGCACCTTTATCTGTTAGGTACGAGTACTTTTGGTTTGGGTACTTGTATCTGACCGTGGCTTGGAACAATAACTTATCGCGGACTAGTTTGTCACATCTTATCCTTGTTTGGTTGTAGGTGTGACTTACTACTTCGATGAGAAGGTATTGAACCTTGTTGGGGTTCGAATACCATATTAGATTCTTAGCATGGAAAGATACGTCACCGTGAATTAGTTTACCATCTCATGTCCTTGTTTGGTTGGGGGATGGTACGCTCGTTCAATAGGTGCGTATTGGACCATGTTATAATTCAATTGACTTATTTATTTGAGCAATATTTATTCAGTATGCGCACCACAGCCACCTTCCCGTCTTCTGGAGTCTTCGCGGCTTCGAGAATTACCTCTATATCTTGTAGCCAAGCATCGGCAGCAATGGCATCCTCGCTGCCATCGAAGAATGGAGGGTTCAGGCGCTTAAAACTGTTGACCGTACTGTTCCCTCGGGGTCCACTTCTATTCAGAGCATCCTCTACTGCCTGGTGCAAGGCATCGCCTCTACGATCTTGGGAAGCTAACAATGATCTGATGAGACCCACCAAAGTGCCATCATCAGGATCTGCAGGCTGGACTGGCTGAACTGGCGGCTCTCCTCCAGTAGGTACGACTCGGAAGGCTGCTCCTGAGTGCTGGGCCTGATCTTCTGGTTGCTGCTGGTCCACGGGAGGTGATCCGCCTTGCTGATCGGCAGATCCAGGTTCAATGCCGCTGAAGAAGATGACATAGGAACAATAAGGAAGGACCAGGACAGATCAACGACTACAAGCATGTGATCAGGACAAGAATTTTCAGGAATCAAGAGGATACGAGCAGAGATCAAGGGCGAGTACCGATTGAGACATCTATTCGGTAAACCCTCATACATCTTGATTAACAAGACCTGCATGGGCCACCACTTAAACCATGTCACGCCCCAGAACCAGAATACTGGAGAGCGGGGGCAGACATAGCCAGCTACGTATAATGAAATGGAATCCATCTCACCATACGGTCACGGCTGTCTAGATATGTGAGGGTTTATCTACAAGCCATCAGTCTCTTAAGGTCATAAATTATCCTATTGTCTCAATCTCAACCAACTAATAATAATCACAAGATATCAGATCACCAAATATACAATTGTAAGGCGTCCCAAACATTACATATCTAGATGATCATGAAGCTAGTCGTACAAAATGTAAGGACTAGCAAGAGTTAAGTCATACATGATCAACCTCGAGTTGCCAATCATGCTTACAGCCCGTAGGCAGACAGTAAATAAAGTTGCAAACGAGCTAACACTTGCTCGGCGGCAAAACGCCTCAAAAGAATATTGTACAATAGAGTGGGAGAACAAAAGAAACCCACTCGTTGCCCTGGTTACGCCTGGTGGTCACCATCGGGCTGGAAGACAGGTAGATCCTTTGCTGCTGCTCCGGTATCTGGCCATACAAAACCAGCTGGGTCAGACCCCAGAAAGAGCAAGTGCCACAAGGAGGCCACAAAATAAGAACAAAAGCCAGCAAATTAGCACAATAATATAATTACATAATAAAAGACAGTAGTTAAAAAAAAGCATGATGGGTAATTATAAAAGACAATCTTGCATAGAATCACTAAAAGACAGGACATATGGAAAAGCATGACAGGATGATATACGATGAGATGACCATGGGACTATTCAGATAGCTAGGTTACAACCCGTAAACCAAATAAGGACCGAGGTTGTAACCCTTCGTCTGAACGGAACTTGGTTTCTCTCACCATTTATCGGCAAGATAAATATAAAAAATCAGGTCAAGTAACAATCTGGAGTGACAATCATTATAGTGACAATCTGGAGTGACAATCCTTCAATCATTCTGGTACAATCTTACAATCAATCAATTCTAGACAATACTATACTGGACTAGACTCCATCCAAGCAATCACGGCCAATCATAGCCTACGGCTTTCTACATTAACTAACTAGGGTTATCACAATCCTAGTTACTAGCAAGATGCAATGAGATGCTCCAAGTAGTCATAGGCCCTGCAGCTATCCAGGTTATCCAGGCAATCATTATAGTGACAATCTGGAGAGTACAATGCATTATAGTGACAATAGAGTTCAATCATTTAAGTGACAATGGTGGGTGCCCCACATAACAGTGGGCTGGAAATATGCCCTACTCGTCGGCAGGCTACAAGTCCAATCATTTGCGGCCGGGATAACGGGATCGCCTGTAACTGGGGAACATCTCTTCATGACTAGTGAATTATACTAATCATTAACCTTAGTCCAATTCAGTAGGTACTTCTGACCGTGGTACTCAGGAGTCCCCTCCTAGACATGATGCAAGACATGACTGCAATCGCCCACGGTGTCAAGATTAATTATACAGGTCATGTCATGTCAGGTAGCCGTCGCAACAGCTATTCAAGATATATCAGGTCAGGTTATCATATCAAGTGTACTAGTTAGGAGTGCGCCACGACGGGCCACTATCAGGTCATGCTCAATTATCAATCCCAAACATATCAAGTAAATTTGTGACTATAAAGTTCAGGACAAAAGGCGTAAGGATATAAATGGACGTAAAAATATCTAATAAAATATCAATATACAGGGCTATAGAAGAGCCAAGCTTAAAGAATTAAGACCAAAACTCCAAGAGCCAATGGGTCAAGCAAGGGGTTCAGGGGAGGGAGCGTACGTAAAAGTCACGCACGCAGGGCAGCATATACAAAAGTCACGCATGCAAGGCACGCTCAAGTCTGCGTACCAAGGTACACCCAAGTCTGCAGCGTACGTAAAAAGTCACGCACGCTCAAGGGGAGCAGCGTACATGAAAAGTCACGCACGCTCCAGTGAGCAGCGTACATAAAAAGTCACACACGCTCAAGGGAGCAGCGTACATGAAAAGTCACGCACGCTCAAGGGAGCAGCATACATGAAAAGTCACGCACGCTCAAGGGAGCAGCGTACATGAAAAGTCACGCACACTCAAGGGAGCAGCGTACATGAAAAGTTACGCACGCTCAAGGGAGCAGCATACATGAAAAGTCACGCACGCTCAAGGGAGCAGCGTACATGAAAAGTCACGCACGCTCAAGGGAGCAGCGTACATAAAAAGTCACGCACGTTCAAGGGAGCAACGTACATGAAAAGTCACACACGCTCAAGGGAGCAGCGTACATGAAAAGTCACGCACGCTCAAGGGAGCAGCATACATAAAAAGTCACGCACGCTCAAGGGAGCAGCGTACATGAAAAGTCATGCACGCTCAAGTCTGCGTACGCACAAAAGCACGCATGCAGGAGACACGCTTCCAACAGGAAGCGTATCCAAGGCTCAGTGGCATAAGCTAAGAAGCTCTGCACACTGCTCACTGTCTTCTCCAAACAGTAAGAACACCCTGGTTGAACTCAAGGCTACACAGCATCATAACTTGGCCATCCGAACTCCAAATTCGGATTTCTAAAGTTCCAACTGGAGTGATACTGAATTCTCTCCCACATGGAAACATCAGAACCCGCAGAACTCCAACCAAAATGGATCAAAACATGCAAAATCCAAAAATAGGAAAAACTTAGATCTAGAGCAATGGAGACACCAAATCACAAAAGCCAAGAACTAATGTAGACCACCATGTCCTAATCTAGCAAATGGACAACTAAAAGAGGGTTCTCATGTAGTGGTAGTATGCACTTGCCTAGGGTTGGGAGAGTTGTGTAGAGGAAGGAGAAGAAGAAGAAGAAGAAAGAAATAAATGGTGGTTATGAGGAGAGAGAAAATGTTGGTAGAGTTTTAAAGAGGGTGGGATGTGGTGTGTTGAGGGTGTAGCATATCCTAAAGTGATCCAATACATAATAAACCAAACCAAACCAAACCAAACCATCCCAATTAAAACCGAACCACGACAAAACCTAAAACACGAGAAATACTGAAATTCCACAAGTTGAGAAAAATAAAAATACATGCTAAAATCCAGATACGAGTATAAATACGAAATACGAGAAATATGGGAAATGAGGGTGACGTACGTGGATGGGGACATAGCTAAACTTATCCTTTAGAGTCTCATCCGCGACTGCTTGGCAACTCCTTTTGAATTATTCGGACGCCTTTGAACCACGTATTCGCATTCGATAAACGCCTCCTTTGAACTCTATATTGCTTTCGCCTTCACTTATTTTAGAAGGACGAAGGCGTTATACTAGAACTTCCTCTAGCCTTCCTAACGATTATGACCATACCGTATTATTTTTCTATGATCTAGATCGCAAATTTCTTACGGCATGATTTTGTTATTGATTGTTCCTCATCGATACCCCTTTTGTCTTCTCACCCCCTCTACAATTCTTAATTTCGAGGACGAAATTCTTTTAAGTTGGGTAGGATGTAAAACCCCTAAATTTCTACTATTTTTTTATTAAATATGGTACCGATTTTTAAAATTTTGTATTATACGTCGCGTAGTCGTATTGTACGTCACGTACGAAATTTTATTTTTCGTAATTGCTCGACGAGTGCGAATATGTGTGAGCGTACATATTTTTAGAAAAACATTTTTTTATTTTTTTAAAATAATATATGTAATATTTAATTTAGCTATCAAAATTTCCTAAATTTATGATTTTATTTATGAAAAGCCTTTTATCTAGAATAAATAATATTCTTAGTGCATACATATATTTCATAAATATTTTGCTAGTTTATTTTAAATAAAAATATAATTTTCGAGATTTATTAATATTAATATTTTATTATTCAAAAAGATATTTAAAAATATTAATGTAATTTTCGAAAATATTATTATTAGTATTTTTGGAAAATATATTTCGAAATTATTGTGGAGATTTAAATCTTGATTTGAATTTATGGATTTATTTAAATAGTTAATATTTGAAATTTGATTTATCCCATTTGATTTTGAACTAAAAATTAATTGGATTTAAATTGGATTTGTATTTGAATTTAGATTTGATTTCATTGATTTAATTACGAATTATCTAATTGGGGTTTAAATATTCCTAGTTCTTATCTAATTGGAAATTCCTACATCCTATAAAGAGGCAGGTACTCCTCCATTATCTCTCCACAATTCATGTTCCATAAATTTTCTCCACAAATCTACGTGCATCGTGTCTGTGTCCATCCAAACTCTTATTCCATATATTTTTACATGTACATTGAATCCTCTTTCCGTGTCGACAATCCTGACACGGCAAATTCTATCCCTAACCCGATTCTAACTCTGCCATCCCCAATTCCTCAACCTTGGCCTCACCCTGCCACCACCATAGTCTCCCTGTCCGAGACCTCACCTGCAACCCGACGCCACCGCCAACACATCCCCCATCACAACCACCTCCACCATTCCCCGTCATCATAACCCCGACCACGGCCACTGGCCGAAAACCCAACCAGTCCAGCCGACCATCTCCCTGTCAAACCACCACCGCAGCAACCATCCCACACCTCCTTTCATCGTGTCCGACCACGACAATACACGCAAACCACCATCTCCACGCCATTACCACCGCCGTCCTTTATTTCTGCAGCCCACCTCGAACCCCTTCCCGGTGGTCGCCCAACCCGGACACAGCCGCTGCCACCACACATTCCTCAACCACCACCAAAAAAAAGGAAAAAGGAAAACCCAAACTTACCTCTGCCGACCACCGCCACCCGCTGGACCAAAGCTCCATCGCTCGCAGCCTCCGGCCGCGCCCTTGGCCGCCGCGTCCGCCTCCTCCGCGCGGCGCCGGCGAAACTCGACCATCGAAACCCCCAGATCCGCCGGACGCTACTCTGCCCCACCATCACCGTACGCCGCAGGCGCTGCGCCTTCTTCCGCCCGCCGTAGCTCCCCCGGCGGTCAGTCCCACGCCGGGCCGACCCTCTCCCGCAGCCTTCCCCGAACAACCCTCCGTCGTGCCAGCACGAGCGCGCCGCCCTCACACAGCCTCAGCAGCCGCCGAGCCGCACGCCAGCACGAGACGCGCCGCCGAACCCGATCGCCGCTCTTCTTCTCCTCTTCCCTCTCGCTCCCCAGCCCTCTCTCTCGATTCTTTTTCTTTCCTTTCCTTCTCTCGTCACTTTTCTATCCCTTCTCCATTTTGATGAGAAAACAGCAACAGTCAGTGGACTGCTGCGTTATTATATTTTTTTTTGTTTTTTTAGTAATTATTATTATTTTTATTATATGGATTATTTATTATTATTATTAGGTTATATTATTTAGTGTTATTATTATTATTATTATTATTATTATTATTGTTATTATTATTATTATTATTATTATTATTATTGTTATTACTATTATTATTATTATTATTATTATTATTATTATTAAAGTGTTTTTGTTTTTGCTATTTTTCTTTGGTCTTGTGATTTCGAAACCCTTGGAGGTATTATTATACTATTTAAATATTTTTCTAGATATTTAAATAATTAATTAGAAATATGTTGACCTATAAAAATAAAGTTTACAAACTATGAAATAAATTCTTAGTATGTTTTTCTTCAATAATTATCTAAAAGTATTTTTAAATTATAAAATATTGATTTTTGCCTAAACTCATATCTTCACAACCTTAGTGTTTTAGCCAAATCGATTTTTCCATATTTTCAAATATTTATCTAGAAACTATTTTTACTAATAATATATATTTTTCAAGTATTATTAGTTTTCTAGAAACGTATATATTATTTATTTATTTTTGATTATCCTTGTCCATGACTAAATCCTATTACTCCTATTCTCGCACCAATTCTAGACTACCCTATGTCGACCTAAACTATTCTGACCGTCCCGGACCTAATGAAACTGTCCGTGCCACCATCAGAGGTCACCTTGCATAGTTGTTGCACCGAAGTTGCAGTTCATGCCACCTTGACCATTGCAGTACACCAGGCGTCCTACCAGGCAAGATACCTTGCCATTTGCTGTTTATTTATTTTAGCTCATATTTCATGCATTATTTATTTTCTTTACGCAAAATAAACTGTGATACATGGCATAACCTGTTAGAACTTACTATTCATTTATATTTCCTGCTATGTATTATTTTTTCTTACACATTAAACCTAGATTTAAGGGACCACCTTGTGTGTTGCATTCATTGGCCTCGACACGTTGTAACACGAAGTTGTGTGTCGCATGTAGAACACGGAAGTGTGTGATTGGCTGGCCACCAGTACGTACAAGCCGTACGATAGGAATAACCGCTAATAGAGATTGTATGCTAGTTCGACTTAGCGGTTATAGTGGTTTTGTGTTGTGGATACAACACAATAGGCATTGGGCGGGGAGGACAATTCCTTAGCGTATGGGCTTCGATGTACTTTTTCTTGTGACCCCGATTCTCCGCTGGAGATACAGGGTTGTTGACCCATGATTACTGACGGCCACTGTCGTTCTGCGGAACGTTATGCTCTTATTTATTGGGCCTCTAGTGCCCCAAGGGGGGACTATGCCGATCCTATTTAGCCAGGGCCCATGCGTAGGAAGGATTGTTCTTAACTACATTTCACTTAGACCGGTTAGGCACCTTTATCCGTTAGGTACGAGTACTTTTGGTTTGGGTACTTGTATCTGACCGTGGCTTGGAACAATAACTTATCGCGGACTAGTTTGTCACATCTTGTCCTTGTTTGGTTGTAGGTGTGACTTACTACTTCGATGAGAAGGTATTGAACCTTGTTGGGGTCCGGATACCATATTGGATTCTTAGCATGGAAAGATACGTCACCGTGAATTAGTTTACCATCTCCTGTCCTTGTTTGGTTGAGGGGATGGTACGCTCATTCAATAGGTGTATATTATGTTGGCCCAATAATTACATCGTATTTTTGAATATGGCTAATCAGTTAAGTTTAACAAAATGATGTCACTAATATTCATATACTCACTATCATGTTGCTACTTAAACTTAGCATTGTCCTAATTGTCCTATATTATATTGCTATGCTTGTATCGTACTGCAACATATTTTGCTTAGCATTGTCCTAATTGTCCTATATTATATTGCTATGCTTGTATCGTACTGCAACATATTTTGCTTAGCATTGTCCTAATTGTCCTATATCATATTGCTATGCTTGTTTCATACTGCAACATATTTTGCTAGCCTAACATGTATTTGTAGACATGCAGTAAGCATTAACATGTATTTGTAGACATGTAGTAAGCATGATCTCACTTGATCAAACCAGGACATAGGCAATGAAGAATTAATGATGGACCAAAGATGGCGTCATACAAAGAGATTTTTCCGAACCTAGCGACCTATCCGGGGCCTCGTATCGGGCTGTTTATCTTTGGACGACTGCTGCCAAGGAAAAAGACGTCTTCAGGACTGCTCACATATCAGAAGAAATGTGTCATCAAAGGGCTCTTGGTTTTCCTAATTGTTCTAAGTCTGTAATCTTCAATTTATTGATTCTAGGAGAATGTGTACGTTGAGTCGCACTGAGTCATCTCAACCCCTAGACATATCTCTCTAAGCTCTACCATACAAACAGACCAATTCCTGAACCAAGCCCAAGCTCCACAAAGCCCAATGGACCAATTCTGTCTTCTGGAGACAGAGTTCGGGCCGAACTCTGCCTCCACACAGAGTTCGGGCCGAACTCTGTCCCCTGATTTCCAGCACCCTGATTTTTAGGGCTTGCTTGCTACAAGCTGTCCAACGTTCAAAAAAAAATTTTGAATTCTTGGGGCAGAATTCTGGCCGAATTCTGCCTCCCCAGAGTAGTATAAATAGAGCTTGAATTCTTTCATTTCAAATCATCTCTTACCTTCAAATATTCAAGCTTTTCAAGCTCTACTACTCCAAGCCTCATTCTTCCATATCTCCTAAGCCACAACTCTCCTTAGCCCAAGGTGCTCAGTGCGATAGCAGCTAGAAGTTGTGTGCAAGAGGGAAATAAAAGTCACTTAGACAATTCCAAGTTTCGCCACTGCGAATCTGTAAGAAGTTGACGTGCTCTTCTGAAGAAAAGGCACGGGGTGTAACTACTATTTCATAAATAGTGGATTTAATCCTGAGCTAGAGTTCTCAGGCCTGGACTAGTCCTCCACGAGGGAAACCAGGTTAAAACTGCTGTGTTTGAGTATGCTCTTCTTGATCTTTATTTACTTCCGTATTTCTCTCTGATTTATTTACTATCTTGATAGTTGTTTGTGGAGGTGATATAGAGTTAACTTTTTATTTGGTGATTATCGACACAAACTCTATTCACCCCCCTCTAGAGTTGCCTACACGTTATTTCAATTGGTATCAGAGCAAGGTCTCTATTGTTAGGCTTAACATCCTTAGAGTAGATCCTTGTTTATTTGTGTATGGCATCGTATTCTTCTTTCTCTGATGAAGAGGGTTTTACTTCTAGTAGCATAGACAATCATGTTTCTTCTAAATGTAATAAGTGCTCTAAGTGGAAAGCCATGGCTAACCAATCCTTAAAGTTTGCTAAGGCTTTTCATTCTACAAATGAAGAACTTGTAGAAAAGGTTATTCATTTAGAAGAAGCTAATGAGTTTTTGAGAAATAAAAACAATGATTTATTATCTAGACTTGACTCACAAAACTCATCTTGTGTTTCTTTAAAGAGTTTGAATGATTCTTTAATTTTGAAAATCAAATCTCTTTTCTCATCAATAGAAGATCTTAAGAAGCAAGCACATGAGCTAAATCATTTGCATGATTCTTCTATTGACTCTTTAAAGAAACAAAATGATGATTTTATTTCTAGAATTGCTTTATTTGAAAAAGAGAATTATGCTTTAAATGCTAAATTTGATTCTCTTACTTGTTTGCATAATGATTTGTTATTAGAACATGATATTCTTAAGACCAAATCCATGCATAATGATTCTCTTACTTGTGTGCATAATGATTTGCTATTAGAACATGATAGTCTTAAGACCAAATCTATGCATGCTCACTCTAAAAATATTCATCATTCTAGTATGTCACATGTTCATAATCATGCTCATTCCGATACATGTGCACACACTAGTATTAGGTGCTTCTATTGCTCTCGCATTGGACACATGAGTGTAACTTGTCCTATTCGTAGGAGTTTTTCTACCAATGCTAGAGTAAATAGTATATGGGTCCCTAAAGCTAACAAATGTGGATCCAAATTTATTTGGATACCAAAGTCTTCGCCTAATATTGTAGGTGGAGCTACTTGTATAAAGACATAGCACCGAGGAAGCGTGTTGGTGGTTGCAAAGCTCAAAGGTTATCTTCCAAGCAATTGCACCAACACAAGTATGGCCACTAGAGCCACTTTGGTAACATGCTAAACGATTCTCTTTAAATGGTTTATATTTGTAGAATTTAGCATGTTTCTCTTGATGTCTTGCTACTAGCTCACATTGACATCCTTTGGTTGCTTATTATATAAATCAATGTGAGATATAATACTAGCATGCTTAGTTAATATTTTATTTCTTTTATCAAGCATGACTAATTACTTAGCTTAAATGACTAGTTCACACTATGTAGTTTATCACTCATTTTCTAGTAGTGTGACACATCTATATATACATGTTTGTTTTTCTTAATCCTTTTTATAAAGCATGCATATCACTCTAGTCCATATGACCTTGGCTTTGATTTGAGTTAATATGATTTTAACTCTTCATCTTTAAAAGTTTTGAGATAGTTACTTCATGCTAATTTGTATTTAGTATATCATTGGTATTT
Source organism: Iris pallida (assembly GCA_029216955.1). Lineage (NCBI taxonomy): Eukaryota > Viridiplantae > Streptophyta > Magnoliopsida > Asparagales > Iridaceae > Iris > Iris pallida. The sequence goes on along the minus strand of JANAVB010040419.1, from coordinate 11,187,026 downwards.
ATGAATATATGTGTTTAGCACAAGCTTCTTATCCCTTGATAAGTATATACTTATACTTCTTTTTAACCTTGTGCTTACATAATATATTCATTATTGATTCTCATATATTATTTTGATTATCCTCTTGAGAATCTATTAAGTCTCTGCCCAATAAAGTTTATTTATACATTTTATTTAATTTGTGATGGTTTTCAATATTTATTAATGATACATGAATATATTTATTTTTCTATGTAGTTCATGTATTTCTTATATTGATATCTATTTTTCTATAAATATCTTTTTGTGGACATATGAGATAAGCTCAAGTTTCATATTATTTTAAAGAGTATCTATTCATACTTTTGCTTACCTCATATTTTAGCTATTGATTTTTTTGACCAAATTTGTGTTATCTCATCTTGAATCAATTAGCTTATTCCTTAAAGTCTTCTTCTGATGATATCTTATTGGCTTTTATTTGTTGACTTTATGGATACATACCTTTTAATTATTTTTTTGATCTTTTCATATATGCCTATTTGTGATATATATGAATATATTAATGATTCCCTACTTCTGATATTTATTTGTTTTACTTCTTCGAGTTAGGATGTTGAGAGAAAATGCTTATTAGTGTCTTGTTCATGACTTTTATGAAGTTCTTTTAAGAATTGCTTAGTTTTGTGCTTTACCTTACTTGTTGAGATCATCATACTTATTTTGAGTATGAATCTTCTATATATTTATTTTCATAAAGTGTATTATGAAAATATTTGTTTTAAAAATATTCTTAGCAAATTTTGATGATCATTCTTTCATTATTATTTAGGTATTTATCTTTCTTATTCATAGGGATTTTTATACTTTAATGTTGTTTGATGATATTGCATATATTCCTTTAAATCTAATTTCTTAAAAGTAAAGAACATTTTGGGAACAAGCCGAAAGGGTCCTTCTGTCATACAGGTGTAAATAGCCTGAAGCGACACGGTGCACTAGTCTTCGGACTACCGCTAGCTGGGAACCGGCCCCTACAGCTAACCCAAAGTGATCAACACTTTATAGACTTAAGATTTATTAAGGTCTACTTGCAACCATTATCTAGTTCTGGATCCTCTCCTAAGTTCCAGAATACTTTATCATATCTAGCCTTATATTTGAGCTATAAATATTTTATTATTATTGTCCAATGATGTTTTGTAGCACATGAGAATATATGTAATTGATATATCATACTTCTCATGTCTTTAGCTACTATGGGTTGAACTTTTACGTTGAGATTTTTCATTTCTAGAGAATACACTTTCATAATGGTTATAATTTTGCACTCTCTAGATCATTATATTATTTCATTATCTTGGATTAATCTCAATATTTGGCAAAGAGATTTGCTCTATTGTGTTTTCATGAACATCTCTTTTGTCTTTTACTTGATGAGAGTCTAATTCATTTACTTGCTATCTTATACTCTTATCCTTGCTTAGCAAAGAGTATATAAATCATTTTGATCATTCAAAATGTATTATCCTTATTGTGAACTCTATGCTTAAGCATGTATTTTTTAGTGTTAGTGACTTAAGATTTAATGAGCACATTTATCATGTTAATGACCTATCTCATTAATCTTAATTAGTTATGTAGCTAGCTTGCTTATTTGCGATGTATTATTAAGCTACATAATTTTTGTTCACTTTCACTCATCTAGCTATCTTCTTGAATTTCAATCTATATGTGATATGCTAGTTTATAAAAACAAGATTTATGAATTTTCTTGATGAGATTTGTATTCTATTTTAGATACATATGTTTGGTTTCTAAAATTAGGTTGACAAATTTTTAATTTTTCTTGTTTCCATTTAGGTTTGTAATTCATCATTTTAACTTTCTTCCATACTAGTCATTGGTAAGCATCTCTTAAATTTCTCTCATCTTTTGAGTCATGATTTTATCATATTATCAGATTACATCTCTTTAGATTAAATCTATAATAATTTAAATGAGATTGACTTTTTCTCTCCATATTTTTTTATCGATTTGTAAAATTGTATTATAAATATGGATTTGGAATTTTTTTTAGATTCGTTGGATCATGTTTACTGTTATTGATAAATGATCCTAATGGTTGAGTAGTCCTATATTATCTAATTATGTGGTTATCAAGTTAATTTATTACTCTACTTTGACTACTCATGGATTATCACATATGTTCTTTGCTATTTGAACTTCATTGGTTTCTCATTTAGTATTAGCAAGGTTGGATTATTACCCATTGATGGGTACATATGTGGTAAAACATACATAGTCCATGCAAAGCAATAAATTGGTTGATCATTTCTTAATTAGATAATCATGGACATGTTATTTGAGATTTATTTTTTATTTTTGAGCTATATTTTGACTTTCATCATGATTGATTTAATTGGCTTTATTGATGATGATATTTTTCCTTTAGTTTTATTTTTATCTTTTGAGCTATATTGTGATTCTCATCATGATTGTTTTTAATGGACCTTATTTCTTTTCATGATGATCTTTTTCTCAAAAGGTAACATGCATTGATCTATCATATTAAAATATGAGATTCTTCTATATAGGCTAATGTATGTCATCTTTTGATTATATGTGCTTAGTTAAGATATTATTTTGATCGTTCATCTTTAGTGACTATTTATTGGATATTTCTTCTAAAGATGACATAATTCGTTTTATGACGTTTTTATAGCCTTATATGCATTGAGCAAGGGGGAGAAATCAATAGTTGATTTATCCCTAGATCTTGAAGTTATCATTTTTTGCTATAAGTGCTTTGGAACTAGATACGCATATTTTAAGGGGGAGCAAATAAATTGGTTCAATTCATTTATACCCTTTAATATGTCGTATACGTAGTTCATCATTGACCCATTTTTTTTGGGATACTGATATTTTGTGAAAGGTTTATGAGAGTATATGCAATTATTTTTATCATATTATCTCTCTTTTATATGGGTCATTTCGTTAATATTTACTTTCGTATTTTATCTTGATGACGATTGTGCTTTCTTTGATTTGGCTTTCTTTGTATGTTTAATCTGGCTTTCCTGTTAAGGACTTACCCAAAATTCATGATTTTATCTATATTTGTAATAGTTTGAGGGAGAGCATTTACGTCGACTGAATCTCTCTTTCTCAAACAGTTTTCTCCTTTACCTTCATGTTTATTTCAAAGGGTATTCATATAGCATGATAAGGTAATTGAGTTCAAATACATAAATTTTGGATAAGCAAATAGATTTGCAAATAATGAGATCTTTTTATATCAATTGCTTCTATTTTATATTGATCATTCATTTATTTTGTTTCACTATTTATCTGTGGACAATTATGACTATCATAGTTTCATTGATCAATGTTTCAAGTTTATATATTTCAATTGATATCAAGTTTGTCTATTTCAATATCTCAATTGGTATCTTTCTACTTTGATATCTATTATTTGCAATTATCTTATCCCTATGGTTTTTGATTGAATTTTTTTTCATAATTCTCTTCCAAAAGTTTTTGGATGTCTTTCTTGGATTTCATGTAATACTATATTTTTGGATGCCTTTCTTGGATTTTATGTTGGTAAACTATCTATTGATATTTTTTTAAATTCTTTTAGTTTTACCAACTATTTGTGTCTTGACAAGCTATTTTCTTTTTGGCACTCTACATTGGGTATGCAGTTTCTATACTTGTCTTTACACACTTCTCCCATTGTTCCTTATTTAGTATATCTTGATCATGATTGTCTATGCCTTCCTCCTTATGCTTGAGTTCATTTTATCTCTTATTACGGGGGAGCTTATTTTTTGATCATGTCAAAGGAGGAGAAATAAGTTTAAGTTAGCACACAATCTTCTCGTAATATGTGTTTATTAGTGATACATGCATCTATCGTATCTGTCTTAAACTTAACCGATTTGCCATAATCAAAAAGGGGGAGATTGTTGGCCCAATGATTACATCGTGTTTTTGAATATGGCTAATCAGTTAAGTTTAACAAAATGATGTCACTAATATTCATATACTCACTATCATGTTGCTACTTAAACTTAGCATTGTCCTAATTGTCCTATTTTATATTGCTATGCTTGTATCGTACTGCAACATATTTTGCTTAGCATTGTCCTAATTGTCCTATATTATATTGCTATGCTTGTATCGTACTGCAACATATTTTGCTTAGCATTGTCCTAATTGTCCTATATTATATTGCTATGCTTGTATCGTACTGCAACATATTTTGCTTAGCATTGTCCTAATTGTCCTATATCATATTGCTATGCTTGTTTCGTACTGCAACATATTTTGCTAGCCTAACATGTATTTGTAGACATGCAGTAAGCATGATCTCACTTGATCAAATCAGGACATAGGCAATGAAGAATTAATGATGGACCAAAGACGGCGTCATACAAAAAGATTTCTCCGAACCTCCTAGCGACCTATCCGGGGCCTCACATCGGGCTGTTTATCTTTGGACGACTGCTGCCAAGGAAAAAGACGTCTTCAGGACAGCTCACATATCAGAAGAAATGTGTCATCAAAGGGCTCTTGGTTTTCCTAATTGTTCTAACTCTGTAATCTTCAATTTATTGAGTCTAGGAGAATGTGTACGTTGAGTCGCACTGAGTCATCTCAACCCCTAGACATATCTCTCCAAGTTCTACCATACAAACAGACCAATTCCTGAACCAAGCCCAAGCTCCACAAAGCCCAAAAGCCCAATGGACCAATTCTGTCTTCTGGAGACAGAGTTCGGGCCGAACTCTGCCTCCACACAGAGTTCGGGCCGAACTCTGTCCCCTGATTTCCAGCACCCTGATTTTTAGGGCTTGCTTGCTACAAGCTGTCCAACGTTCAAAAAAAATTTTTGAATTCTTGGGGCAGAATTCTGGCCGAATTCTGCCTCCCCAGAGTAGTATAAATAGAGCTTGAATTCTTTCATTTCAAATCATCTCTTACCTTCAAATATTCAAGCTTTCTAAGCTCTACTACTCCAAGCCTCATTCTTCCATATCTCCTAAGCCACAACTCTCCTTAGCCCAAGGTGCTCAGTGCGATATCAGCTAGAAGTTGTGTGCAAGAGGGAAAGAAAAGTCACTTGGACAATTCCAAGTTTCGCCACTGCGAATCTGTAAGAAGTTGACGTGCTCTTCTGAAGAAAAGGCACGGGGTGTAACTACTATTTCACAAATAGTGGATTTAATCCTGAGCTAGAGTTCTCAGGCCTGGACTAGTCCTCCACGAGGGAAACCAGGTTAAAACTGTTGTGTTTGCGTATGCTCTTCTTGATCTTTATTTACTTCCGCATTTCTCTCTGATTTATTTACTATCTTGATAGTTGTTTGTGGAGGTGATATAAAGTTAACTTTTTATTTGGTGATTATCGACACAAACTCTATTCATCCTTCCTCTAGAGTTGCCTACACGTTATTTCATATTAGACCATGTTATAATTCAATTGACTTATTTATTTGAGCAATATTTATTCAGTTTATATGGCATGATATTATGTGTCTTGTTACGTCCCTCTAAGGACCTGGTTATCTCCCCAGGTGTGTGCTATTGTCTTTCGCAGGTGTTCTAGCTCTAGCCGTGACTATCGCTATTTCGTCGAGGATGATTGCGCTTGGATCGTCTTTGCTTCGCTCGCCAAAAATCATTTATTCTCTCATGTATTTTTCCTTTACTTGTTGGTAGTGGATTTGTCTCCGCCCAACATATTGTATCAAGACAATTCATTCTCATTTTATGATATCTTTTATTCATTTATTTTGTGTGGATGAGATTAGTTATGGTTTTACTGCATTTTACAGCTTATGTATTCATACGAGGGTTCCATACATTGGAGTATACTTCGTATGAATACAGCTGGCATGTCTACGTTCCTAGTCTTACGTATTTTAGGACTGGGGCATTACATCGGCGACGGATACTTGTAGCTTCCCTAAGGTCTTCTGGTAATATGTCATGTACTGCAAAATCAATGCAAGGTGTTCTCCAGTCTTCGCTAATGACATTGACTTCAGTTAGATTACTGATTTCAATGTTGTGGTTGTTTTCAACACAAAATAGTTCTCTATTAGAGATAACAACCATTTGTTGTCTTTTGACTGGAATTGCCAATACCGCAGCTAGGTTAGCTAAGGCATCAGATTCTTTATTGCATGTGCGACGTACATGTTCGACGAATAACCCTTTGAACGAAGAAGCTATCCTGGTTGCTGCATCATGGTATGGTACCAAATCTTGATGTCGGACTTCATATATGCCTCTAACCTGATTAACAATCAGCTTAGAATCGCCTTATACTTCGAGATATTCAATATCCAGTTGTTTGGCCAATTGGAGTCCAATGAGCAAGGCATTGTATTCTGCCACATTGTTAGAGCACGACTCGTCTAAAGAATAAGCCCTTTGAATAGCTAATACATCGGGTGAAACGAGAATAATACCCACTCCCGCAACAAGGGTACCTCCAGGTCCAATTCTAGAAGCTCCATCAAAGAACAACCTCCATGTAGGAAATTCTTCTGAGATCATATTTGATTCGAATATTTTATCCGAAATCTCGTCATAGAGTTTAGATATTTCAGGGACAGGATGAGCTGCTAAGAAGTCAGCAAGTGCCTGACCTTTCACAGACTTTTGAGGAACATAAACCATATCATATTGTGCTAATAATATGGCCCATGTGACAAGCCTGGAATTGAGTGTACTTGGCTTTTTCATTAAGACCCGAAGAGAATTGACTCGGGATATGACATGAATAGTTTGGCCTATGATGTAATGTCTTGTCTTCTGAACGGCAAACATTAAGGCTAAACATTCTTTCTCCACCGGACTATAACGATGTTCAGCTCCAATCATCGTTCGACTCAGGTAGTAGATGGCTTGTTCATGACCTTCCTTGTTCTTCTGAGCTAGCAAAGCTCCCAATGAATGGTCCATTGCCCGGACATACATTAAGAAAGGTATTCCTGAGATTGGCAGTACAAGAACCAACGGACTCATTAAATACCGCTTTATGTCATCAAATGCTCGTTGACATTCTTTCGTCCAAACGAAAGATACACCTTTCTTCATTAACTGAGTAAATGGTCTGCAACATCCAGATAAATTCGAAATGAATTGCCTGATGTACGCAAGTCGACCTTGGTATCCTCGTAGCTCTTTTAGGTTGTGTGGAGGACGCATCTCTTAAATGGCTTTGATCTTCTCGGGATCAACGTGTATACCCTTAGAGGTAATGACGAAGCCGAGAAATTTGCCACTTGAGATACCCAAGAAAGACTGGTGGGGTTCATTTTGAGTTGATGCTGGCGCATTAGATTGAAGATAGTTCTTAAATCTTGAATGTGATCTTTCTTGAGACGACTTTTGAAAGCAATATCGTCAACATAGCATTCGACAGTCTTTCGCAGATAATCTCGAAAGATAGTACTCATAGCCCGCTGGTAAGTTGCACCTGCGTTCTTAAGACCAAATGGCATGACTGTATAACAGTACACTCCAAGAGGAGTACGAAATGAAGTATGTTTTTCATCTTCAGGATTCATCCGGATTTGATTATATCCAGAAAACCCATCCATGAAAGAAATTCGTTCGAATCTACATGCATTGTCGATCATGACATCAGTAATTGGGAGAGGAAATTCGTCTTTAGGGCAAGCATCATTGAGATCCCGAAAGTCTATGCAAATTTGAACCTTTCCGGTCTTCTTCAGAACTTGTACTACGTTGGCTACCCAGTAAGGATGATGTTCTTCTCTGATAAAACCGTAAGCTATAAGCTTTTTGACTTCATCATCAATTGCATCCATCATTTTAGGCTTGAATTGCCGTTGTTGTTGTTTGACCGGCTTGGCATTCGACAAAATATTAAGCTTGTGAGTTGCAATTTGAAGATCTAATCCCGGCATATCTTCATAACTCCAGGCGAAGACATCAATATATTCACGAATAAGATGAATTAATTCTTGTTTATCATCCTCAGAGAGATTTTTGCTAATGAAGATTGGTCGTGATACGCCCTTCTCTCCAATATCGATTTGGACTAGTTGATCCACAGTAGGTGGCTCTCGTTATTCAAAATGAAGTTCCCACTGATTGTCTATCCTTTGTGCCCAAAGGTCCACTTCATGATCTTCTTCAATGTCATCTTCGTCATTTTCCGAAGATTCGGCAGACACCATGTTAGAAGATACTATCACCCTATAAACATGACCAATGCTGGTATCAGAATCCCATGAGATAGAATCAGAAGAGTTAGATCGTTCTTCTTCATCAGATTCAGAAGGTTCTGGAGTTGGAAGTGGTGAAGCATAACCTAGTCCCCGCTTCGTTTTACTGTGGTATTGTTATGATTTTCCTTTTGGAACAGCAATACGAAGAGGAGTTCGTCTACCTTTACCGTTGTTGAGGCATGTTCTGAAATCATAGCCCATTTTATGGATGATTGCTTTAGATTGTGGACTATAGCGACGTAATTGTAGCCTTCCTGTATCATCTCTATTATCATTATAGAGCATGATTTTTGGTTCTTCTCTTTTATTGAAGAATATAGGCCTTTCATCTTTCTTTCGAGACGGTACTAAGAAGTACGACTCTTGTATTAAATCCAGTGATACTATATTTCACAGAGATGATTCGACTTCTATTGTAAGTGGTTTAAAGCTATCCAGCATATCCAAATAATATTGAGTATAATAAGAGACATCAGTATACTGCAAAGGAGATACTTTATTGATTTTTACACCATTATTTACAATAGAAACTTTAGCCTTAGCAGGCTTAGTCAGATTGATGACAAGAGGGGGAGAAGAAGAACGAGAAGGAGGAGGGGGCTTCTTACTACGAAGGTCGATTACAAGCGGCTCAGAAGAGGTGAGCTCCCTTTGTTCCTGACTATCACCCTTAGGCTGCTTCTCATGGGAAGGAAGATAGATAGTCAGTGGTTTGGAAGACTGAGGACAGGAGGTACATCCTTTGACCAGGATTACCAGAGTATCATTCGGGAACCTCTTTGAAAGGATTCAGATCTGCAACCTCCTTCGAAAGGATTCAGATCTGTAACCTCTTTTTGGACTTCTCCATTACCATCCACATATTTAAAACATTGGTGGAGAGTAGCAGGTACAATATTGTGCTCATGGAGGAATGGCCTTCCTAACAAAGCATTGTATGAGCCATGATTGTCAATAACATAGAAAGTCACCTTTGTACGAAGATTGCCAATTTACAGTTTTAGGCGTATCTTCCCCAAAGGTTCACTTCCTCCTTGATTGAACCCCAGGATAGTAGTGATAGTTGTAGAAAGGTTATGCACTGGGATCTTCAAAGCATCTAGCAGTGACTTCGGCATGATGCTAAGTGCAGACCCTGGGTCAATCAAAATGCGATCGACTTTCATGGTGTCCACATACCCCATGAAATAGAGAGGACGATCATAACGATTGTCTTCTAACAATATGTCATCTTGTGTAAAAGTGATGTTGGCCATTAATTCAAATATACTATGACAATGTGCACAGTTGACTGGCTCCTTTTCAGGCTTCTTGAGAAGAGTAAGACAAGCATCAGCCTGCATCAAAGCTTCAATTAACGTTTTTCGAGTTTCTTTTGAGAGACGTAAGAGTTCAAAGATTGACAATCTCGCTGGAGTATTGGCCAATTAAACCAATATATCAAAGTTATATGGCTTTTTGAGCCTAAGAGACGAGAACTTTTTTAATGCTTTATCAAAACGAACAGGTTGTTTTCCCTTGTCTGCTGATGTGGGTTTAGAAGGAGTTGGTTCAGCTACTGGCAGGGATGTAGATAGTATATTCTCTGCAGGAGAAGATGATGTAGGAGGAGCATCAAGAGATAGAGCGGGATTCTCTTGATTTTTGAGATATTCTCGAAGATAGGGTTTCCCAGATCTAGTGCCCATTAGAATTTCTTCTTCTGTTACTGGTTCAAAGGATACCATGTTGCAGCTTTTAGATTTAGCTTTGGAGGGCTTCTTTTGCTTAGAAGAGGAAGGCGTTTCAAAATCTGCCACCAGATCTGGGTGAATCCACATAATCTCTCCTCTGTCAATCGATAGTGGAACAAGACCTTCATTTTGGAGAGGTGAAAGATTCACGATCTCAAGAGTAGTCCTTGGAATATGGACAACACCATCTTGTACAAGTTATGGTGGAAAATTACCGAATTGTAGAGAAACTACATTAGCAGTCACCGTCATCTCGTCCTTTTGTAGAGTAATTGCTCTAGAGTTGACCAACTCTTGGATTTTGCCTTTGAGCACATAACATGCTCTGGTTGGATGTCATATAAATCTGTGATAAACACAGTATTTAGGGTGATCGGTTTTACCCACCTCTTTCGGCCGTTTTGCCTTTGGCAGTTGAAGCTTATTGCTTTTGATCAAGCAATCGAAGATGCTCAAAGTATCATCTTCATCGAAAGAATACTATTCTTTTGGATGAGTTGTTTTCGGCGGTGGTGCTGATGGAGTGGATGCTGTCTGAGCAACATTGATAGCCAAAGATTCCTTGTCTTTAAGATTGATGGCCAGTGTTTCTTTACCCTTGCGGTTATTTTGGCGATTATTACCGCCGGGTGTAGAATGTTTATCTTGGTTAGGATGAGTCATCTGAACTCCTAACTGTTTGAACTTTTCGACACTGACTTCAGCCGCCTTGGCATTCACAATAAAAGAAGGCTAATCCTGAAATTGTGTAGATCCCGTCCACATACTGATAATAGGCAACAAGTTTGATTTACAAGTGTCTATTGTTACAGCAGATGGAGTTCCTAAAGGTATTTTGAGTGCCTCTCGACGGAATCTTTCAATGAAACTCTCTGTGGATTCATTGTGCCTTGTTTAATCTTAATGAGGGCAGACATTGTCATGTCGTTGACTTCCTCATAAAACCGTTTCAAGAAAATTTGCTTGAAACTGGCAAAAGAAGTTATACAGCCATCAGGCAAGCTACGATACCAGTCGTATGTTGTGCCGGCTAAACAATAGACGAACACTCTGGTAAGGAGAGCATCATTTGGCTGTAATTGGTCAGTCATCACTTCAAAGTGATTAATGTACTGACTTGGAGAAGTGCTGCCATCAAACAGCATAATAGTCGAAAGCTTGTATTTAGGAGGGAATGGAACCTCCTTCCACTCTGTAGGATATGATTGCTTTATGTCCAATATTTGTAGACCATCTTTCTGCTTGAAGGCTTCAAACTGAGTGCATAAGAGTTTTACAGCTTTATTAGCATCCCCTGATGTTTGAGAATTGGTGGGCTGGTTAGAAGTGTTAGGAGGAGGAACTGCGTGATAATTACCACCCCCAGTACCAGACTGACTGGAATCAGCTTGAATTGGCACAGAAGCAACCTGAGGAGGCGGTACCCCCAGACTAACAGGTACAGAAGATGCTATAAGCTCCGGATTGGTGGCAGGATTTATAACCGGTGGCACTGTATGTTGAGCCACGATTATTGTATGCATACTTGCAACCATTTCTGCCATGGACTTCAATTTGTCTTCTAGTGCAATAATTTGTTGCTCCTGACTGGTTGAAGTAGAGGCATCTTGATCTTCCGTAATAGTATATGTCGTTACTTCTCTTGCTGCTATTGATGAGATAGTTTGTTCAGAACTTTCACTATCTGCATCAAACTCTGAAAGGGTGTCCTCTCCTATATGAGCGATAGGGAGATCTTCTTGATTAAAGACACCTTGGTTCAAATTTCGATTTCTTGATCTGGTGTATTGAAAGACCCCTTCACTGGATGTATGAATTCGATCCAAGTATTGCTGACTGGGATTACGGGATGCATTACATCTTGGATGTTTCCCACCCCCAGTGCCTTGAGAAGTCATGTTAACAGAAGCATATAATAGCTCGTCTTCGTCTTCTATTATAGGTTCAGGAGTTGAAGTATAGTTCAGACGATCGAAGATAGATCATCGAGCTGATTGGCATCAACAGTTGATGACGACTTCGTGAAGGCAGTGGCGATCTAAAGAGTAATTTAGAGGTGAGGGAGACATCCCTGCAATTTCTCGTCTTTTTGTAAGATGTTCCCGGAGATCAGTTACCACTATAGGACGAGAAAAAGTCGGAGGAATATATTCCTTATTGATGTTAAAAACATGTCTCATATTCTTCAGATGTTAAGTTCCCTGAGTGTATAAAGATGTACTCAACTCATTAGCATAAGTGGTTGGGTCCTTCTTTTCAAACTTGGCTTCTGATACAGATTGGTCTTTGGCATAGGGTTCTTACGTTTCACCAAAGTTAATACTGGTTGACGCCTATTGAGATAAGTGCGTAAATCAGAAAATTCGGCTCCAGGTGTCTCTGTTTGTGATACCCTCAATTTTCCTTGCTTAGATCTTGAAATTTGCAGGATGGGAAGATCTTGACCAGACCCCATAGGGGTAGGCAAGATGCCTCTTTGATCAGTATTCCTTCCGATATCAGAGATCCGAAGACCTCTGTTTAAAGGAATAGAATCTAATATATCTTCCTCTGAGTCATAGACCAGAGAAGTTTTAGAAAAGACCAAGGGGTGCTTTTCTTTATCTTATAGAGGGTTAGCTAAGAAGCGTTTCCTTCTATTTTGCTGTTGAACCATCTTAGGCGCAGCTTGCGCGAGTTGAAGAAGTGTCAGAGGACCCTTCCCTTTGTCCTGTCTAGTGTTAGTACTAGAGCATTGCTTCTCTAAGTTCAGAATTGGAGAAGAAGAGGGAATAGCCAAAAGACTAGTTCCCTTGGGTTGCGCCGGAGCAGCAGACTGCGCCTAAGTCACTGATTGCTTGGGTTGCACCATAGTACTACAGGCTACTGGTTGCACCCTAGTAATATAGGCTACTGGTGGCACCTTGGCAGCAACATGGGTAGACTGAGCCTTAACAACGGTATGAACAGACTGCACCTTAGCAGTAAAGAGAGTAGTGGACTGCGCACGAGCAGCAGGAAGAGTGGATTACAGCCTGGCAATATAAACAGGATGTGCCTGAGCCACTGAGGCGGATTGCGTCTTGGCCACTGAGCACTCAAGTTGCGCCTGGGCAACAGCAACTGCAGAAGACTTATGAGTCCACACAGTCTTGTTCTTGGCGATAGCCACAGTGCGCTTGTTGCTCTCGGTGTTAATCATGTCCTCGTAGGCTGTCTGGTTGACTTGAACAACCAGAGTCTTCTACGTCTTGCCGATCGACGCCGTATCACATTGAGTTGTCACCTTCTCGTCGGAGGAGAAAGTCATCCCCAGTAGAGTCGCCATTTTGTTTGCAAAAACAAAAAGTTGTTCTATTACAAACTTTTAAAAAAGAGTACAAGAGTACAATTTGAATTCTAGGGAAGTACAACTGTAGGAATCTGATCATAAGACGATCACTTTATCCCTTGGACTATGTGAACTTTGAAGACTAGAGCCTCTGAAGAATGCATCAGCAATTTTGCAAGAGTTCTTGATCTCTGTCTGTCCTCTCTATCAATGATTGAAAACTCTATTTATAGAGTTCTGGAAATAACTATTTTAGCATTTATTCTGATGTACGCGAGGCTGGGTTGCGCCACATTGGGTTACGTCAACCTCATGTTGCGCCAACTTTCATTCAGTTATAAGTCGTGTACTAACTGTATTTAGACGCATGGCATCATGTGATTGAGATATGCGTGGTCGTGTACAGGATAGTAGACACGTCTTGAGAGATTTGTGGCATGTGTGCCACGTCATCTTGCTGTGGAAATAAAAATTGTCTCAACTTTATCAGGTTGTGCAAGCTTCAGTCAACAAGTTAAACTGTGCCTGATTAGACTGCGCCTGGACATATGGCAGCTTTTGAGAAGAAGTCGTTCGGATTGCGCCTAGGTGCAACTAAGAAAATTGTTTAGATTGCGCCTAAGCGCAACTCATGTAACTACTTGTTTTCAAAATCAAGGGTAATTTTGTCATTTCTCAGTTTTCCATAATTTTGGTGAATTTTAATTAATTTAATACTATTTAAATTGGTGTATTGTGATTTTGGGTGTTTTGCTAGTACAACCCTAGAAACTGTTTAGCCTAGAGACTAGCCATGACCAAGGGAGCCTAGTCATATGATTTGGATGACTAACTACAACTTTTTAGCCTAAGGATATTTTGGTTATTTTGACAATTTTGTGAAATTGTAATTTTGATTAATTAAATATTGTGCTAATCTTTTAGTTAAGCCTTAACCTAGAAGCTTAACCTAATCTAGATTAGTCTTGAGGTTAGGATCATGGTTAGAACATTCAAACTAAGTGCCAAGGTTAGTAATATCTAGATATTTATAAGTAGGATATTTTCTTCTTAGGATATTTGTGAAAAGAAAAGCATAGAACCAATAGGAAGGCTTAGAATTGGGTGGAATGATCTTAGCCACTCATCTATACCTAAACAAACCCTAATTCCCTTAGATGACCAGCCATCAAGTGCCCCCCTTCCTATAAAGCATCCTTAAGAAGGCCTTTGCCTCTTTTTATAATTTCTTAAAACCCTACTTCGTTCTTCCCTAATCTTCTCCCATAATATCCAAATTGAGCCAAAATTGAGTCAAATCAATTGCATCATCATCCCCAATAGTAGAGGAGACTTGTGGAGGCTTGCTAGCAAGGTTGGAGGACGTTTGAACTGTAGCAAATCAAGGAAGACGTCGAGTCGAGGTTTTTTTAATTGAGGTTTTGCCCTCAATAGGTAAAACCCTACAAACACCTATAAATTCCCAATTTCTTTCCATAGATGCATCCATTTAGGGTTCTCCTAGGTGTAGCCCAAGTTTGGTAGGAAATCGTGTCCATTTCGTGACCGTATCGGACACGTATTGGTGTATTTAATTGGGTGTTCGATGAAATGCCTCATAGGACTTTTTGTTCTTGGTTTTCAAAACAAATTATATATTTTGGAAACTTATTATGTGTAGATCACAACCCAAATTGACTGAGTCAAAATTAGGCAAGTTTGGGCATGGTTATAGGGCTCGGACACGCAGCACGAGATACCGCACGGGGCTCGTACGGCTGCCCTGCTGCTCGACACTGATAGCGGACACGACACTAATTCATATGACACAAAAATTTATGGACACGAGGAGGCATACACTGAAAGCATGCTCCCAAAGTTTGGGTCGAGTTGGTTTAGTATTTTCGAAGTTATCGGACTTACACGGGTTTTACAAACACACACACACACACATTTGGTCACTGACACGGGCTTGGACACGAACCTGGACACCACATGGACACATATCAGGCACCTAGACACCTAGCCCTATACTAGACGAACACCTAGACACGACCACGAGACACGAACTTGCACGTGTCGTGTCCTATTGGACTCGACATGGCTGCACGATCCAGTCTGAACGCACAGGCTGATACACCTTGTTTGCACGAATTTGGACACTTCGTGTCCTCTGTTTGGATACGATTACACTCCCCTATGACAAGTCTACATGTGGGGGACTTTCCTATACACCTATTTTTGTGTTTTACTAGGTTTTAGAGTTTAATTTTGGGGTCGAACTGTCAATCACTGAAAACTGTTATGTTTGGTTCAAAAAGGGATTTTCTGATATATGCTGTTATGATGTTCGAAAATATTTCCATAGGTAAATTCGATTTGGAGATTTCAAATGATTTTTATACATTGGATACCTGAGTTTAGATTCATTTTCGAATTTGGCTTCATGATTGATTGGGTTTTGATTTCAGTGATGTAGGTTTCAAAAGGATTTCAAAATTTTGTTGACTGATACATGTTAATGTTGGTTTTCAAATGAGTTTTCAGTTATACTACCTAGGTTAGTTTGTTTCTAAGATTAGGTTTCATGTTTTGTTTTTGATTTGGGTTCATTTTATGAAGGGACTGATACCTGAGATTGGTTTTCGAAATGGTTTCAAGGGGGTTGGTCTCTAATTGAATTATAATACATGTTTCCTTTTGGGTTTCGGTTTATAGGTTATATAGATATGTATAAGAGCAGTATTGGTAATAGAAAATGATACAAAGAGGATAATTGGCATGAGGATATGAGATTAGAGGAGTGTAGGTTGGGAATCATGATTGGGGGTTCCATTTTTCCTATTGCTATCAGTTGAGTGATAAGAAGGGAATGTAGGTGCATTGCTCTTTGACTGAACTAAGGAGTTCAGTTAGAAGTCCAATGGAGTGATATGTGGTATCAGTTAAAACTGATCCATGTATCAGCAAGAGCTGGGGAAGCAGTGCAGCAGTGAGACACTGCACTGCAAAAGCAGTGCAGTAAAAGCCTTGGCCTGGCTTGGCATGTTTGGAATTCCAGCAGCAGTAGCAGGGTTCCCAGGCAGGGCAGGCCTTGGTTGGACAGGGCAATAGGCATTAGGCTTGAGAGTGGATTAAGTTTTTGGGTGTGAGTGTTTAGGTAATTAGCAATTAAAAGGGTTAATCCCTAAATGTATGTTAGAGTTTATGGGGCACTTGGGAGTTGAGATACATGTTAGAAATAGTATGTGTGTTAGTTAGGGAGATAAGTGGGTGTGAGTGTTTGGTTTAAGTTTTGGGTTAGCACTAGAAGGTAGGTTTTGCCTATAGGTTATGGATTAGATTAGAGAGTTTACTTCATATATTATAGTGATATATATATATAGTGTGATATATATGTATTGAGTCTTGTGTATACATATATGGTAGTATATATAGTTGGTGAGTTGATGTTAAGTTTAGAGTTAGGATTTACATTGTGTAAGGGTGGTTATAGTTGAGTATGTATATATTTTAGATAGTGTCTAAGACTTGAGTATTAGATATTGTATAGGATTTGGCTTTTGAGCCTATTGGTAGGCTTGGTAGGTGAATATCTAAGATATTGGCAAAGATGAGGTTTGTATACCTTGGTACACCAAGGTAGTGCCCTAAAACCTAGATATTGACTAGTTGACCTAGTCTGACCTAGACAGTTGACCAGGTTTGACTTAGAGTTGACTTTCACCTAGATTTGACTTAGAATCATGTAGACTGCATCGTATATTTCATTTACCTTATATTTGAATACATCATAACCTTTATTGCCTTAACTAGGATTTTGAGACTCCAATTCAGACATCTGTTTTCATCAGTCATTCAGAGTACCAGGCGAGTACATTCTCTGATAATATTTCTATTTTATGATATCGTCTTTGTTTCTAGTATTTAGTGTAGATATCCTTGTTCTCTTGACACATTGTTCACACGGATTGATATTTGTCTGGATCCTGTCATAAGATGTTATTCCTCTTATATATATGGTATGCCTTGTGCAAGACTTCCTTGTTTTCCTTGTTCATTGTATAGACACGATTCCTGTGAAGGAGCACTACTTCCCACAGAATGCGTGTCATGACGTGTCATGACTGGATCCACTATATTAGTCAGGGATGGGGGTGTTAGCGTAGATATGTGATCAATACCCCACAGTATTATATTGTATCATCATTGTATCACCATTGTATCCTCATTGTATAGTGTTAATCATATACTCACGTATGATTAGCCAGGCCAAACATTGTATCAAGTTCTAAGCCGATGACATGTTAAAACTAGTGCTAAACTCACATAGATAGAAGTTCCAGATTTCGTACATGTTATACATTGTTCTCTTGCCTTATCTCATTAGAATTTTGATATACTCTGCCAGGATGCGTGTACGCTCTACTTTACCTAGTATATTCTCTCTATCTACTGCTATATTTTTAATATTGTATAACTAGAACTGTTGTTTGAGATTTTGTACTCGTTCCCGTCCTGACTGGACCAGTTGAAAATATTACAGATGATGAGGAGAAGTGCCCTACCTATTATGGTCCTCGTGACGTGGTTGGTATAGAGTTGGATACCCTAGTGCAGCAGGGGCTAGCTCTAGCAGATGAGGCCTTGGTATAGTTTAGCTGATTTTAGTATAGTACTGGACTCTGTCTCCAGATTACTTTGGCTTGTTATTATTTGTTAGTTTTCTATTTTGAGATTGTTGACTCAAAGATTTTGGACTCGTATTATTCTGTCTTGAATTTTCAGGATGATATTTATAAATCTTGTTATCTTTATACTTCAGTATTATTATCGTCATTCTTAGAGTTTGTGATTGAGTATATTATATTGTCATTGCTTGTCCTCCGTTCGGAGTTGACCATTCTCGACAGGTTTTGATATTATAACAATTGTTGGATAGTGGACCTAGACAGCATTCTACGCTATTTCTGCGGCATAGGATGGGATGCTGTTACGCACTCGTACCCTTACCTTGGGTGCGGGTCGTGACAACTCATAAGATGTGCAGGACAGCTGTCGGTCGAATCTCCTCGAGCGGCACAATTCGAGGGATTCGAAGATATTTCCCTCGTTTACTGTGTTGTCAGTTGTCAGTATTATCAGGTAATGATGGTCATTGACGCCACATAG
This sequence comes from Iris pallida, assembly GCA_029216955.1. Classification (NCBI taxonomy): domain Eukaryota; kingdom Viridiplantae; phylum Streptophyta; class Magnoliopsida; order Asparagales; family Iridaceae; genus Iris; species Iris pallida. Next base: position 11,168,577 of record JANAVB010040419.1, on the reverse strand, counting down.
ACTTTAGCGCAACATAATTGGACGCAGTCTGATATCAGGCACAACCTGATCAGTGGCGCAACTTGATCTCTGAGCTTCAAAATAGTGGCGCAGCCTGATTTTTAGGGCGTAACTCGATCATTGAGTAGTAGATACATGGCACAACTTGATTTTTAGGCCCTACAATACGTATGACTCCATGAGCCAGTACGGATCCCTTCTTGGGGTACTCGTACATTGTACGACATCTAAGGGAGTGAGCATGTAACCACGACATGTGAACTCCGAGGATAACCTAGAGATTAACTAGGCAACTAACTTGGTAGATGCATTGGGTGGAAAGAATCCCGAGATCGTGTCATACTAGCCACCCCAGGTCCAGTCCTAACGTGTTGGGATGGCCGCCACGGATATGGTTTCATTCGCCTATAGCGGATGAATATATTCGACTTCTAAGAGCTATGTGTTATATGTTTTAGCGCGGTAGTCCTCCGGGGGACCGGTGCATAATCAATGCGCTATATGTTTAATGGTTTGGCTAGCCCTACTGGGTTGACACGATCTGAGGATCCCTTTAATCAGTATCGCAGGGATAACTCCGCCAAATATAAAAAAGTCACAGGAATGAATGGCCGCTTGAAAAATGACTTGACTGCGCCTTGTACCTTCCGTTAGTAGCCGAGGGACATGGACTGTCATAGTGCGTGGTCCAACCCATGTCCTTGTTTGGTTGTTGGGTTGGTATATCGTGCTATGACAGGCTGTGGACCGAGGTTACGACCGAAAGTTTTTATTATTACTAGTACTTTTATTTTTATACTTGGGTTTTATCTCACTCTTTTGTGCTCCCTTGTGGTACTTGCTATTCGGGGCTGACCCCGCTGATTTTATTTGGCCAGATCACATAGCAGAGCCTGAGGATCCGTCCTTCCTCCCTGACGTCAATGGTGCATACTAGGTGCATGGCTGGCGGGGGACTTGAGTGGGTTTTTTCTCCACCACTCTAGTTTCCATCACTTATGTTCTGGCATTTAGCCACCGGCACATGTTTAGCCGATTAATCTGAATATTTTGTCTTTTGCATAATTGTAATTAAATCAGACTACAGCTGAATACAATTATGTATCTATGACTCTCTGGGCTAGCTAACTTATAAAGCTAGATCCCTATGATCATTTTGATGAAGCGTCGGGGACGCCTTACTAGTTTATCTCATATGCTCATTAATTGATGTTTTCTTGCTCTGAATGATTGAGACATAGATGCTCTGTGAGACCATAGGAGACTTGATTGTAGCATGCACCCCCTTATCTCTTGACAGCCACGATCGCCGTATGACGTTTGCATACCTCATATGGAGTAGCTTGTAACACCCAGTTTTCCAGAAGTGGATAATTTGGAAATTTTGTAATTATAATTATTATTTAATGATATTTATTTCATATTGTGATTTTTAATTATTTTTAAACTATTTAAATTCATGACTTGTGATTTTTGGTGATTTACTAGTGAACAGTAGAGACTGCCTACCCTAGAGCCTAGCCATTTGATTAGGGTATTTTTGACATTTTTAGGGTTATTTGAATTTATTATAATTTATTTGAATTTATGGGATTTTTTAGGAATTATTTTGGAATTGTTTGGACTAGGTTGACTTTGACTAGTTTTGACCCTTGTAGACCAACCTAGAAGCTAACCCTAGTTAGTATGGACTTGGTTAGGTTATATGACTCTAGTCTAACCTAAGCTAATCATTGGTTTGGTCATTAGACTCTAGTTAGCAATAGGAATTAGAAAGTCATAAGTCATGGCTTATGATTTAGAGCCTTTAATAAATCAAATCAAACCATAGCTTTGTAGGTTGGCCCAAAGCCTAAGACATTGCAAAACCCTAAGCCCTAGACTCACTTGGCCAGCCACCCTATCCTCATTGGGATCACCACCCTATAAATACCCTCCTAAAATCTAGGGTTGCCTCTTTCTTAGGAAAGCTCAAAGTTCAAGAAGGTTAGTTTCCATTGTATTTTAATTCCTAGAGCTCCATTCCTCTTCCTTTTTCATTCTAATTTATTCCATTAGGTCCTAATATACCCATTCTTGCTGTTGTTAAGGTTCCATCTCAGTTTGATGTGATTTGAGTGGATTGGGACATCAAGAGGAGAGCTATCAAAGAGGGGTTTTTCTTGAAAGTTCATCAATAGGTAACTTTCTCATTTCTCCATGGATTTTTGATTTCTCTTCATGGTTAGGAAACCCTAGGAGTCCCCTAAGTGTCTGTATAGGTTTCGTGTCAGGTATCATAGGTTTCGTGTCCGTTCTGGACACATATCAGAGCCTAGGCTGTACTGTTTGTCGAAATACCACAAAGAGACTTTTTGTGTTATTTTCAAAATCCTTTTGAATAGGATTGTAGATCTAGGGTCCCTCTTGAATGTTTGTGTTGACACTTAGGTATTTCGTGATGTGTCCTGTCCACACGAGGAACACGAACACGCTGGAACTGAGTCCAGTTCTGTCCCCTGCTACCCGACCTCTATTCCTCCCTACACAAGACACGTGGACACGTGTAATTTGACACAGAGGTGGGGGCCATCTCTGTCAGACCCCCACTCAAATATCACGACCTCTCGTGTCGTGTCGAGAGAGCTCTGACACGAACACGGGTTTTACACTACACTGTGCGCACTGCACAGAGCACACTTCGAGCGTGTCGTGTCGCACGGACACGCCACGTAGACACCTTGTGGTGACACGAGCGTGTAGCCCATCACTTGGCATACACATGGACACGAGCACGTGGTGTGTCGTGTCCTGTGTCGTGAGCACGAGACACTCGACCGCGTGTACGATGCGGTCTGAATACGCGATTTTAGGTCTCTGATACGCGTTTCGTGTCCTTTCTACACGACACGTGGACACATATCAGGGTGTTGAACTCGTACCCTAACCCTAGGTGAACCTGGACACGTGACCACGAGACACGTGGACACCTGTGTCGTGTCCTAGACCTAGGTGAACACGTGCACGAGGCAGTGCATGCACTGTCCACTGTTTTGGGTTGACACATTAATTGACATTTCGTGTCCACTTTTGTGGACACGAACCACTTCCTAGACACGAGTACATGTAGACCTAGTGTCTGCACGCACTGCTTTAGGGTTACACCTTGGTTTTTATTCAATTTAATGTTGAATAGGTTTCCTGATACATGTTACAGAGGTTCAATATATGCACTGATACTGTGTTCATGGGGATTTAGGTATTTCCTGAGATTAATTGTTTAAATACAATTTTTATATGTTATGGATGCATTGATAGGATGTGTAGATAACAGGGATTCATTTGGGTTTTGTTCGAATTTGATTTTGGGGTGTTAAAATGAATTTGGATATCAATGTGAAGAAAACCTGAGTTTCATTTCGAAAATTTATTTCTTCCTGAGAATGAATGTAATAAAAACTGAGAAGTACTGGGAATGGGTTTAATTTGTTCCTGAGAATGTTGTTTAAGCTGGGTAATATGTTAGTTCATTAGGTTCATGCTAGGTTCATTCAGTAGAATATAGGCACACTGTCATGTTGCCCAATACCTGAGACACACACCCACATTGGTTCACATGATACACTACTGTCACACACATTCCTCACTAGAAACTGAGAATTGAGTTTAATATGTTAAAAACTGAGTTTGAATCAACTGTAAACTGAAATCGATTTCTTCCTGAGAATGAAAAGGGGCTTTGGGATGTTCAAGACTGAGATGGGTTTTTGTGTTAAACTGAAATCTAGATAGGTTGTAGTGTGAAATTCTGAGATTTTTCCCTACGTTTGTAAACTGAAATTTAAGTTGTATATGTATGTAATAACTGAGATTGGTTCTCATTACAAACATGAGAACTAAATGAATTTCCTTAGATTACACCATATTCATAACCTGAAATTTCCTGTATGTAAATATGAGATTATACCACTGCCTTCATATCTTACACCACACATACATTGTTTTATGATCTCTCACACACTGTGCACTCACTGTTTTGGTCACATCACACACAATCACCTTCCTACCCATTTTAATTCCTGTCACATGTTGCATTACACCCATGTTTATTTGTCTTCTTCCACACACACACACCCACATTAGCATACACTAGGTACCACTTACTCTATCACATACACACAGGTTTAACACATCACTCTTTCATTCTACACACACACAGTTACACAAGTCCCTCTTTATGCCTATCTAATGTAAGTATATATATATAATGTATACTCTAATATATGTATATATATATATAATGCAATTTGTACTTTGTATATATGAGTTAATAATGTATTGTGAGATATAGGAATATCTATTTGTGTGTGGTATACATATGGGTAGCTATGTGTATATACATATATTACTATGTGGTTCCATATGTAGGCCTAGATACAACTAGGTTGTGTGATGTTTGGTTGACTTGTGTTGTATAGACTTAGTATACTAGCATAGCCAGATTAGCCTAGTTTAGACTGGTTTGGACTAGTTAGGCCTAGTATAGGCTAATGTGGATTGTATAGACTAGTTTGACCTAGTCTAGACTTGGTTGACCTAGTTTGACTTCTAGGGTTGACCAGAGTTGACCAAGAGTTGACTTTGGCCTAGTTTGACCTAGAATCATGTAGCATGCATAGTAGGACTTCTTTATACTATTCTGGACTTGTTGTGACTTGTGTTGTTCTGATTAGGAGCCAGACACCATTCCTCGGACAGTACTTTCATATCGGACACTCAGATACCAAGCGAGTACATTCTCTGATCGTTTCATACTTGTCACGATTTATATTCTCGCTCTAGATTACTTTTACTTGATGCTGTCACGTTATCATCACGGATTGGTACTATACGGATCTTTTCTTGGGATGTTACCCCCTTAGCGGACGCATCGGATACTTTACGACATATGTTTCATGTACATCATATATTCCTTGCTTCTGCGTTATTCATGTACACTCATGTTCTCTCATGTTCTTTCATGTACGATCATGTACTCTCATGTTCTTTCATGAACGCTCTTGTTTCCTCATGTGTTTCTTGTATAACCAAAACATCATGTCCGTAACGTAACTTGAACAGATCCTTGTGTATTGATTGTGGGTAGGGGTGAGTATAAATGGTCATGTGATTTACCCATCATGTTCACTCTGTTACTTCCATGTTTTATCATGTACAACCTAAGCCAATTACATGCCATCTCGTACTCTAAATCACTAGTCACTTACAGTTCTTACTTATCATGTATATATTTCTAGTTATCAAATATCTCTCCTGTTTTCATGTACATCTTCTTATAGCGTTTCATGTATCTTACTCTATTGCTTGCTTTATATTTTCTGACATGATATGAACTGCATGAGATGTATTGTGCTCGCTCCTGTCCTGACTGGACCTGTTGAAAATATTATAGAGGACGAGGAGGAGGCCTGTCTGGACACTTTCTACGGGGCAGCCTTAGATGACACCTGCGAGCTGGACCCTCAGGAGGACCCAGCTCTAGCTGAGGATATCACCCTGATTGCCTAGACTAGATTAGATAGGTTTATCTTCTTTTATGTAGTCTTGAGACATGTTTTAGCCAGACTTTATTCTGAGTTCAGAGTTGTATATATTCTTTCATTCTGTATCTGAGACCATGTACTTCTGGATATTGCTGGGATTATCTTAGACTACTTTTTATCTATTTATTTCCTTGAGTTCCATTTCATATCGTGATATCTCTTCCTTAGTTGTGATTGAGTTTTACTGCTATGTCACCCCCATTCGGGGAGTATAAACTGTTTAGAGATATTTTGCTAGATGTATGTTGACCTAGGACAGCGTTCTACCGCCGACACTGCGGCGTAGGCTGGGCGTTGTTACGTTCTCGTACCCTCTCAGTGGGTGCGGGTCGTGACATAGCTGGCCTAGTCCGTCTCTGTATTTTGGTACTGGGGCGTGACAACATTTGTAACTTTCCTTCATTTTTCTATAAAATGAGAAATGTTAAAACAAAAACATAAGCATTACCTCCTCCTTTGGAGCAACCCAGCGACCCGCGTCGCACTCGACGACCTGACCTTCTTTTTATGTCCGCGTCTTCCCGTGAGCACCCTTCAAGGCTGACACCACGAGCTTTCTCCGAGTTTTTTTGTTAAGGTTTACTACCACTACAACAAAAAAACATATTTTACAACGTTTCATTTACAACAATTTTAAAAAGTATTGTAAAAAGTGATTTTTTTTTTTTAACAATGTTTCTAATGAGAACGATATAAAATGTTGGTAATAACAACATTTTGTATTTAAATGTTGTGAATCTCATTCTTTTTTACAATGATTTAGGATAAATGTTGTCAATTTAATTTTTAACAACTTTATGTGTGTGTTGTTTAAAAAATTTGAAAGGGTTGATATCAACGGGATGCAAATTATTTGGATCCATCGAGCAGGATCCAAATATTTTCCCCAAAAAAATTTGATTTTGCTTGTTCCCGTAGGTCCATATTTTTTTCTACCCGTACATGGAAGATAAAAACCAACAGAGTCTTCTAAACCCCCAATATTTTTCTCCTGCGGTCCAGAGAGAAATCTCTCCTTAGTACTTTAGAGGAATCTCTCCAGAAATCTCTCTTCTTTGGTGCTTCATGTCACGTCCTTGTCCCAAATTTTACGGGACCAGCACGTGACTTGGCCAGCTGGTACATACTTGAGGGCTAATCCATGCTATGGGAACCCCTCAAGCATGTACTTACGTTGTCTATAAAGGGCTCAAGTACAACATATAAGTCAAAGTTATTTTCTAAATCTCATCTACAATATATAAACAAAGGAACCCATATGTGAATAAAGTACTAGAACAAGCTAACAAAGTCAAAATGCAGCAAAATAAATGAAATAGTCTCGGTGGAGACAAATCCTAGACTAATTATTAGAAACAAGTAAAAGTAATAATGGAAAGCATGGTTAGCCTCGCTCGCAGGAATTCATGTGGATCAATCTTCTCGTGATATGAAGAGTGTGCTCCTGCGTCAGGTCCTGAGCCGTAAACTTGTGGGTATTCATCGTCTATAAAATCTGGAAAAAAAGTCCAGGTCCTCAGTGGGACGTAACGAGATACATAATATGCAAGCCAAGTATATCAAAATATAGCATCTAAATAGACAGATGATCAAGCAAGAAAAGTATACAAAAGCATAACCTATACGGCAGTCACATACGAATGAGAACAATTAACTGCACATGAACTGTAAAATACGACGGGGTACAAATACCGTAGCTCGCAAATAAACCACGGCTAAGAAAACTCACCCGGCCTTGGAGGCCACAAGGTGATCAATTAACCTTATCTTTGGAGGACACCAGGTTACAAATAATCAGGTAACCCTATCCTTGGAGGGCACTAGGTTACAAATATATACAGAAAATAGATTCAGAGTACGGTTCATGTGTTGATAATCATTCTCCCCATCCCACGGGTCTAATTATATAAGTAAATCAATCTCTTTAGTATGATGGTATCACAAGTGATAATTTGCTAGCGACATATCTACAACAAATCCATAATCTATATCGGGAGCAAGCACTACATAGATATAATGAACTCCGGGCCGGCCCACGATGATGGGTTGCCCCAGCCGGAACAAACTTTGGTTGCCCCTTATTGCAAGGAGTGACACTACATAAAAAATATGGTTATTATCTTATTAAGATGGTAGATAACCTAATTGTTGGACTCACTAGATCTTGAGCTAAGACTGTTTAGTTCAGTAGTACCAAATAACATAAGAACACAAATATTCTCAAGATTTTATATGTTGATTTGGCTGGGAAGGGATCGAGTATGCACTATATAGACCCACATAGAACTGAGACTTTCTACATCTCAACTTTTCATAATAACTTTCAAGTCTGTAAAGTATCAAGGAATGTTGTAAATATTTAGTGGACAAACCATTGTTTCTAGGATGCGACATGCAGCAGCAACCTAACAATCTCATAAAATTGTCACGCCAATCCCTTTTATGCTGAAAAGAAGGAATACACTAAAAAGACAAAGCTCACATTTATATGAAGCAAACCACATGTTTGCACAACAACTGAACTATACTTAAGCAGGAGGTATCTTAAAAACCTAATTAGACAGATGATCAGATAGACCGACACTGAAGCCACCATCCAAAGAAAAGTTATCCATGTTTCAAATAAAGCAATACAACACTGCTACTTCAAATACCATACTTTTCCATAAGTAAAGACCAACAATCTTGTATTCTACCTCAAATAATTCGAAGGTAAAGAGAATCATCCTTCAGATCTCCAGCACCTTTCCTTTCATTTCCTTTCCTTTCAAGCTACTTTCCTTTCATTTTCAACTCCTTTCCTTTCATTTCCTTTTGCTGGATGAATTTTTTTTTTGTTTAATTTATGGACTGGTTGGTTGTCCTAGGGCCGAGGGGTTGCCCAAGCCTACTGGCTTGTTGGGCTTGCCCTAGGGCCGGCCCTGAATGAACTGAACATAATTGTAACAAGTATCATGGCTAACTAGCTAAATCATGAACATTTAAGGAGAATACTGGACATAATAAATAAAATGAATATATAATTATAATAACTTGGCGAGGTATACTTGCCTGCGAACCGATATTGTGATGAATCCTCGATTACCAAGCCTAATCCAAACCTATACACAATTTTATGAAATTTTAATATTAGAATTATACATACATTAATAATTTGATGGTTGGTGTAACATCATGTTATTATGTGGATGAGTGTACCTTATGTTAATGAGTGTGACGTTATCCATGTATTCTTAGCAAAAACATATTGCAACTCCAGCAACTATCCATTATATATTCCAACTTCATCTAGTACATTAGTATTATATATTTAGCAACTTTATTATTGTGATGCACCCATGTTAGGCTACTCCAATAATCTCTAATGTGACACAATTGTTATATTTAATCCTAGCATGCACAAATGCTCGCTGGTTTTACTCTAGCTATGCTAATGTCACACTTACATTCACCATAAGTGTAAACAACTTGAATGTATTCTGTCGTCGTAGAGAAAATCAAGTGAAGAAGGAAGTAATTGTACTCAGGAGACGAGGGCGCCCACGACGGAAGCGCGTAGAAGTCCGATTGGACGGTTAGAAATAGGGTGGTCTAGAGTGGTCCGTGGCCTGCGGAGGGACTGAAAAAGCAGCCCAGAACTTGGTCGGCCAAGGCGGAGGGGAGTTGACAGCGTTGGTTGCACTGCAGAACCTCGCGGTTGATGTAGTCCACACAAGAACTTATTGCAGGAGGACTACAGCACGTTGGTTCACCTAGTAGATGGAAGTGGGAGGCTTGCATGAGAGATTCTAAAGCAAGAGGGAGAGGGAGTGATATGGACGGGTTTTCCGTAGGGATAGGAAAAATGGGAGGAAGGCTATGTCAATCTTTTAGAGAAGGTACTGGTTTTCCTTAGGAATAGGAAGGAGTTGAGGTGGGACCGTGGGGTGGAGAAAAGGAGGTGCTTGAGAAAGAATGGGTAGTCCCCACGTCGCGGTCAAAATTTAGGAGGGAGCAGCACAGCTTCTTCCAATGCACAATTTATGTGGAGTTTGCAAATAGTAGAATTAGAAGGGGGGTTGGATGCAAAATGGGTTACTTACTCCCAAGTTCAATTCGTACATAAAGTAGAGAGGGGTGTAAGGTTGCAAAGTAGAATTATGGAGGGTTTTTGTGCAAAACGAATTGTTTTGAATAGTGGGCAAGCAGGTAGATTCGGTTTGGGAATACATTTTTTTTTTTTTTTTGAAACATTAATTCATTGATAGATTAATGAATTACATGATACATATCAGTATTGATATGAGAAGAAATACAAGTAGGAACATCTGCATAGTTGCGGAAGGAATTTGAATCACCCTGAAGGAGAGCATTTGTTGCAAGTTCATGAGCCACTATATTAGATTTCCTTGAAGAGTTTGGGAATACATGGAAATGGTTTAAGAATCATGATTCAACTAATGTTTTAAGTAAAAAAAAAAACAAAAACAAAAAAACTAATGTTTTAAGTACATGCACCATCAATAATATAATAATGGGCCAAGGTTTTACAATATAAGATAATTTAATGCATTGTATTTACATAAATATAAGACTCAAGTCCAGACCAACACATAAAGTATAATTAATTATTAATAACTAAGATTAGGTTTTGGGTTAACTAGTTGGTATTTATGATTAAAACAAAGGGTTCATATAAAATTACTAGATATATAATACTTTTCAAAAGAAAACTATTCTACAATTAATCTATAAAAAAAAGGGTGTTTACACTTCATCCTCTCTCTTCTTCATCTCCAGAGGGAGGCAGAGATGTAAGTTCTCTCCATTTTTTTTATGTTTTGCTTTCTTTGTCTTCGACTTCATCTTGCCGATATTTCCTATGGCCGGATAAATTTTCTTGTCCCAAATCGATCGATGGCGTTTAAAACCCTATTTTTTTAAAGAATTTGATTTGATTTTGGGTTATGCCCTAATTAAAATCCTAAATTTTGGTACTCCCAAATCGATTGGTGACCTCTATAATTTTGGTGCTCCCAAATCGATGGGAGAAATATGTTGTTTTACAGGTTAGGAATTTTATTATTACATGTTGGTGCTTTCTTTACATGGAGAGAGCTTGCTCTCAACATGCCTTGTAAAAGTTTAGTCCCACATCGAAAATGCACCATGAGTTATCTCAACATATATACTTGGTTGTGTTGTTGAGAGATGCACATGGGGTGGTGACCCTAAGGAGGGAACCATGTGGGTGATTTTACTAGGAGGTAAGAATAAGGCTCCAAGGATTAAGCATTAACGCTTTTGTCATTCTCTTGGATTAATTCCATTTGGAGCTAAGCCCCGAAAGGGCTTAGCGACTCGGACTTGGACTCGGACTCGGGCTCGGGCTCGGACTCGGACTCGGGCTCATGGGCTCATTGACTCGCACCAGCCTGACTGTGCATACTACAAGTCAGTTATGGAAAGACTGATTCAATGCGATTAATTCAGATCCACTTTTTGTGGGATTTAATTCAATCTTTCCATAAGATTTGAATTAATTTCATTGCCATCTTTGTGGTATTTAATTCAATCTTTCCATAAGATTTGAATTAATTTCGTTGCTATCTTTGTGGAATTTGAATTAATTTCGTTGTCATCTTTGTGGGATTTGATTCAATCTTTCCATAAGATTTGAATTAATTTCATTGCCATCTTTGTGGAAATTAATTCAATCTTTCCATAAGATTTGAATAAACTTCATTGCTATCTTTGTGGGATTTAATTCAATCTTTCCATAACTGAAAAGGCGGTTAGGGTTTCCACCCTCTCTCTATATATATACTCTCTTCTGGCCTCCTTTGTGAGGTACTACGAATTTTATATGTCAGAGAAGAGAGAGAAAGAGAGGGAGTTGATGCCGCCATTGCAAGTCCATCCGAGGAGTCAGAACAGAGGTGACTTCGAGCGTTTCATAAGTTCTTCAACTTGCTGGTTCCTGGAAGCAATTCGTGTGGGGCGAATCTTGCTTTGAGCAACGGTGTTTTGACACCCCAGCAACTTTTCTTCATCTCATCTTTTTCTACATTATTGTAACTCGTTCTGTCCCAATTGTAACACGTTTACAAGGAAGAACGAGAGATCTTCTCTTCTCTATTTCTCTCCTTCATATTGTATTCTGGCTATTTGGTTTTTTGCATCATCGTAGATCTTGAGTTTGATCACTGCCAAGTTTTTTGTGTGACGTCTCAGATCTCGATTGCATCAGTTTTTCATCTTTGGTCAAGCCCCGGGACTAACAATCTCAAAGCAAAAACCTTGTAGATGGAAAATATTAATGCTTCGCTCGTCCAATCGGACTACTGCAAGTTGGAAAAGTTTGATGGAGAGCATTATCAAGTCTGGTAGAGGAAGGTTTATCTAACTCTTCAACTCAAAGACGTTGATCATGTACTGTTGGAGGAAGAACCTTCTGTTCCAGACACTGGGTCTACTGCCGCAATCAATGCGGCTACCAAACTCCAGGCCAAATGGAGAAGGGAAAATAGCATCTGCAGGCTTCTCATCCTGAATGCTATGGAGGATTCCCTAGCAGAATCCTACTCGAAGAAGGAATTTGCCAAAGATATATGGGAGTCTGTGGAAAAACTGTATGAAGAAGACAGGAACAGGAGAAAGATATTTGTGGTTGAAAAATATCACAAATTGCTCTTTGAGGACGAGAAGTCCATGTTGCCACAGGTGAAGGAATTTCTGAAGTTGCGTCAGAAACTGGAAGACGAAGAGATGCCCCTTTCCGACAAGTTTGTCGTTAGAGGGATCGTCTCAAAACTTCCTGCTGGATGGAGTACCTTCTATGCAAGGATGCTCAGAAAGAAGCTAGACATTAGCTTGGGAGATCTACTTCAAGAGATCTATGTTGAGGACGAGATGCGTTCCCAATAGAAGATGGACACTCTGTCCAAACAGTTTGCTAAGGCCAATCTAGTGCAGACGAGAAATCCCAAGGGGAAGCAGGCGGCTTCTCGCAAGAAGAAGGACTTCACCAATCTAAAAGTGAAGGGTCCTTCATTCAAGCAACAGAAGTCCAAGTCCCAAGTGACTTGTTTCATTTGTGGCAAGAAAGGCCACTACAAGAGTGAATGCAGATCCAAGCCTAAACAATCAGAGAAAGGTGAGCCTAGTAAGGTTTCATTGGTGTCTAACATTGTTGTTATGATCGCACAGGTCACAACTGTGGGGGTTGACTCTGACTGGTGGATAGACACTGGTGCGACTTGCCATGTCTGTTCTGGCAAGGAATGGTTCGTCACGTACCAGCCGATATCTGAGAAGGTTATCATGGAGAACCAGGCCCAAGCTGAAGTTCTGGGGATCGGGACTGTGGAGCTAAAACTCACTTCTGGGAACACTCTGACGCTTCAAGGTGTGAAGCATGTTCCGGTGATTGCCAAGAACTTTATCTCTGGGAGCCTGCTCTGCAATGCAGGCTTAAGGATGGACATCAATGCTGGTCAGATGGTGATATCCAAGAAGGGAACATACTTCGGGAAGGCTTATCAAATCGAAGGAATATTTAAAATTCAGCTTGTCAACCAGTTTGATGACATTAATGCAGTTGTATTTTCTGATTATTCTCTTCAGTTGTGGCATAATAGACTAGGACATGTTCATTGTAAAAGAATTAACAAAATATCTAGTCTAGGACTTATCTCCAAATGTGGGGGTAAAGTGGAGAAGTGTGAAGTATGTGCTCAGACGAAGATCACAAGGAAACCCTTTCATCGGGTCAATCGAAGCACAGATCTTCTGGAGTTAGTACACTCCGATATCTGTGACTTCAAACATTTCTCCACGAAGGCCGGGATGAAGTATTTCATAACCTTCATCGACGACTTCTCAAAATATGCGTTCGTCTACTTGCTCAAGACTAAAGACGAAGCTTTCGAGAAGTTCAGAGAGTTCAGGGCCGAAGCTGAACGGCAGACTGGATAACAACTCAAGAGGTTGAGAAGTGATCGAGGTGGAGAGTACAGGTCTCATGACTTCGCATTGTTCTGCAAATAACATGGAATCATATGCGAGACTACTGCTCCATATTCTCCTCAATCCAACGGAGTAGCAGAGAGGAAGAACCGAACATTAACAGAAATGATGAATTCAATGCTGCTCACTGCAGGTCTTCCAAAATGCTACTGGAGAGAAGCTACATTAACGGCCACTTTTATTCTGAATAGAGTGCCATATGCAACTTCGGACGTAACTCCTCATGAACTCTGGTTCAAAGTCAGACCAAACTTGAATGTCATTCGAGTGTGGGGGTGTCTGGCGTATGTGAAGCTTCCAGATCTGAAGATTCAGAAGCTGGGGACAAGGACTACGAAGGCGATCTTCTTGGGGTATGCCGAGAAGAGTGATGCTCGGAGATTTCTTGATATTGAGCCAAATCATATCATCGAATCTCGCGATGCTGAATACTTTGAAGACAAGTTTGCAAAAGACAAAAACATTATTCTTTCGGATATTTCGGAAAATGATGTAAGTGCAAATGAGACTGAAATCTCATATGGGCCAGTAGTCCAAGAAGAAGCTGTTATTGATGAAAGAACTCTTGTACCAGAACTCGCAGAGCCGTCAGCAAAGCGAGCGAGGAGACTTAAAGACTTCGGAGATGACTTTGTCACCTATCATGTGGAAGCAGATCCGCTTACCTATGATGAGGCGATGAAGACCAGAGATGCTATCTTCTGGAAGGAGGCAGTGAATGACGAGTTTGACTATATCACCTCCAATAACACATGGGTGTTGGTAGATCTACCTGAAGGAGAAAAGCCCATCGGATGTAAATGGATCTTCAAGAAGAAGATGAAGACAGATGGAACTATTGACAAGTTCAAGACCAGGCTGGTAGCCAAGGGATTTTCTCAGAAACAGGGGATAGACTACTTTGACACGTACGCTCCAGTAGCTCGGATGACCACCATCAGGATGTTAATCGCTCTAGCAGCCATACATAAGTTGGTGATACATCAGATGGATGTAAAGACTGAAGAACAGATGGCAACTCTAGAGGGGGGTGAATAGAGTTTATAGAGAAAATATCCAATTAAAAATCAACTCTATCACAAACAAAACTAATCAGAGTAAATACGGAATTTAAAGTGAGAAGCAAGAGAGCATACGCAAACACAGCCGATTTTAACCTGGTTTTCCTCGTGGAGGACTAGTCCTGGCCTGAGAACTCTAGCTCAGGATTAAATCCACTATTTGTGAAATAGTAGTTACAACCCGTGCCTTTACTTCAGAAGAGCACGTCAACTTCTTACAGAGGATCGCAGTGGCGATGCTTGGACTTTTCAAAGCGACTTCTTGAACTCTTGCACAAGACTCCTAACTGAGAGATGCTGAGCACTCGAGACTTAGGAAACTTGTGGCTAGTAGATGAGAAGGGTATGGCTTATATTGAGCTTAAGAGAGAAGAGAAGAGAAGATTGGATGGTTTGAAATGAGAGAATTCTAGGCCTATTTATAGGTTTTTAACAGGCAGAATTCGGCCAGAATTCTGGTAGGAATTTCAAAAAATTTGGCCGTTGGACAACTAGTAACCAGCTAACCCTAAAAATTAGGGTGCTAATTTTTAGGGGACAGAGTTCGGCCCGAACTCTGTGTGGAGGCAGAGTTCGGCCCGAACTCTGTCTCCAGAGCACAGAATTGGTCCAGGGGTCCAATGGGCTAAGTTTGGATGTGGAGCTTTATGGGTTTTGGGTAGATTGTGGGTTGAGTCTTAAGAGCCCAGCATAACTCAGCTTACAATCATTCTAGACTCAATAAATATAAAAGTACAGACGCAAAAAACAACTTGCAATTCCAACACTGAGCAGTCTTCGGGCTTGAGCAGAAAGTAGTCGTCGTGTGTCTTATTAAATTATCACAAGTATTATTTAGTCAACGTTATCAATATTTGGTTGACTGTGACTTTGTGTCAACAATCTCCCCCATATTGATAATTGACAAAATAATAATTGTATATTCAATATCCATACCTGGACACATGTAACGACATAGCTCCCCCATAATAAGTGTCGAGCCTAAGAGTAGCTCCCCCATAAACAATGCTGTTAATCTCTGTTGTCCTGTTAATAACATTCTTTCAAAAGCACATATAAACCAAACAGAAATAGAATATACACATAACTCCCCCTTTTGGCATTTAGCAATATGAGATGTATAAATAATAACCGACAAACACACCAAAAGAGAAAAAAATTGCATATAAACTAAGATAATACCCAAGAGTCATAACAACTGATAATAGCATAAACCATAATGAGTCTACTACAAACCAAGTACATAAAAGTAACTAAAGCAGAAAGCAGAAAGCATAATCTAAGATCTCCAGTAGCAGCCTCAAGTAGTAGTCCAAAACCATCAACGAGCACGAGAGGGCCCGGCGTCGTCCGAAGGATCAGTAAAGGAGCGACGTGGGTCCACAAAAGCCGAGTCCGGATCCATGTAGCGACGAACCCAAGGGTCATCAATACGAAAACCCTCACGATCGGGATCTTGCTCCATAGGAATGGGCATGGAAGGAGCACGAGACATGGAATACCAGATGTCATACAGCGAGTTGCTGATAGCACTCATCTGCAATGTGGTCCGATAGTCCAGCTGAGTCCATCGATCGTCCTCCAAAGTGAAACGATCTCAAAGCATGGCCTGAAGTGACTCAAGAGTAGCCGAAGGAGGAGGAGGATCCTGTCCGAGAGGAGGGGCATCCGGCTCATCCTCAGAATGCTCAGACACGACCGGGAAGCCAACGGCCGCATGAAGCCTTCTTGCCTTGGAAAGAAAGGCAGGGGCAGATAAGAATGGACACTCATCAAGAGGTACATGGAACGCACGAAAGATCATAGGAAGGTATAAGGCATAAACCAAAGATCTTGGCTTCTTCCTACAGTTGATCATCCAATCCATCATTGTGCGTGGGAGGTTAAAGGGAACATGGAAGTGGAGATGGTACAAAGCTGAAATCTCAAAATAGGTAACTTCATCGGTAGAACCCGCTTTGGGTAGAATGGTGTTGAAAATGATCCGATGAAGCTCATAGAAATAAGGATTGAGGTACTTTGCCAAGAGCTTACGAGGACGTGTGTTAGGGCTACACAGGTCGTCCTTGAAACCCTCTAGAGAAATCCCTTCGGGAAAGATAAAGGATCTAGCTTCAACAAGCTTTTCCCAAGAATTAGGCTCAATAAGGTCAAGATATTCGGCTAATTCAAAATTATCAAATGAGATATCAATACCCGCAACACGTGAATAGATACGAGTATCATCATGAGTCAAATTGCAATAAAACATTTGTATGGCACTACAATAAATGACCGAATTAGAAGTAACGAGTTCATCAAGACAAAGGTCATTAAAGAGTGCATCATATTGTGAGAAAATTGTGAAGTTGATGGGGTGTCCCGCAAACACCGGACGTGTCCAAAAATCGCTAAACCATTCATTGGATGCGTCTAGTGATATAAAGGTTCGGTCGTCGAAAGTGTTTGGATCACGTGGACGAGAAGGATTGAACAACGGATGGGTTGGTTGTTCAATTGCCGGTGCAACGGGTGGTGCAACGAGCAGCTCAACGGGAGAAGGAGCATTCGACGAGGACGCGCCCTCGGTCCGAAGTCTCTTCCCACGGTTAAGCAATCGTGGAGCCATAACACAATAGATAGATAATAAAGAAATTTGAGATATAGAAAAGAAAGGAGTTATACCTCAAGATATTGAAGGATTATGAAAGAGAATTGAAAACCAAGCCTTCTCCTTGAGTTTGGGGAAGAATGGAGCCCAATAGAGGAGAAACTAGGGTTAGGGTTTTGAGAGTTTTGAGTAGGAGAAGTAGAAAAGGTGGTAAGAAGGAAGGAGAGGGAAGAGAAACCGAAATAAAGAGGAGGGTTTCTCTTGGTCGGGTCAATTTATGACCATTGGATCAACAAAAAGATCAACGGCTGTGCCTGTGCCCGGTTCTGGAACAGGCATGCCGAATTCGGCCCGAACTCTGGTAGGGGCAGAGTTCGGCCCGAATTCCGGTTCCTGGGAACAGAACAGGAATCAGGCTGAGCTGAGTGAAAAATTGGTTAAGTGAAGATAAAAACCAATATACTACACAAGTTTAAGTACAAAAAGTATCCAATAAGTAAATAGATGAGTAGCAGATAGTGATTTCAAAGCAGTAATATGAAGTTTGAAAAATTAGTATTTCAGCAAGTGATAAATAAAAAATGAACCGTGTAATAAACAAGGAATTATATTATAATTCAATATTTTGAATCTGCCATGGGTTAGCTGCAGGGGCCGGATCCCAGCTAGCGGTAGTCCTGAGGACTAGTGCACCGTGTCGCTTAGGCTTTTACGCCTTGTTGTCAGAAGGACCCTTTCGGCTTGTACCCATAGCAAGTTCATCATAAGAGAATCACAATATATTCGATATTTACGCAGGTTTATTTTTTAATTTATAACAGCGTCATCTAAAATTCCAAGTTCACGACAAAGAAAATTGAAGCGCTCTTCGGATAATAGTTTGGTGAAGAAGTCTGCTAACTGATGATCAGTGTCAATAAATTCTAAGTTAATCGTGTCATTTTGCTAATGATCACACAAAAAGTGGTGTCGTATCTCAATGTGCTTCGTGCGTGAGTGACAAATGGGGTTCTTAGTCAAGTTTATAGCACTAGTGTTGTCACAAAAGATTGGAATATGCACGAAAGATAAATTATAGTCTTCAAGGGTTTGCTTCATCCATAGAATTTGTGCACAACAACGCCCAGCTGCTATGTATTCAGCTTCTGTTGTGGATAGTACGACAGAATTCTGCTTCTTGCTAAACCAAGAGACTAAAGCCTTTCCTAATAAATGACACATACCGCTCATAATTTTACGGTCGACCGCATCAGAGTAACCAATGAGGTCAAATGATGTTGACTTGGGATACCATAGGCCCACTGTAACCGTACCCTTAAGGTATCGAAAGATACGCTTAACTGCGGTCATGTGTGATTCCTTAGGATTTGCTTGATATCTAGCACACAGGCAAACGCTAAACATTATATCAGGGCGACTAGCAGTAAGATAGAGTAGATTGCCTATCATATCTCGATACTTACGTTGATCTACGGGTTTGCCGCTATCATCTGGTTCAAGTTTGGTTGAAGTAGCCATAGGAGTGCTGATTGATTTGACGTTATCAAGGTCGAATTTCGTCAGCATGTCCTTTGTATACTTCGATTGACAGATAAAAGTTCTATTTGATATTTGTTTGACTTGTAGTCCAAGAAAGTAGTTGAGCTCCCCCATCATGCTCATCTCAAACTCGGTCTGCATACACTTGGCAAAATCTTGACAAAGGGTTTCATCAGTAGAACCAAAAATAATATCATCTACATATATTTGTACTAAAAGAATAGTGTCTTTGAAAGATTTTATGAAAAGTGTAGTGTCAATTTTCCCTTTTGAAAAATCTTTCTCAAGCAAGAAGTTGCTTAGCCGTTCATACCAAGCTCTAGGAGCTTGTTTGAGGCCATATAGCGCTTTCTTTAGCTTGAACACGTGGTTGGGAAATTTGTGATTTTCAAAGCCAGGGGGTTGTTTTACATAAACTTCCTCCTTAATAAAACTATTCAAGAAAGCACTTTTAACATCCATTTGAAATAATTTGAAATTTTGAAAATTTGCAAATGCACAAAGCATCCGAATGGATTCTAATCTAGCAACAGAAGCATACGTCTCATCGTAGTCGATACCTTCCTCTTGGTTGTATCCTTGGGCTACTAGACGAGCTTTGTTGCGTGTGACTGAACCATCTTCATTCACTTTGTTTCTAAAAGCCCATTTAGTACCAATAATCGAGTGATTAGCCGGTCTAGGAACGAGTTCCCATACTTGGCTCCTCTCAAATTGGTTGAGTTCCTCTTGCATAGCAGAAATCCAAAATTCATCATTGAAAGCTTCTGAAATGTTTTTAGGCTCAATTTGTGAAATAAAGGCAGTACTAGCAATAGAGTCTCTTAATGATGGTCTAGTAGTTACTCCACGTGAAACCTCACCGATTACCAAATTTTCTGGATGTGATGGCTTGAAAGAGAATTTCTTAGGCAAGCTTTCCAGAGAATTTATTTCGGTTATGGTGTTCATTGGAGTAGACGTTGATGGCTCAACATCATCATCAAGAGTAGCTGCTGCACTGTTATCTTCATCAAAAGTCACATTTGTAGACTCTTCCACAATTAAAGAGCGTTTGTTAAAAACTCTATATCCCTTGCTCTTGGCCGCATAGCCAAGGAAAATACTATCGTCAGCTTTGGCATCAAATTTGCCTAAGTTGTCTTTGGTGTTAAGGATAAAATATCTACATCCAAAAACTCTAAAATAAGAAACATTTGGGGTTCTCCCAAACCAAAGCTCATAGGGTATTTTTTTCGTAATAGGACGAATGAGCACCCTATTTAAAATGTGGCATGCTGTACTGACAGCTTCAGCCCAAAAGTATTTCGGAAGTGAAAACTTGTTCAACATGACTCTAGCCATATCGCCAAGAGTCTTATTCTTCCGCTCCACAACACCATTTTGTTGGAGAGTTCTTGGACAAGAAAACTCATGATCAAATCCATTGGAATCACAAAACTTTTCAAAATCAGAATTTTCGAACTCGCCTCCATGATCACTTCGGATTCGAGTAATCATGTAGCCTTTTTTGTTTTGAACTTTCTTTACAAAAAATCTTAAAAACTGAAATAGCATCACTTTAAAAACTGAAATAGCATCACTTTTATAAGTAAGAAAGAAAACCCAAGTAGATCTTGAAAAGTCATCAATAATAACAAAGGCATAGAGTTTTCCACCAAGACTGGCTACTCTACTAGGGCCAAATAAATCTATATGGAGTAGTTGCAAGGGTCTAGTAGTGCTTACAGAGTTTATAGAATGAAAAGATGACTTGGTTGCCTTATTCAACTCACATTCGGCACATACGGTGTCCTTTTTGAATGTGATATCGGGCAAGCCTCTAACTAGCTTCTTGGTCGATAGCCTGGATATAGTATCCATGTTGGCATGACCAAGACGCTGGTGCCATAGTAACCGTTCATCTTTATGAGCAAATAGGCATCTACCTACATTGTTAGTATTTGCAGACAAATAGAAAATATAAATATTATCCTCTCTTACCCCTTCAAAAGCAATGTCTCCCGTTGACCTATCATAAATAGGCATTTGTTTTGTCCAAAGTTAATGTCATAACCATGGTCAGCAAGATGACTAACGCTGAGCAGGTTATGCTTTAACTCGGTTACTAGGCAGACATCCTTTATTACGAGAGAGGGAGGATAATCAATATTACCATTACCTATAATATAACCTTTAAGGTTGTTGCCGAAGGATACGTATCCTTCTCTCTTCATCGATAGTGATGCGAAAAGATTTGCGTCTCCCGTCATATGCCGCGAGCATCCACTATCGAGAATCCACTTACTTTTAGTTGAGGAGGGAAGGTCCACCTACATCAAGAGTAGATGTGACCTTTGGTACCCAAGTTCTTGAGGGTCCTGAAAAGTTAGTTTTTGGAAACCATACATATATCTTTCTATCTACTAATCTTCTAATTCTACATTGTGGTGATATGTGTCCATGTAAACCACAATAAGTACATATAGCATTTTTATTTATATTAGGAGCATGCTGATGATGTCTATAATGAAAAGAAGTATGATGATTAGCATGGTGATGATGACTGTGCATAGAGTGATGTGGAGTGGCATGGTAATATTGTCTATGTGGAACATCAGAGTAATATGGAGTAGCATGGTGATAATGTCTATATGGAGCAGTATGGTGATGATGCCTATATATAGAATGATGTTGATTGTGTCTTTGTGCAACATTGTGATGATTGTATCTATGTGTAGCATGATGATTGTGTATCATATGAGAGTTATTTCTACGTGTATGTGGTTTGTGTGTTTTATGGAAGTGTGTGTACATGAAAGCATAGTTACGTGTTGTAGGTGGATGACGTAGAAGACTAGTATGAGAAATGTTATGCTTTGTGTGTGTCTCATGTGATTGGGTTTGAGGTTGAACAACCTGTTTTCCCAATTTAGTCTCTAATCTTTTAGAGACAGCCTGCAGTTCAGTAACCTTAGCATTTAAACCATATATCTTAGTCATAGAAATCTTGTGTCTACTCTTTTCTTCAGCAAGCATCGTGTTGAGTGTTATGATTTCTTGTGTTTGTTGCTCAATACGTGCTTCGGTATCATGAAGGCTTAGTTTAAGCTTAGATACCTCATCTGTGACTTCCGTGGGTGAAGTGTCTCTAATGTTATCAAGTAATAAAGAAAGTCTTTGAATTTTGACTTCATGACTTTTGATTTTGTCCTTGGCATGTTTGTATTTACCAATGATCTTTTTGTGATCATCGAGTAAATCGGTGAAAGCATCGCTAAGTTCATCAAAAGAGAAGTCGTCAAGAGTTTCATTTGATACCTTGTCGGACGTCGCCATTAGGCACACATTAGCCGTATCTTGAGGAGAGTCATTTTCTTCCTCGGAGTCACTAGCTTCGCTTTCATGCCAAATGCTTGTGTTGGCATATTTCTTTGAGGAGGTCTTCTTGTATGGCTTCTCATAGCGGTTGCCTTTCTTCAAGAATGGACAGTCTTTTCGGACGTGTCCAGTCTTCTTGCAACCGTAGCAGGTTGGCTCTTCTTCGCCATCTTCTTGTGGTTCCTTCTTTCTTCGATTGAAGCGGAGGAATTTCTTGAAGTTGCAGACCATAAGGGCTTGATTATCGTCTTCTGAGTTGTCATCATCCGTCTCTTCGGGTTCAGCCCTCCGTCGGTGAGCTTTGAGTGCGATCTCGTTAGCCTTAGGAGCAGGCTCTTCGTAGTCCTTGAGGTCAAGCTCATGAGTCATTAGCTTTCCCATCAAGGTCTCCATAGACATGGTTGTGAGATCATTTCCTTCTATGATGGCTGTCACTAGGGTTCCAAATTTGGTAGCCCCCTAAGTAGCTTACGAATCTTCTTGTGATTTGAATATTGCTTGCCGAGTAAAGACAGGGGGTTGATGATGTCGAGGAATCTTGTGAACATTTGCGTGATCGTCTCATTTGGCTTCATCTTGAAAGCCTCGTATTCTTAAGTGAGACGGCTTATCTTAGATTCCTTGACTTGGGTGGTTCCTTCATGCGTCACTTCTAGGAGTTTCCATACTTTCTGAGATGTGGTACATGTAGATACCCTGTTGAACTCATTCCTGTCTATAGCACAGAATAAAGCATTAATAGCTCTCGTGTCTAGACTTGCCTGTTTCTTCTCCTCACCAGAATACTTGTCATATGATTTCTCAACAAGATCACCGTTGACAACTATTCTGGCGGGCTTTTTATAACCGTCAGTGACGATAGTCCACAGGTCAAAGTCTAGCGACTTGAGATAAAAGCTCATCCTTATTTTCCAATACGTGTAGTTAGTTCCATCAAATAGGGGAGGCCTATGAGTGGACTGTCCTTCACCGTGATTGGAAATCAAGGATTGTGTGGTTGCCATGGATCAGCTCTAGGATGTAAGTCCTTGTAAAGAGAACAGAGCTCTGATACCAATTGAAGAACAGATGGCAACTCTAGAGGGGGTGAATAGAGTTTATAGAGAAAATATCCAATTAAAAATTAACTCTATCACAAACAAAACTAATCAGAGTAAATACGGAATTTAAAGTGAGAAGCAAGAGAGCATACGCAAACACAGCCGATTTTAACATGGTTTCCCTCGTGGAGGACTAGTCCAGGCCTGAGAACTCTAGCTCAGGATTAAATCCACTATTTATGAAATAGTAGTTACAACCCGTGCCTTTACTTCAGAAGAGCACGTCAACTTCTTACAGAGGATCGCAGTGGCGATGCTTGGACTTTTCCAAGCGACTTCTTGAACTCTTGCACAAGACTCCTAACTGAGAGATGATGAGCACTCGAGACTTAGAAAACTTGTGGCTAGTAGATGAGAAGGGTATGGCTTATATTGAGCTTAAGAGAGAAGAGAAGAGAAGATTGGATGGTTTGAAATAAGAGAATTCTAGGCCTATTTATAGGTTTTTAACAGGCATAATTCGGCCAGAATTCTGGTAGGAATTTCAAAAAATTTGGCCGTTGGACAACTAGTAACCAGTCAACCCTAAAAATTAGGGTGCTGATTTTTAGGGGACAGAGTTCGGCCCGAACTCTGTATGGAGGCAGAGTTCGGCCCGAACTCTGTCTCCAGAGCACAGAACTGGTCCAGGGGTCCAATGGGCTAAGTTTGGATGTGGAGCTTTATGGGTTTTGGGTAGATTGTGGGTTGAGTCTTAAGAGCCCAGTATAACTCAGCTTACAATCATTCTAGACTCAATAAATATAAAAGTACAGACACGAAAAACAACTTGCAATTCCAACACTGAGCAGTCTTCGGGCTTGAGCAGAAAGTAGTCGTCGTGTGTCTTATTGAATTATCACAAGTATTATTTAGTCAACGTTATCAATATTTGGTTGACTGTGACTTTGTGTCAACAAAGACAGCATTCCTGAATGGGGAGCTGACCGAAGAGATATACATGCAACAGCCAGATGGATTTGTCATCAAAGGTCTTGAAGACAAAGTCTGCAAGTTGGTAAAATTATTGTATAGTTTGAAGCAAGCTCCCAAGATGTGGCATGAAAAGTTTGACAAAGTTATTAGGTCGAATGGCTACAGAGTCAGCGAGACGGACAAATGTGTTTACACAAAGTTCGTTGATGGAAGAGGAGTCATCATTTGTCTGTACGTGGACGACATGCTAATCCTAGGGACGGATATAGGCTGTGTCACGGAGACAAAGAAGTTCCTCTCAACCAAGTTCAGTATGAAAGACTTGGGGGATGCAGATGTCATCTTGGGCAAAAAGATCAATCGGATAGACACTGGAGTAGCGCTGTCACAATCTCACTACATTGAGAAGATGCTCACACGCTATGGGTATAAGGATCTTCCAGGGATCGATACGCCATACAGGTGTGATCAGAAGCTGAAGCCAAACTTGAGGGAAAGCGTCAGGCAGCTAGAGTATTCTAGCATTATCGGAAGTTTAATGTACGCAACCACTGCCATAAGGCCTGACATAGCTTTCGCCGTGGGAATGCTGAGTCGGTTCACAAGCAACCCAGGGATTGAGTGCTGGAAAGTTGTGAAGCGGGTGATGAGATATCTCAAGAAGACTCAGACATATATATTGTACTACAACGTGTATCTGACAATTGTGGAAGGCTTCAGTGATGCTAGCTGGTATTCAGAGGTGGAAAGCGAGAGATCCACAGGTGGATATGTCTTTTCCTTGGGTGGAGCTGCTATATCGTAGAAGTCGAAGAAGCAGACTATACTCTCTCGTTCCTCTATGGAATCTAAATTCTATGCACTTGAAACTGTAGCAGATGATGCAGAATGGCTTTGGGAGCACATGTATGATCTTCTAGTGGTTGGGGCTCAGATACCGGCGATACCGATATACTGTGACAACCAGGCGACTACGGCGGTGGCATCAAATGACCTCTTCAACGGAAAGAAGAGGACTGTGCAGTTGAAGCACAGGACAGTACACGATCTTATCAAAAGAGGTGTAATTGCAGTGATTGATGTTCGGAGTCAGGAGAACCTGGCAGATCCGTTCACAAAGGGCCTCAAGCGCCAGTTGGTCGATGACACAGCTTGTAAAATGGGCTTGAAGGCATTCTGATAGTGTGTCTTCGTAATCCTACCATAAAGTTTTATGCTATTAGTTCAAAGAGAAATCTACTAGGCATCTAACTTTTGGTTCAAAGGAGGTTCACTGACTGGGAAACTATCAGGTAATAGTGGGTACTTGTTCTCTGGAACATGGAAGGGATACGGACCCATAACCACTGTTGTCTACTATGTATTTTCTGTAAAAAAAACAGATCCTGTGGAAGGTTGGCTTAAACGCCTTAATGAGTTCTCAGGCAGAGTGAATGCCTGGTGTGCTTTACAGGAAACACGGTAGAGCAACACTACAAGGAGTGAAACTCCATGCTACAGTGGGGTGACTCCCCCATGAGGTTCCCAGGTCTAGGGTAATGCCTCGGCTTTGCAAGCCAAGTTATAGCGGCGTAGCACCGCAAATAGGCAGGTAGCCTAATGCTGTATGACGTAATTAAAGAGTTGTAGACAGCACTACAAAGGGGAGGATAGCCCTATGTTACAGTGGCATGACACCACGATGAGGTACCCAGGTAGTGGTAAAGCCTCGGCCTTACAAGCCATGTCGTTGCGGCGTAGCACCGCAAGGAAGCCTTAGGCTTCATGCTGAGTAGATTGGCACTACAAAGAGGCTGAGACCTCATGCTACAGTAGTATGACACTACGATGAGGTTCCCAGGTAGGGGTAATGCCTCGGCTTCAGGCCATGTCATAGCGGCGTAGCACAGCAAGGAAGCGCAAGGCTTCATGCCATGTCTCTTTAATAAAGAACTCACCTATAGTGTATAGAAAGAGATATCATACCGTCTCTTGAGGGTAAACTTGTAGACGCCCAAAATTATATACTGAAACCAGGCTGGCACAGGGCCTTTAATGTGCAGCCAGAAGCACACGTAACTACACTTTGTGAGTGGGAAGAATTACAATTGTGGTGCAGAATTCAAGGCGTAGTCTATTCTTGTATCACATTGTTATTTAACCCATACGGGAAGATTCAAGTCGTCAGTGACATCTATCCTAACGCAAAATGGACAGTTACTGTGGGGAACGCTCAACCCTGGACACATATATATGTTGTGATATGTAGGGGATTGTTGGTGCTTTCTTTACATGGAGAGAGCTTGCTCTCAACATGCCTTATAAAAGTTTAGTCCCACATCGAAAATACACCATGAGTTATCTCAACATATATACTTGGTTGTGTTGTTGAGAGATGCACATGGGGTGGTGACCCTAAGGAGGAAACCATGTGGGTGATTTTACTATGATGTAAGAATAAGGCTCCAAGGATTAAGCATTAATGCTTTTGTCATTCTCTTGGATTAATTCCATTTGGAGCTAAGCCCCAAAGGGGCTTAGCGACTCGGACTTGGACTCGGACTCGGGCTCAGGCTCGGACTCGGGCTCATGGACTCGAACCAGGCTGACTGTGCATACTACAAGTCAGTTATGGAAAGACTGATTCAACGCGATTAATTCAGGTCCACTTTTTGTGGGATTTAATTCAATCTTTCCATAAGATTTGAATTAATTTCATTGCCATCGTTGTGGTATTTAATTCAATCCTTCCATAAGATTTAAATTAATTTTGTTGCTATCTTTGTAGAATTTGAATTAATTTCGTTGCCATCTTTGTGGGATTTGATTCAATCTTTCCATAAGATTTGAATTAATTTCGTTGCCATCTTTGTGGGAATTAATTCAATCTTTCCATAAGATTTGAATTAACTTCATTGCTATCTTTGTGGAATTTAATTCAATCTTTCCATAACTGAAAAGGCGGTTAGGGTTTTCACCCTCTCTCTATATATATACTCTCTTCTGGCCTCCTTTATGAGGTACTACGAATTTTATAAGTCAGAAAAGAGAGAGAAAGAGAGGGAGTTGCTGCCGCCATTGCAAGTCCATTCGAGGAGTCAGAACAGAGGTGACTTCGAGCGTTCCACAAGTTCTTCAACTTGCTAGTTCCTGGAAGCAATTCGTGTGGGGCGAATCTTGCTTTGAGCAACGGTGTTTTGATACCCCGACAACTTTTCTTCATCTCATCTTTTTCTACATTATTGTAACTCGTTCTGTCCCAATTGTAATACGTTTACAAGGAAAAACGAGAGATCTTCTCTTCTCTATTTCCCTCCTTCATATTGTAATCTGGCTATTTGGTTTTTTGCTTCATCGTAGATCTTGAGTTTGATCACTGCCAAGTTTTTTGTGTGACATCTCAGATCTCGATTGCATCAGTTTTCCATCTTTGGTCAATCCTCGGGACTAACATTACATTGGTAAATATGTTATTATAATAATATCATCGTTGGTCTGAATTTTTAGCAATCCAAATTTTTAGTTTTTTTATATTTGGTGGGAGAGTAACGACATCGGAGAAGTTTTGAAGATTTTTAATTTATTATTATCTTGATTGGGTTTGTTTTTATTTTTTGTCTTGATTCATCTATATTATTGCAGGAATTGGTATTCATCAGTGTCATCCCTATCACTTGATTGCTTCCAACAGGTTAGGGTTTTATTTTTTAATATTATTCACTAGTCAATGCAATTTTGATACAACTAGAATGCATGAGATGGATTGAAGTATTGGCCTATTAATTTCACAACTAAAATAACTCACATGGCTAGGTTAATTAGTGCTGGGACACTTTGAAATTACAAAAGTTATGAATATCCATATATGTCATGTATTTTGATGTATTGGCCTAAAATTATAATTTTGATGTCTATGGTCTGTAGGCCCGTGGTCTGTAGGTTTGAATAAATAAAATTTTGATGTATGTGGTCTGTAGGTTTGCCAATTTTAGCTACAATGCAAATAGATATTGATCATGCGATGTGGAGGATCCTGGGATATTATCCCGTGGATTTATTGGATGATATGGATATGGTGGGAATGATGGGCTTGCCAATTATTTATTAATGGAGTCCAAAAGGAGTTTAACTAATCTAGTAAAATTGGAAATTCTGATATTAAGTTCTAGTTTCTTGAATATAACTTTGGAAAAATTCTAGTTCCATATTTTGAATATTCTTACTTTTCCCTCATTTAATTCCTCTGTTTGCAGCGTCTCAATCTGTGAAGAAAATCATTGAGATAAACCCGTGCATGCTTGGGATAATGGCTGGAGGGGCTACAGATTGTCTGTTCTGGCATAGAAACTTGGGCATTAAGGTGAATTGGATCTTCTGCTCCATGCTCAGTTCTTTTTTGTTTTATTCATCAAATTCTTCATGTTGGATACTAATAAGTTTCTTATTAGTTAGACATCAAGATAATTTATATCCTCTTGAGTTTCTAAGGCTTTGAGATATGAATGAGTAGTAAGTTGAAGAATTGGTTCACTTGTATTCTTATATAGTGTCAGCTACATGACTGGCCAAGGGATACATATAAGTAAAATGTGGAGATAGATCTGAATATGTACCATGTGCAAAGATGTTCCAGGAAAAGTTGGCATTTTGGACTGTGAAGGTTCTCCATGTGGCAACTGACCTCTTTCCTAGGGTACCTAGGCATTCCTTTCATGTCCCTATCGTATATAAAGATCAATTCCAGGTGAGATTGATAATTAAAAGGGTATCTAATTTCCTTTGTACTCATCGAACAATTTGTTCTTCTATGTAGTAATGCAAAATGCAACAATAGGTATAACACTAGATGGCTGGATTGTGCCTCCTGGTAGTGATGCAACGCAGTACAGAGAGCAATCAATTTTGATTTTGGATGGTGAATACTTGATATTTTACTTAGCTGATAGTTTAGATACTATAGTTAAGTTTTTTAACTGATACACTAATACACTTGACTAAAAAATATCAGTATGACAAAGAACTAGATATTATAATTCAGTTGATGATGATACTAATGATGTTGGTAAATGATGAAGATGGATTATTGATGAGAACGTAAAATGTTATATTTTTATCCCTTAATGTTCATCATTTTATGCTCATTTTATGACTATAGGTACTCATTATATTTATATTTTGCTGTAGGATGAATTTGGAGACACTATGTGCAAAATGGAGCTAAAATGCAATTCTGGATAGTTTTGACACCTTTCACCAAAATGGGCATAACTTTCTCATCCGAAAGGCAATGGAGGTGATTCAAAAAGTTTTGGAAAGCTAAGACAAGGGGCTAAAACTTTTATATTTTGTGTTTTTCGCAAATCAAGCTGCATCATGGAAGATATCAGACTTGAATTTGGGTCAAAGATGTTGTGAACAAAAATAGGAACCAAAACAACCATGTTCCTACTTGTTCTATAACTTATTCTATTTGGTTTGAGAAGTTGTAACTTTTAGAGGATATGTGGGGAGATATTGTGGGCTTGACACAACTAATTTATGGTGTATAAAAGGGGGTAGAAATCATGAAAAGAAAGACACAATAGAACTCTTCTTCTTCTTCTCCAACTTTTCTTTTGAAGTTTTGATGAACATGTGCGGCTAGAAGTCTTGTTGGTCGAAGTATACGGAAGCCTTGGAATCAGTAAACTTGTGAGATCCAAATTGCTTTATATATTTGAGTTATACTTTGAATATTGAATATTTTTCTATGCCAACTTTTATGATTGTTTTGTTTAATTACTAGGAGGCCTACTAGTTTATTATTCATTTCGATCTACCGCTAAATTAGATATCAAATCCGTAATAGTTTGATGTTTCTAATTTGTGAAGCAACCAAGCTTTAATAAACTGCTTTGTTTTATTAGATCTTAGGAGAAAAATGATTGACAAAATTAAATGCAACCGCTTGTGCTTGTATTATTTTGCTTTATCGATTTCTTTGTTCTTTAAGAAACTGCTAGATTAAATCTATAGTGCTTATCTTAGATTATTTAGTAAGTAAAGTTAATTAGGTCGCTTGTATCTGATTAACTAAGCCTAAGAGAGAAAGGAAGATACTTCCAACGGTAAATGTTCAAAGTATGATTTAATGTATGCTTGCATCAATGATCAAATTTTATGATTTCCAATGGTGAATGTTCACTGAGACCAATATTTGTCCCTTGATTGATTTTAATACTTTAATTGCTTTAGCTCTTCTTAAATTTTCTTTTCAAAACTCTCTCCCCCAATCCTTGTTCATATAGCATAAAATTTATACTAATTACTCTCCGTGGGATCGATCCTTACTCTCTCTACTACATATAATTTTAAGAGTAAGGTTTTATTTTTGGGTGCCTACGACAGCACACCAAATTTTGGTGCCGTTGTCGGGGAGTAATTTTAGTTAATTTTTGTGCTTTTGTGATCTTTATTTCGTTCTTGTAATAAAATAATTTTTTCTATTAGCAAAAAAAAATTTTAACAGGACATGATGACCAATTCTCAACAATTTGGCACTTGGCTGGATCTTCCATCTAGGCACGCTAACGAGGTAAATGTTTCTTCTCTTCAACAACAAATTGCTACTTTAACATCTCTTGTTCATCAAATGGTTGTCGGTGGTAACATGCAAATAACAATGGCTTGTGAGATTTGTTCAATAGTAGGGCATCCAACTGATATGTGTCCAATACTTGAAGACGAGCCTAATGTAAATCAAAATTTTCCAAGTTACCAGCAGTACAAGCAACCATATCTCCATGAACAACAATCGAACCAAACTTCTAATTCTGGTATATCTCTAGAAGATATTGTTAAGTCTATTTCCATTAATACCTTACAATTTCAACAGGAGACAAGGGCCAGCATCCAAAGTCTGAACAATCAAATGAGCCAAATGGCTACAACAATTAAAAAGCTGGAGGCACGAAGTTTAGAAAAATTATCATCTCAAACGATAATAAATCCAGAATAAAATATAAGTACAATCGTTTTGAGAAATGACGAAGAGGTTGACAACCTAGTAAAGAAAGCGCCTACATCGTCAAAACAAGAAGAAGAGATCAACAACGTTGCAGACACGAACATTTCTAATGACAACGTAGTACCAAATGGACAAGAAGTTTTTGAACTTGATGGCAAAGATGGATTGGAAGTTGCCATCAGTGAGCATATTGAGAAAGGGAATGAAGAGCTATCTTTGAGTTCTAATTTGCAGGAAACTGTATCAGCATTGAATAATTTTCTAAAAATGCAACTGTCATGTAACTTTCCTTATATGGCATTATCAATTTCTAACAACTGGCAATTACCATCTATTTTGCAGGCCTTTATCCAAGATGAGAAACCCCTGCATAGTTGTGTCAAGTGTGCATAGAGTTGAGCCAGCGACGTATTAAACAAAGGCGCTGCTTGGGAGGCAACCCAAGGGGAGTTTGTTCTTATTCTTGCATTTTTTTTTTTGTTTTTGTCTTTTCTTTGCATTTAGCCTTACATTGGGATAATGTCAGTTTAAATGTGGAGGAAGGGATTTAATTATTTTAAGCAGTTTCAGTTTTTTTTATGTTTCAAAAAAAAAGAGTTTTTATTTTTTATATTTTTGTGGTTTTTAATAAAGTTTTATTTTATTTTATTTTCAAAAAAAATGTTTTGTTTTTCAATAATTTTTGGTTGTGTATGTCATGAGGAAGATTTAACTAATTTAAAAAAGTTCATAACATGATTGAATAAATACTCTTTTCAACTTAGAATTAATTAGTATAGTTATTTTCCTTGAGGATGGTTGTGACTAAATTTGGTAGACAAAAGCCGGTGAGATTTTGAGCCTTTAGACTGACACATCAGTCTTACTATTTTCTTTGATGAGAGTTATTCTTCCATGGACTTGTTTCTCTAGAACTTGCATAGATTCTCTTCGAGGTCACATCGACACATGCATACATGAACATGATTAAGGCCATCTTTGTTATACGCTACATAAGCCAAATAGCCTTCCCTGAAATTATTTTTACTTTGGTTGAACCCCTTTGAGCCTTATTGCTTTTATTTTTGTGAACCCACATTACAAGCTTTAACTTGAAAAAGAAAAAATCCTTACCCAAGTCGGAAAGCTAGTGGAGCATTATGATATGTATGGGTGTACATGAAATAAGTGTGGGGGTATTTAACTTCTAGTTTGGCTACATATTTTCATTCTTAAATTTTTGTGTCCCATCATTATTGAAAAAAAAAGAGAAAAAGAAAAGAGAACTGAGAAAAAAAATGAAAAAAAACGAAAGAAAGAAAGAAGTAATGAAAAAAAAATGTGATGGAGGAATTTACTTTTGATATTCATGTTCATAATTCTTCCTCCAATTCCAATAAAGGGGTATGTTGAATGCTTTAAGGTCAATTTGAAGAAGCTAAATGGGGTGATTAGTTTTATATATTTTATATATGCGAGCTTGAGTTAAATTATTTTTGCTCCACTAGTTTTGATGGCTTTTGAGCTACACTCCCAAAATATATCCTACCTTAATCATAAGCCCCGCTACAACCGATAAAAAGTCCTTATGATTTGTGTTATGCATGTGATCCAAGTGGTGGAGAATGAGAAGATATGCAAGTTTATGGTAGATCATTTCTATTGGAATAAATTTGAGCGAAACACATACCCTTCAAATATACGAGAGTTGAGTGTTTATTCCCGTGAGGGTCTACCAATTTAGTTTACTCTATCTTCAAATTAAATTACTTACTAAGTAATTAGAAGTTGTTTAAGAATATATTTTTATGATATGTTATGAGTTTTGAAGAACATGGTTATTCTTTATTTATGACATTACAACCTTGATTTTTGTTTTGAAAATAAATAAGAGTTTTGTCCGAGGACGAACAAAAGTTAAGTGTGGGGGTATTTGATGAGAACGTAAAATGTTATATTTTTACCCTTAATGTTCATCATTTTATGCTCATTTTATGACTATAGGTACTCATTATATTTATATTTTGCTGTAGGATGAATTTGGAGACACTATGTGCAAAATGGAGCTAAAATACAATTCTGGACAGTTTTGACACCTTTCACAACAATGGGCATAACGTTCGCATCCGAAAAGCAATGGAGGTGATTCAAAAAGTTTTGGAAAGCTAAGACACAGGGTTAAAACTTTTATATTTTGTGTTTTTCGCAAATCAAGCTGCATCATGGACGAAATCAGACTTGAAGTTGGATCAAAGATGCTGTGAACAAAAATAGCAACCAAAACAACCATGTTCCTACTTGTTCTATGACTTATTCTATTTGGTTTGAGAAGTTGTAACTTTTAGAGGATATGTGGGGAGATATTGTTTGCTTGACATAACTAATTTATGGTGTATAAAAGGGGGTAGAAATCATGAGAAGAAAGACACAACAGAACTCTTCTTCTTCTTCTCCAACTTTTCTTTTGAAGTTTTGATGAACATGTGCGGCTAGAAGTCTTGTTGGTCGAAGTGTACGGAAGCCTTGGAATCAGTAAACTTGTGAGATCCAAATTGCTTTATATATTTGAGTTATACTTTGAATATTGAATATTTTTTTATGCCAACTTTCATGATTGTTTTGTTTAATTACTAGGAGGCCTACTAGTTTATTATTCATTTCGATCTACCGCTAAATTAGATATCAAATCCGTAATAGTTTGATGTTTCTAATTTGTGAAGCAACCAAGCTTTAATAAACTGCTTTGTTTTATTAGATCTTAGGAGAAAAATGCTTGACAAAATTAAATGCAACCGCTTGTGCTTGTATTATTTTGCTTTATCGATTTCTTTGTTCTTTAAGAAACTGCTAGATTAAATCTATAGCGCTTGTCTTAGATTATTTAGTAAGTAAAGTTAATTAGGTCGCTTGTATCTGATTAACTAAGCCTAAGAGAGATAGGAAGATACTTCCAACGGTAAATGTTCAAAGTATGATTTAATGTATGCTTGCATCAATGATCAAATTTTATGATTTCCAATGGTGAATGTTCACTGAGACCAATATTTGTCCCTTGATTGATTTTAATACTTTAATTGCTTTAGCTCTTCTTAAATTTTCTTTTCAAAACTCTCTCCCCCAATCCTTGTTCACATAGCATAAAATTTATAATAATTACTCTCC